>CM055276.1:69127231-69152906 GCA_029237695.1 Conchocele bisecta | reverse complement strand
GTGTGTTCAAAACCTTAGCGCTCGGGTAAATGTCTTATAGTTTCCTTTCACAGATCTGCTTGATATTTCACACACACATTGCTACTGCCATGTGACAAACCCACGATTGTCCTGTCCCTGCTATGCTCAGGGTCAAGGTCACCTACTTGGTGTGTTTTGTCTTAAGATTTGTGTTTCCTTGCACAGATCTGCTTGATATTTCACACATACATTGCTTTAATGGTCCTCTACCACCCTGTGACAAATCCACGATCGTCCCGCCCATGCTAAGCGCAGGATCAAGGTCACATTCTTGGTGCGTTCAAAACATTAATGCTCGTATAAGTGTCTTATAATTTCTGTTTCCATTTGCGGATCTGATTGATATTTCACACACACATTGCTTCAATGGTCCTCTACCACCCTGTGAAAAATCCACAATCGTCCCGCCCATGCTAAGCCCAGAGTCAAGGTCACATTCTTGATGCGTTCGAAACTTTAACGCTCCTGTAAATGTCTTGTAATTTCTTTTTCCATGCACGGCTCTTCTTGATATTTCACACACGCATTGCTTTAATGGTCCTATACCGCCCTGTGACAAATCCACGACTGTCCCACCCCGCTAAGCCCAGGGTCAAGGTCACATTCTTGGTGCATTCAAAACTTTAATGCTCAGGTAAATGGCTTATAATTTCAGTTTCCTTGCTCGGATCTGCTTTACATTTCACACACGCATTGTTCCAATGCTCCTCTACAGCCCTGTGACAAATCTATGACCACCACCTTTCATATTTATGTTAGGCTCACATGTGGGGGGGGGGGGTGTATTCCGTAAGCCTCGCTTACTGATAAATCTAGTTTGATGTGCAATGATCATACTTCATGATACTAGTATGTTAATAAAATATTTTTTCAGATGACACATTTAATTGATATAAATAATTTAAAAATGTCCTTTGCATATCAAAATAGCCTAACGTCTCTGTCGGTAATTTAAATTATTATACAGTCTTCACTTGTTCAGTCGAAGCATACGATAATTTTTGTAAAAAAATCTCATTATTTATTTATTTCTTCATGAAGGTATTTGTTGTTACTACTCATTTGAACCGTTTCGTCAAAACGGTTCAAATGAGTGGTAACAACATATACTTTCGAGATGAAATAAAGAAAATAGGATTTTTTCTCATAAAAGTTTCATACTACTATCCCGTCTGTAATGTGTTAATGTAATGTTGAAATCAATTCTTTCTGTCGCTGGGAGTTACATTACAACAGGTGAATCACAGACTGAATATCAAGTAAAACGGAGGAAATGCATCTTTGGGATTTTCACATTTGTGGCTGTGACTGAAGAAATGGGGCTTATGGGTATGGTGATCAGTGTTGCTCCTGATCAAATAGCACATTCCTGTAGCCTGGCAGCAATATATATTACATGTTGCTTCATTGATGGAATGGCGAACAGATCAGACTGCGGATGCGCAGGCTGTTCTTGATCTATGCTGGTCGCGAAACATGTAGGCCCCGTATCTTCAGTCACAGCCACATTTGGAATCCATGAAATTTATGTAAGACCCAGATTGGGGGTCAGTCCCAGAACGGGGACCAATCCCAGAACCTGGGCTAATCCCAGAATGGAGTCCGAAAACATGAAGTCAATCCCAGAACAGGGGCCAATCTGACAATTGCCGGAAAAGACGGGAAAATTACACACATGTGACATTTTCAAGAGACGACTGTTATGGAATAAGGAATGGCATACATTTAATTCACTTCATTACTAAACACGGTCGGCCACAATGAAAAACCCTACGTCTTCACTATTTCATATTTCCATATTTTAACTGGACACAAGCGACCAGAGTGTGACGTTGCGTCACTAACTTTGATGTTATGCAAGCTTGAAAGTGCTGAATTTTCCCGGTTCTGGGAAAAATTTACCCCGTTCTGGGAGTTGGCCCCCGTTCTGGCAGTTTGCCCCCGTTCTGGGACTGACCCCCGATCCGAGTTTCACATATATATATATGCTAGTGAGTGTGCATGTCAAATACATGTACATGGCCATGTAACTCGCGTCATACAGGGTGAGGGGTGGGCTGTGGCTCAGGTTTAGAATACTGGGGGCCGTTTCACAAAACTTTGTACGACTAAAATGTTCGTAAGTGCAAATTTAGGATCGTCTGTAAATTTCAATTGATGGATTTACATTTATTGAGAATAGGCTGCAGTAAGTTTGCGTATTTATTGAGTCAGTTTGCACTTACAAACATTTTAGTCGTACAAAGTTTAGTGAAACGGGCCCCAGGACTTCAATACTGAAGGTTGCGAGGTTTAAAACCACCATGGTATAAATACATTCATAGTATTTCCATCCCACTGGTCTGATGGATGAGTTTAAATTGTGGTCCCAGCCTTGTATGAGCTTAGCTGTGGTCCCATCATTATATTACCTTAGCTGTTGCATTCATTTCATTTTCATTTACTACAGGGCGGTACATGATCTGCTGGGCCTATCGACGTCTAAGGAGGAAGTGGCCGCCATGACCGACGCCCAGTTTGAGGACCACATGAACGTCGGCGCCGACATTGACGGCGACGGCGACATTGATATGGAGGATATACAGCGGCAATGGGAGGCCAACACCGTTACACAGAGGAAGGGGAAAATAATAAAGGTGACAGCCACAATTACCCCTGTTAAATTTCCAAATTTAACTGTTTTCTTAGTTATATCATTTCCGAACTATCTAGTAATTACGTAATTATGTGTGATTGCAGCCCCCTCGGTCTGCCGGTACAGGAGTGTCCCACCACTCGGGGGACGGACCGTACGACCAGGTGGACGTCCCAGGCTGCTGGTTCTTCAAAATCCCACACAAGGTACGTGTCAGCTGCCCTCTGGTTGTGTTTGTGTGAGTGTCCAGTTGTGAAGTTTGCAAGGGTTTCTCCAATCTGCCACTGGCCGGGGGCATTTGTTTGGCGATAGGCCACATTTTCTTGTTTGTGTAAATAGGGCAATTCTAGAATTGTAAAGGGGGTGGGTGGGGGGGGGGGGGGGGGGAGGGGGGGGGGGGGGGGGGGGGGGGGGGGGGGGGGGGGGGGGTGGGGGGGGGGGGGGGGGGGGGTGGGGGTAAGTAAATTAACTTTCTGATGAATGATTAAGGAATTTAAAAAAAATGTTCGACCCATAAATAAAAAATTCAGGTGCCCTCCACTCCCACATCTGGGATTGCCCTTAGCTCTTTACAGGCCGTTAAAAGTAATTAAAGCGAAAAACAGTGACAAGGCTGAGCAGATCCGTTTCATTATTCCCGCATTATACTGATTGCCAGTAGTTGGAGAATGGGAGGGTCTGCTGCATATCTTAACCCTTAGACCTACCTCTACACACAACAATTGTCATCTGCTATTGCTTTTATATCTTGCTTTATTTCTCAATAAAAACATGGTTTGACAGCATTTCAGAATCATTTGTCAAAGCATGTTGTAAATTATTCTAAAGTGCCGTCAAAGCATGTTTTTGATGACAAAAATGGAAAATAGAAAATAAACAGTAGACGACAAAAAAATTAAGATGGCTGTGTAATGGTTAAACCCTTTCAGCCCTCAGTAACCGGAATGGATTTTGATATGTTCATTTTGCAACCAATCCAATCATCACAAAATAATTTTCAGACTAGTCCATTTATGAAAAGGGGGTGTTTTTATTCTCAAAAATATGAAAATTACTAGCAAAAAGTGCAGATCCGATACGGCTCATCTGGATCTACACGTTTTGCCAATACCACTATACAGGCCTGTGGTGTTTTGCCAATACCACTATACTTAAGGGTTAATGGAGAGCTGGGTGTCTGTGGCCTTGTTAAATGGATGTAAAACCCTGTGCAATAATTGACAGTAGGTTGTTCTATGTAGTATCTACTGTCTGTGGTATCATCCCACTGGCAGATGTGCTGGTGATTCCCAGAATACACGGCCATATATACTGTTTGTAAACTAACTAGAAGGGGATTTGGACTGAACTACAATTTGTGTGTGTGTGACGTCTACCAATCAATGATCACCTCACCACCACACATGATCATCTTCATTCATGATACATCAGCCAGCAGCCAGCCAGCCAGCCAGCTAGCTAGCCCGCCCGCTCACTCTTTCAACCGCCGCCCGCTACTGCCCGCCCGCTACTGGCTGGCCGCCCGCCCGCCCGCCCACCCACCCAGCTCCATTCATCATGTCATCATCATCCATCATCATCATCACCATCACCCATCGTTTGATTTCAGGATGGGACATTTCAGAATGGTAAGGGCCTGCGAGTGGGTAACCCACTCAGTAAGGACTACCTGATCCGAGTGGAGGACGGCACGCTCAAGTCAGCGCTAGGGGAGATGGCCAATCGCATCCTACGTCTTAACCGCACATGTAGCTACTGGAAAATGTCCGTTAAACGCATAGAGTGAGTGTCGTTAGCTCCGAAAACTTAATACTGCTTAACTCCCATACAGTAGGTTTTGTACAGATTACGTAATATTCTGTGTTTCAACCACACATGAAGTTATTGTAAAATAACCGTCAAATGCATAGAGAGAGTGTCGTTAGCTGCTTTAATCTCTTGTAGTATGTACGGTATGGATGTAAAGTAATTGTGTTTCACATCTAAGTGCCCTTACACAAAGGCCTGTGTTAGTCTTGTCCAGTAGCCGATTAAGTAACCCTAATTGGAAAACCGCCATGTATTTACCAGTAGCCTATTTCATCAAAATTGCAAAGTATACTTATCTAGCAAAGTATACTTTGAGGGAGTAATAATTTATTTTTTCCAAAATGCATCATTTCATATAGAACCAACCACTGCATACATTTAATAATTCAAAGTATGCAGAATTATTATACTGAATTTATTACATTATCACAGCCAAAATGGCTGTGATAATGTAATAAATTGAATATAATAAAAATTAATAAACTTATCCTAAAAGTGAAAATTTCTCCCTCAAAATATACTTTGCTAGATAAGTTTACTTTCCCATGTTGGTGAAATAGGCTACAGATTATCATCATTTGTGGCTGTGACTGGGGAAATGGGGCTTATGGTATATGTTAGAAGTGTAGCTCCTGATCATATTGCTCAATCCTGTAGTCTTATAACGACCTATATTGCTGGTTAGAAGCATGACGGGGTGTTTCATTGATGGAATGTTGAACAGTGCAGATCCTGATCAGACAGTGCGGATGTACAGGCTGATCTGGTTGTACTCTGGTAGCAAAACCAATAAGCCCCATTTCTCCAGTCACAGCCACATTTCTGAAAATATAGTGGCAATGCTAACTCACAATCAAGCAATTTGTTTGACTGAGCCTGAACTGTAGCACAACTCAGGCTCAGCCAATCAAGCTGCTTCATTTCAAGCACAATTGGCAAGATTACCCCAGGTGGTAGTGCAACTGCGGGAGAGTAATATAAGGTTCGACCATGTCCAGCCGTGGGTAAACGTTTGCCGTGGCACGAGGGAACTGTTTGAACCCCAAGGCCTTGGGGTTCAAACAGTTTCCAAGTGCCACGGCAAATGGATGTCCCACGGCTGGACATGGTCAAACGTTCTTATTACATTTCCGTCGGAAATATCATGCAATTTGAGCATATATGCAGTACTTTCTGTACTTTGATAATCTGCTCCATTAAAAAAGCTGATTTACACATACATATTCCGGGGCCACAGTACACGTCGCGTGATGTAACCGCATCAATTTCAAAATTTCAGTGTGAGCGTTGTAAACTAGTCTGGTAACATAACGGCGCGTTCTAGTAACATCATGAGACACATGCATTACGTAGATGTTGGCTTAGCCCCGGAATGAACATTGTAGCCATGGTCAAACAACATGTGCTGTACGTTTGAACACGCCTGTGAGCGTTGTCGAACAACGGCAGTCCTGTAACAATACTGCTTTACTCCCATATCGTATGATGATACAGGTGAAAACCTATTACGTTTTGTATCTGCACTGTCGTGTAGCACTATGAGATATTCCACAGTCTATATGGTATTGATGTATGTAAAATACCGTTGAGACAAAATGTCATGTTGTACATAAGAAATGTGAGAGTTTTCATGAAAAATATTTACATGTACTGTGATATTTTTTGTAAATGAAGGAGAAAATTGTTATGTATTTGCTATTTGTAACTGGTACAGAATACACAACAATATAATCCGAGTTCTACTCATGAACTGTTTTATTTCTCAAGCTGCAGTGCTATCAGAGGGACAGTGATAGAGGGAGTATATACCTACATATATGTTTACATCTGTGTCTACTATGATACATGTTTGGCTAGTATACAACAAAAATCGTCAAAATGTTCACAGCAAATGTGGAAATCTAATTCCGCATTTACTCTGAACATTTCATCAACTTTTGACGTCATTTATGGAAAAATTCATGAATTTTGTAAATGTTTTTCATGAGATATTGCACATCTCTTAGATACAAAATTACATGTCCTCGTCTCGTATGTCTTTCATAGTGAAGGAGGATACATCATTGTCAATGTTGGCTATCTATTAAAATTGGTGGTGTGCTGTTGTACACGTGTTAAATTATTGAAAAATGTCTGTCAGGCACATATAATTAGTAACCCTTTCACCCCTAAGTAACTGGAATGGAATTTGATATACTAATTTTGCAACCAATGCAATGGTCACAAAATGATTTTCCGACTAGTCCATTTATGAAAAGGGTGTGTTTTTTTTGTCTCAAAAATATGAAAATTACTTGCAAAAAGTGCAGATCCTGATGAGACGGCTCTGCATGAGCCGGCTCATCTGGATCTACACTGTTTGCCAATACCACTACACATGTCTGTAGTGTTGAACAGGTTAAACATAGACTCCCACATCCAAGGTTGTAATATTGGGTGACATATTTTTTCCGTCCATTCTTTAGATAGAACGTTTTTCTTTTGGGAAAATAAACATTCATTTACCATAATCCTGCATGTTAAGTGGCATTTTTATACTTTTTGTATCAAATGTGAATTAGAACTCTTGGTCAGGATAACCGTGTTGCATTAAAAGCTTAACAGAGCAAACTATTTATTTTCTCAAAATAGCTTGATACAAACGCGTGTCTCCAATAAATTCAAATTTACTAACTGATGATATCTGTATAGCGGTCACTCATAATGTTTAAAACTTGTGGAATAGTTACACAATTATAAACCTACTTAATTTGTATAAAGGAAACAAATCTGTACCTAATTGATGAGACCCCCAGCTTTAACTTGTTGTTTCTAGTGTTTGTTAAGGTTTTCGCAGTGTATACTTACTATTATTTGCTACTAACTCTGTTTCCCTCAGGTCACAGATGAAGGTTGTACTGAAGGATTCCGAACTTCCCGACACCGTTACAAGGTACGTGTCCCATGGATTGAACCCCTTAACATTTGCATATATTTGCGGAAAATGTAGATATGAAAACTTGTTTGACGTTTGATCAGATTATAATCTTTGAATAGGTTTTTCTGCGTGTTTATACCCCCAGCATACGAAGTATGTCGCAAGCTATATAGTTTTGTCCGTCCATTCGTTTGTCTGTATGTCCGGGCACATGTTTGGGATCTTAGGTGGTTTTTGGTGTGACCTAAGACAAAAGAATACAATGCAACCTATTCCGTAACCACCTACAGTGGGGTCAGCGTGTAAGTGCACACACGAACGAACACGACAGGTTGGAACCAACCTCCTGTCGTGTTCGTTTGTGTGTGCACTTACACGCTGACCCCACTGTAAGCATATTGCTTCATAGGTCATTCTTTTGTTTGAATTGAAAACAGTGGATGTACCACCTACGGGGTGTATCGAAGGAACATCCGTCCATCCGTAAGATTTGTGAGCCCCAGGGGGCCGTTTCACTAAACTTCCTACGACTAAAATGTTCGTAAGTGCTAAATTATGATAGTCTGTAGATTTCACATTAACAATGTTTTCTTGTTAATAATTGTTGGATTTACATTTATTGAGCATAGGCTGCATATGCAGCCTATATCTCAATACATGTAAATCCATCGATTGGAATTTACAGACGATCCTAAATTTACGATTTTACGATGTTTACGATCCTAAACATTTAAGAAGTTTAGTGAAACAGGCCCTTGCTCACTGGCTGAAGTGTTTGTATTGTCATGATCTATCAGTCCATTTGTTTTTTGGAAGTTTTTGTAAGAGTTTCTTAAATCACCTATAGGGGCCCAAAGTACTTTAACAGACCACATTTTCTAGTTATTTTTAAACTTGATAGAGCCGGCGGGAGGCATAATGTGTTTGGACTGCGTGTCTATCCATGTGTGTGTTTGTGGATCCAGTTATGAAGTTTCTCCAATCTGCCATATGGAATGTATTGACTGGCCCAAGTGTGTGTCGAACAACTCCTCCATTACTGCCTCATTCTGATTGTTACTCTTTGTTGTGTAATTAAATTATTTGACTCCTACATGTACTAGCACTGCATAAATGTAACTTATTATCCCCTCGGCGATAAGTTGGAGGGGAGGGATATAGCGTTAGTCCATACATGGCGTTAGTAACACCATATTTGAACACAATGTGTGTCTAGGGATGGTGCTTTGTTTTGCATACAACCCACGTCCGACCGCCCAAGGTCAATGTCACTGAGGACCTATGTTAAGTGTTTTTGTTGTTTTTTTTTTTTTATCAAGGCTGTCCGTGAGGGTATTAGCCTCTTAATAATGATGCCATTGTTGCCTTTGCAACCAGTGAAGATCCAGATCAGTCTGTGCATATGCTCAGACTATGCTCAGACTGATTTGGATCTACACTGGTTGCCATTTAGTCAATGAAACAGCATCAATGATAGAGATCAGGGGGCCGTTTCACTAAACTTCGTACGACTAAAATGTTCGTAAGTGCAAAATTATGATAGTCTGTAATTTTTGCATTAACACTGATTTCTTGTAAACAATTATTGGATTTACATTTATTGAGCATAGGCTGCATATGCAGCCTATGCTCAATAAATGTAAATCCATCAATTGAAATTTCCAGACGATCCTAAATTTGCACTTACAAACATTTTAGTCGTACGATGTTTAGTGAAACGGGCCACAGTCTCAGAATGTACAGTATTGCGTGAGTACATCAGTTTGTAGACTTGCCACAAGAGATACACCATATTGCCAACTGTCATTGTAGTGACAGCAGTTACAACAGAGCCGAGCAGTATGGTGCCATAGTTCCACGCATCGTTACCGCGGGAACCGTCACGCGCCGGGCAGTGGAGGCCACATGGCTCACAGCCAGCAATGCCTACGTAGGTCCATGTTCTATGTTATTTAGTCTAGTAAAGTTGATATAGAAACATGTTTTAACACACATTATTTGCAAATAACAGTAATTAACCCTTACACCGCTATATTATTTTTTGTCGTCTTTGGTTTATTTTTTATTTTCCATTTTATCACCAAAAACATGCTTTGACAACACTTTTGAATCATTTCTGACATGCTTTGACAGCACTTTATAAATTGGAAATGATTCTAAAGTGCTGTTAAGCCATGTTTTTATTGAGAAATAAGGCTAGATATAATGCAACAGCAAATGACAATTGTTGTGTGTAGCGGTCTAAGGGTTAAATATTAATCCATGATGTGTCAAACGATCAATGAACAAGTGAGTCGATCAGTTAGCAATTCCAATCAATGTGAGTCGATCAATTGTCACTAAAAAATTTCACCAATAAATGAATCAGTTAGTCAACCATTCAATAATTAACAATTTGACCACTTAATGAAATGAAATCGTTCCTCTAATCATCAGTTGCCAATCATTGAATCGGTGAGTCAACCAATCATCAGTTTAGAATTTGACCAATCACTGAATCTATGAGTCAACCAATCATCAGTTTACAATTTGACCAATCATTGAATCATTGAATCAACCAATCACCAGTTTACAATTTGACCAATCAGTGAACCAGTCACTCTACCAATCACCAGTTAACAATAAGTCATTGATTGGTCAAATTGTTAACTGATGATGATTGATTGAATCGGTGAGTGAACCATTCACCAACTTGCTGCGACAGGAGGATCGGCTTGGTAGCGAACTGAAGTCGATGGTGCAGTCTCCGCCTGGCTACTGTTTTGTCGGCGCCGACGTCGATGCCCAGGAACTCTGGATTGCTGCACTGCTCGGTGACTCATTCTTCGCAAAGGAACATGGTATGTATCAGAGCTCCAGTTAAGGTGCGTACTTTGGAGGAAAATTTCTTATTTCTCCATCTAAAAATGGCAAGTTGGGAGTGCTTTAGAATCGTCTCAATGAGACGATTCTAAAGGACTCCCAGCTTGCCATTTTTGATGAAGAAATAACAAAATTTCACCCCAAGTTGGTCAAATTACGCACCTTAACTGGAGCTCTGTGTATGCATAAATGAAAAAGACAACACCCAAGATATATGAAACTTTTATATGTTCTCATCACCATGCCGTGCTCAACTTGGCTGGCTGACTTAGATTCAGAGTTCAGAGATTTAGAGTTGTTCGCAAAGGAATACGGTACGTAACATAGATCCAAAAATGGCAAGACAGGGCTCAAGGTTGAAACACACTAAGTCTTGTCTGTAGTCAAAACAGTGCCGTGCTCAACTTGGTCTGCTGACTTACATTCACTGGAGGTGGGCATGAAAACATGTTGTGACGAGCTTTATTATCCCTGGGTCATTGTGTAGCCCTGGTTGGGTCATTGTGTAGCCCTGGGTCATTATGTACATAAATGCAAAAAACAACAACATAAATTGTATCGAACACAATATTACATGTTAGTTCAAGTTGAGCACCGTTCTCTGTTGAGTACCAACAAAATATATTTCCTCCAACACAGGGGCCCATTTCACTAAACTTCGTACGACTAAAATGTTTGTAAGTGCAAAATTATGATAGTCTGTAAATTTCACATTAGCAATGTTTTCCTGTAAACAAGTATTGGATTTACATTTATTGAGCATAGGCTGCATATGCAGCCTATGCTCAATAAATGTAAATTCATCAATTGAAATTTCCAGACGATCCTAAATTTGCACTTACAAACATCTTAGTCATACAAAGTTTAGTGAAACGGCCCCCGGTGGTCTAACATTAATAGCAAAAGTAAACAATAACAACATTTTTAATTGTTCCAAAACAAATTTGTCATTGAAATGTCTTCAGAGAACACTACAAAGCATAGAAAGAAAAAAAGGCTTATTCTTAGGGGATTCCAGAAGAAGATCCTAAGCAGAGTGTTCGCAATAATCAGACCTGACATGTGGATTGTATAGACCTGTATAGAGTCTTATAAATACATGTACATGACTGAACATGGAAAATCCTGAGTAACTTCCCTTAGAACAACTTGCGGGGCAATATTGATCTTGACTTGGTGGAATTTGTTGTTTCGATGTCGCGTTGCTTCGTTAACTCCACCAATTCTAACGCCTGTCATGCCCCGGAAGTCGGCCTCGGAACAATCCAGTAGCCGATTTCATCAAAATTGCTATTAAAGCATACTTATCTAGCAAAGTGTACTTTCAGGGAGTAATAATTGTTTTTCCCAGAATGCATTATTTCATATAGAACTAACGACTGCATGTATTTGATGATTAAAAGTATGCAGAATTATTATACTGAATTTATTACATCGTCATCTTAAATGGTCACTGAGAACTTGTGTTATTATTATAAAGGCTGCTAGCAAGTTGATAACCTTCGTTTAACGATGCCATTTCTTGTTTGACCTTGTATGTGACCTTGTATTTGACCTTGCATATGACAGGGTATGTGACCTTGTATGTGACCCTGTATGTGACCTTGCAGGCTGTACAGCGATGGGGTGGATGGCACTGCAGGGAACCAAGAAGGAAGGCACCGACCTTCACAGCAAGGTCGCGAGTACGGTCGGCATCTCCCGTGATCATGCAAAGGTACGGACTGTCATGGTGTCGGTGAACCAAATTATATGTGTGTTGATTGGCCAGAATTTGCAAATTTGACTGTCGTGTTTTCTATGTTCCTGTTTTCAACTATTTTGGATCTTGGTGAAAAACATGAAATAAATATGCATTTTAAACTAAACCAACAATTAATGGTAGGAGTGCTATATGATGCTCAATCTCCAAGCCCTCAGCACATGTAGCCTATTTCACCAACATTGCAAAGTATACTTCTCTAGCAAAGTATACTTTGAGAGCGAAACTTTCAATTTTAGGATAAATATTATTTTTTATTATACTGAATTTATTACATTATCACAGCCATTTTGGCTGTGATAATGTAATAAATTCAGTATAATAACTGCATACTTTTAGTCATCAAATATATGCAGTCGTTAGTTCTATATGACATAATGCATTTCGGGAAAAACAAATTACTCCCTCAAAGTATACTTTGCTATAAAAGTATACTTTGCAATGTTGGTGAAATAGGCTACTGGTTTCTTTAATTTGAAAGTGTGACGCTCATTTAATAAATATCAGTCTTATAAATAGGTTACCAAACTAAAACTCATGAGTAGCATCCCTGGTGCATCATCAGCATAAGCATTGGTAAGTTTTTTTCTCTTTGTTGTTATGCTACTGAGTTTAAATTCAGCAATGTGATGTCAAAACCGACAACCGGCCAATCTAACATCATGCCCCTAATGTTGTTCCAAGGTATGTTACTGGTCTCGTTTTACTAAACTTTGTACGACTAAAATGTTCGTAACTGCAATATTATTCATTTCACATTAGCTATGTTTTCTTGTAAACAATTATTGGATTTACATTTATTGAGCATAGGCTGAATAATCAGCCTATGCTCAATAAATGTAAATCCATCAATTGAAATTTCCCTAAATTTGCACTTATGAACATTTTAGTGTACAAAGTTTAGTGAAACGGGCCCCTGGTGATTTACCAAGTTCTGTGACATATTTATAAGATATATCTGTATATCTGTTAACTCTGGCTCATGTCCGATGCCTTATGTGGTTTTATCAGATAACAAGCTTTGTATTGGCCCAATATGTACTGACTGATAACATAATGTGGTAAAAGTCATCGACCTGATACGAATATCCAGGTTATGACAAAATGAAAACTAACGTTTCATTGGCCGAACAGCATCCTATGACGTTACCGAACAATGTCGGTGTTATTACGCAACATAAAAAAGTCTGCATTCGTTTCGACCGAAACATATTTTTTATTTGATCGGTGGCTAGCTTAAAACTTTACCTGATAAATAGAACACCAGCCTAGTGTCTGTTGATATCAAGTTTATCATGTCGGTTCAGAAACGGTAGGAATTCCAAGGCAAGCCTCGGAATTCCTACGCGTTTCTTAGCCTTGCCTGATAAACATGATATCAAAGGAAACTAACCTGGTCTTCTCTATATACCGTGGGCTTGTAGTAGTAATTGTACGACTGTATTCAACTACGGGCGGATATACGGAGCGGGACAGAAGTTTGCATATTCATAAAACAGGCTCCGGTTAATGTTTGATGCCGTATGTGGTTACCCATGGACTTGTATGTGTGTGACAGGTTTATTTAGAATGTGGACTTGTATGTATTTAGACCGTGGACTTGTATGTGTGCGACAGGTTTATTTAGACTGTGGACTTGTATGTGTGTGACAGGTTTATAGGTTTATTTAGACTGGGCTTATATGTGTGTGACAGGTTTATTTAGTCCGTGGACTTGTATGTGTGTGACAGGTTTATTTAGACTGTGGACTTGTATGTGTGTGACAGGTTTATTTAGACTGTGGACTTGTATGTGTGTGACAGGTTTATTTAGTCTGTGGACTTGTATGTGTGTGACAGGTTTATTTAGACTGTGGACTTGTATGTGTGTGACAGGTTTATTTAGACTGTGGACTTGTATGTGTGTGACAGGTTTATTTAGTCTGTGGACTTGTATGTGTGTGACAGGTTTATTTAGACTGTGGACTTGTATGTGTGTGACAGGTTTATTTAGACTGTGGACTGGTATGTGTGTGACAGGTTTATTTAGTCCGTGGACTTGTATGTGTGTGACAGGTTTATTTAGACTGTGGACTTGTATGTGTGTGACAGGTTTATTTAGACTGTGGACTTGTATGTGTGTGACAGGTTTATTTAGTCTGTGGACTTGTATGTGTGTGACAGGTTTATTTAGTCCGTGGACTTGTATGTGTGTGACAGGTTTATTTAGACCGTAGACTTGTATGTGTGTGACATGCTTATTTAGACCGTGGACTTGTCTATGTGTGACAGGTTTATTTAGTCTGTGGACTTGTATGTGTGTGACAGGTTTATTTAGTCCGTTGACTTGTATGTGTGTGACAGGTTTATTTAGACCATGGACTTGTATGTGTGTGACAGGTTTATTTAGACTGCGGACTTGTATGTGTGTGACAGGTTTATGGGTTTATTTAGACTATGGGCTTGTATGTGTGTGACAGGTTTATTTAGTCTGTGGACTTGTATGTGTGTGACAGGTTTATTTAGACTGTGGACTTGTATGTGTGTGACAGGTTTATTTAGACTGGACTGTTTGGTGTGTGAACTTGGTTATTTAGTCCGTGGACTTGTATGTTGTGTGAAAGGTTTTATTTTAGACTGTGGACTTGTATGTGTGTGACAGGTTTTATTTAGACTGTGATTGTAATGTGTGTGGACAGGTTATTTAGTCTGTGGATTGTATGTGAGTGAGAGACCACGGTTTATTTAGACTGTGACTTAGTATGTGGTGGTGACCAGGTTTAATTTAGACTGAGGACTGTATGTGTGTGACAGGTTCATTTAGTCTGTGGACTTGTATTGTGTGTGACAGGATTTATTTACCTGTGGACTGTATTGGTGTGTTGACAGGTTTATATGTCCAGTGGACAGGTTTATTTAGCTGTGGACCTTGTATTGTGTGACCAGGTTTATTTAGACTTGATGTGTGTGACAGGTTTATTTAGACTGGTGGACTTTATGTGTGTGACAGGTTTTAATTTAGGCCTGTGGACTTGTATGTGTGTGACAGGTTTTATTATCCGTGACTTGTATGTGTGACAGGTTTATTTAGACCGTGGACTTGTATGTGTGTGACAGGTTTATTAGACCGTGGACTTGTATGTGTGACAGGTTTATTATCTGGACTTTGTATGTGTGACATATTTTAAAAAAGACTGACTTGTATGTGTGTGACAGGTTTATTTAGACTGTGGACGTGTATGTGTGTGACAGTTTTATTTAGACCGTGGACTTGTATGTGTGTCACAGGTTTATTTAGACTGTGGACTTGTATGTGTGTGACAGGTTTATAGGTTTATTTAGATCGTGGATTTGTATGTGTGTGACAGGTTTATTTAGTCCGTGGAGTTGTATGTGTGTGACAGGTTTATTTAGACCGTGGACTTGTATTTGTGTGACAGGATTATTTAGACTGTGGACTTGTATGTGTGACAGGTTTATTTAGACTGTGGACTTGTATGTGTGTGACATGATTATTTAGACTATGGACTTGTACGTGTGTCACAGGATGACCGTGGACTTGTATGTGTGTGACAGGATTATTTATACTGTGGACTTGTATGTGTGACAGGTTTATTTAGACCGTGGACGTGTATGTGTGTGCCAGGATTATTTAGACCGTGGACTTGTATGTGTGTGACAGGATTATTTAGACTGTGGACTTGTATGTGTGTGACAGGTTTACTTAGACTGTGGACTTGTATGTGTGTGGTAGGATTATTTAGACTGTGGACTTGTATGTGTGTGACAGGATTATTTAGACTGTGGACTTGTATGTGTGTGACAGGTTTATTTAGATCATGGACTTGTATGTGTGTGACATGCTTATTTAAACCGTGGACTTGTATGTGTGTGACAGGTTTATTTAGTCTGTGGACTTGTATGTGTGTGACAGGTTTATTTAGACTGTGGACTTGTATGTGTGTGACAGGTTTATTTAGACTGTGGACTTGTATGTGTGTGACAGGTTTATTTAGACTGTGGACTTGTATGTGTGTGACAGGTTTATTTAGACCGTGGACTTGTATGTGTGTGACAGGTTTATTTAGGCTGTGGACTTGTATGTGTGTGACAGGTTTATTTAGACTGTGGACTTGTATGTGTGTGACAGGTTTATTTAGTCTGTGGACTTGTATGTGTGTGACAGGTTTATTTAGTCTGTGGACTTGTATGTGTGTGACAGGTTTATTTAGACTGTGGACTTGTATGTGTGTGACAGGTTTATTTAGATCATGGACTTTTATGTGTGTGACAGGTTTATTTAGATCGTGGACTTGTATGTGTGTGACAGGTTTATTTAGACTGTGGACTTGTATGTGTGTGACATGTTTATTTAGGCCGTGGACGTGTATGTGTGTGACAGGTTTATTTAGACCTTGGACTTGTTATATGTGTGACAGGTTTATTTAGACTGTGGACGTGTATGTGTGTGACATGTTTATTTAGACCGTGGACTTGTATGTGTGTGACAGGTTTATTTAGACCGTGGACTTGTATGTGTGTGACAGGTTTATTTAGACAGTGGACATGTATGTGTGTGACAGGTGTTCAACTACGGGCGGATATACGGGGCGGGACAGAAGTTTGCTGTGAAGCTGCTCATGCAGTTTAACCACCGACTCACGGAGGCCGAGGCGAAACAGAAGGCATCCCTCATGTTCACCACAACCAAGGGCAGGCGCAGGTATGCACCCACCGTGGGGGGATTATCACGGGATGTTTGGATTAAAACTGTTATAATCACTCGACAGGTGGAGGGTTATTGTATTTGCGTTGTCCGTTTGTATGTGTGTCCGTCCGGGCGCACAATCAGGATCTTACGTGGTTGGAGGTGTGGTTTAAGACAAAAGAAAAAAATGCAACATATTCCGTATAAAGGGCTTTTCCAGAAAAATGTCCTCTGGGGGGGTGGGGGTGGGGGTACTGGCTTTTTTTTTAGGGGTACCACCACCGGAATTTACGTAAAATTATACCCCCGAACACCAGAATTTATTTCTTGCATAACCCCCCACCACCGGAATTGATTTTTTGCATAAAACACCCCCACCACCATTTAACCCCTACCTCCAGAAGAAAAAAATTGCATAAAACACCACCAGAATTTATTTATCCTTTAACTCCCACCACCAGAAAATGTTATTCTTATGGAGCAATATGTGAAATCGTTTGATTATTACCACTGCCGGAAGCTGAGGTCAACTAATATTGTAAAGTCATGTCATAAATAACGTTGATGTGTGTCGACATTAGGACACTGACAAGTACTGGTTTGTTCTATATTAATAAAACACATTATTATAAATATTAATCATTATACATGTAATACCATCGACATGGTACTTACCCTATACGTGTATGCCATAAATATTAAAATCCAGTGAAGTCCATAAGACAGAAAGGTGCCATTGTTTTATGAATTCAAAATTGTTATGAATGAGTGACGTCAACACGTAGTAAATAAGACACGCCAATATGTACTAAATAGGATAATTAATCGTTCAGGATTGAATAGTGTGAAATAATACACTCATGTTCATCGTTTCCGCATAAACAAGCGTGTCTTGGGGTCGAGATGTCTGACAGCCAATCGAACTAGGCCGAACGCGCTGGATTGCAAGAACGACAACTCTTAATAACTTTCGCTAAACGTTGACCAGTGAACATTCAATGTCGGTGTTTTTTAACGGAGACTTCTAAATTGATACACCGACACCCACTTTAATACTTATGGACAATAACCACCCACCAACATCATAGGGGAACTTAACCCTCCACCACCAGAAAGGATAACAAAATACCCCTACCTATAGACATGACGTAGACCCCCACCCAATTGAAAAATAAATAAATTAATATATGACCACCACCATGCTGTTTTAAAAATCCCCCCCCCCCCCCCCACCCCCTCCGGGAAAAAAAAAATGGAAAAGCCCTAACCACTTCTTAGGCGGTCATTCTTTTGTTGGAAAACAATGGATGTATCAACTAAGGGGTATCATGTAGGGGCGTCCGTATGGCGCGTCCGTCCATCCATTCATCCAGAGACGTAATTACATCCAAACCTGTTGGTGGATTTTTTAACAATACATATAAATGTGCGTCACCATCAGTGAACAAACTACGCGTCTGACCCAGATTCCTCGGTCCAAGGTCAAGGTCACAAGGTCAAAAATGGATTTTCAAATAAATACTCAAACAAAAAATGGCATCTTTAAACGAAGCTTATCCCCTTACTGGCTGCCTTGATAATAAAACAAGTCCTCAATGACCTTGACCTTGGGTGGTCAAACGTGGGTTGTACCAACAGACATCCTTGATAATAATTTTTTTTTTACATTTTTGCTTTACAAACAAGATGAACATAAGTCCTCAGTGACCTTGACCTTGGGTGGTCAGACATGTGTTGCATGCAAAACCATCCATAGACACACATTGTGGCCAAATATTATCAAAATCGGTGACGTGGTTCATGAGTTATTGAAAAATGAAATGTGTTACACACATATGTAATCACGTACATAGACTAACGCTATATCCCCTGTTGTGCTCGTGATTCTAGTCACATGACTGGACACTACGTCATCGACTACGTTAACGATACATCCTCAATCTGATCGGGATCTGCACAGTTCACCATTCCATCAATGAAACTCGAGCTAACAAGCAATATAGATAGATCGTTATCAGGATACATGAGCATGCTATTCGATTAGGAACTGCACTGGCCACAAATCTCAGACCCGCACACAGAGGGGGTGCGACAGGTGCGTACGCACCCTCCTTAACCATTTAAACACCATCGGTCTGTATAGTAGTATTGGCAAAAAGTGTAGATCCAGATGATCCGGCCCGTCTCATCTGGATCTGCACTTTTTGCAAGTATTTTTCATATTTTTGAGAACAAAAACACCCCATGTGAAAATCATTTGTGATGATTGAATTGGGTTGCAAAATTAACATATCAAAATCCATTCCAGTTACTTAGGGGTGAAACGGTTAATCTGCCAAGGTCTGTCCGTGGATGTGCAAAACAATGTTTAGCCCTTCGCGCCGTCGATAACGCACCCCCCTAAATTAATTCCTGCGTACGGGCCTGGTTACCCCTAAGTAACTGGAATGGAATTGGTATGTTAATTTTACAAACAACCCAAATGGCACAATATGATTTTCAGACTAGTCCATTTATGAAAACGGGGTGATTTTGCCTGAATCTCATAATCTCACATTTTATATTGTTTCAGTCGGAAGACGGGCCAGTGGAGCGGCGGAAGGTATGTACTAAAACATTGGGAACATTATATGGGTGAACAGTGTAGACCCTGACAGACTGCGCATATGTGCAGGCATATCTGGCACTGTGTTGGTTGCTTTCTATGTAACAACACAGGGTGTTAGAAACCATAACGCACTATAATAATTTACTATAGTACAACATGTTTTCATCTCAATTACTATAAATAGTAAATATGTAATTGAAATGAAAACATGTTGTGTGATCAATGCAGCTTTGGAGTATGATGTTGTTCTCATGCAATAACTAGAATCTAGCATGTGTGTTGATTTAATATCATAGTTTTATTATGTACCCACCCATGAAATACATAGTTATACGATGGAAATAAGTCATATGTTCTCATCGATGAAATAAACAACTTCCGGTGAAAATACGACTACTTCCGCTATCTATATTCATAATGCGCATCTGCAGTGCCGGACTACAAATAGGCTGCAAATACACATTCATTACCGTAGTCTAAAAAACTGCTAATTTCCATGGAGCGGTATATAATAAATAGAATATTCATATTTTTGCAACGAATATGACATATATGTTCATCGTGTGGTGTGAAATGTCCATATTTCACGAGTGAAATATGGACATTTCACACCACTCGATGAACATATATGTCATATTCATTGCAAAATATGAATATCCTCTATATGATACTTGTTGATTGAAACTTCTCGTGAAATATGGACATTTCACACCACTCGATGAACATATATGTCATATTCATTGCAAAATATGAATATCCTCTATATTATACTTGTTGATTGAAACTTCTCGTGAAATATGGACATTTTCACCACTCGATGAACATATATGTCATATTCATTGCAAAAATATGAATATCCTCTATATTATACTTGTTGATTGAAACTTGACATAGCCGTTGTTATTTCTGTGTCATTTCAGTTCTGTATTTCTCATAGTTACTGTACTCTTTGCTGAGGAGCCGAGCCTGATATCAAGCAAAACTAGGTATTCTATTTATCAGGTAACTTTTTACACTACAAAAAGAGCAACGATGATGTGGTTTTAGTTGAAAAGAACACAGACTTGTTTATGTTCGTCATGACCTCATTCAGTCACGTGACACCATTCATCAAATGAAACTTCGGATCTTCGGATCTTCGTATCAGTAGCCAATTTCACCAACATTGCAAAGTATACTTATCTAGCAAATTATACTTTGAGGGAGAAATTTTCAATTTTAGGATAAATTTATTAATTTTTATTATACGGAATTTATTACATTATCACAGCCATTTTGGCTGTGATAATGTAATAAATTCAGTATAATAATTATGCATATTTTTAATCATCAAATATATGCTGTGGTTAGTTCTACATGAAATAATTCATTTCGGGGGAAAAATAAATGATTACTCCCTGAAAGTATACTTTGTTAGACTTTGCAATTTTTATGAAATCGGCTACAGGTCAAAGCGAGTACGTATTCCATCAATACAGAGCTTGTTACCTGATAAAGCTGTATTATTGTGTGTTACAGTGAGAGCGCGATGTTCAACAAGCTGGAGGAGATAGCAAGGTCCGAGCATCCACGAACCCCGGTCCTCGACTGTCGGATCAGCAAGGCCCTCGAACCTGAGAACGTCAACGATGACGTACGTCTACGTCACTGGTGGCGATAATCTTATATATGGCTGTGACTGGAGATGAGGGGCTTATGGGTTTTGCGACCAGTGTAGATCCAGATCAGGATCTGCACTGATCACCATTACATCAAAGCAACACATGTCATGCTTGTAACAAGTTAGATTATTATCATGCTACGGACGTGTGCTATTTGATCAGGAGCTGCACTGATAACGAATCCGATCAGTCCCATTTCTCCACTCACTGGAGTACGACTGAACAAGTGGAAAATTAAGAATTTGTCGAGGCCTGAGAACAATATTCATATTAACAAAATTCACTGTATGATAATTCCAGCACAAAAATATTTACACAATTCCCTAACATTTGATTGGTCCGTTGCAAGTCTCTGTCCAGAATTTATATCCCAGTAGACTCCATGCCGAACTACTTTCCATAACCGTCAGGCGCAGTTAAAATAATTCTTAAGAAAACGGAAAATAAACACATTTTCTTGATGAATTTATTTCAAATGCTGGAATTATAAGAAATGAATGGCCTTTTTGTGGAATTTATCGGGGATATAAACTTGGAAAAGTCGCGGGAATACTGGACGAAGGCCGGAACATTCTTAAGAAAACGGAAAATAAACACATTTTCTTGATGAATTTATTTCAAATGCTGGAATTATAAGGAATGAATGGCCTTTTTGTGGAATTTATCGGGGATATAAACTTGGAAAAGTCGCGGGAATACTGGACGAGGCCTTCCGGCCTTCGTCCAGTATTCCCGCGACTTTTCCAAGTTTATACCCCGATAAATTCCACAAAAAGGCCATTCATTCCTATACTGTATTCCGTATCCTCGTGCGTGATAACTCAATTTCTACATTATGGATCTCGAGCACATTATGTCATTTCATATACATGTTTTATCATGGCAAGAGGAAGTACCCTATTGATTTTCAAAACATTATGCCCCCCCACCCTCCCCCCTTCACAATAAAAATTGGTAATTATGCCCCTACCAATTTTTATTGTGGAGGGGAGGAGGGACATTATGTTTTACCCATGCCCATCTGTGTGTCTGTGCGTCTTTAAGGCAAATGTGTTTATGTTTTCAATAGTATTTGCCCACAATGCCTGTCTAGGGATGCTGCTTTGTTTCACACATGACCCATGCCCAGACACCCTGTGAAGATACCTATGGGGATTTAACATGTGGAAAATAAATTACACAATAAGATCAATATTGGACCAAATTTCACGAAATAAAAAGTAGGTTCATTCTTAGATTTTGCTATAATTTAATATTATTGAAAAATATATTGTTTTTGTGTTATTTATATAGCCGTAAAATTTGGGTTTCGTGAGACAGTAGACTGCATGTTCACCATGGCAAGTGGAACAACGCTATCGACTGTCGGTTAAATTGTCACCTACGGCACTCTTTGTTTGGAAATTGCAGTTCATGACGAGCCGTATCAACTGGGTTGTGCAGAGTTCGGCCGTGGACTACCTCCACCTGATGCTCGTCTGTATGCGCTGGCTGATCGACGAGTACGAGATCGACGCTCGATTCTCGATCAGCATCCATGACGAGGTGCGGTACCTGGTGACGTCGCAGGACCGGTACCGTGCCGCACTCGCGCTCCAGGTGACCAACCTGCTGACGCGGAGCATGTTCTCCCATAGACTACAGATGGACGACCTACCACAGGTAACACTGCATGTAATACTTCATGATCATTTGAAAAATTACTATTATATTTGGACACTTCACAAGCACAGGTTGAAGTAACAGACCGAGGTCTATAAATACATTCAATATACCTAAAAGCATTAATAAGTGAACTTAACTCATTCCACCCTAGCCCGTGCTAGCCAGTTCCACCCTACAGGTATCTGCTAGGCTACCTCCTAGCAGCAGTGGTGGGCTTATCAGCCCTGTATCCCTGAGACGTATTGAGAAAATAATTCAAGTTTGAAACACAACAACTAGGTGTGTTACAACAAAAGCTTATAATTCCTATGAATAAATATCAATACACATGAAATTCTGCACACATGTAGTATTAAAAAATTATTAAACACTAATATTATTATTTTCATAAATAAGTCAATACTTGTTCCATTCGCACCAGATAAGCAGCATATCTTGTCATATTTTCCCATACATACAAGCTGTGGAGTCCTGTTAGAATTATTTTGAATTGTCTTATGAGACGATCCGAAAGAACTTAATTTACATGTTTCATGGCTAACATATTGAAAACTGTGGTGCAGGGCATCAGATAAGCAGCGTATTTTCATTATAGTTTCATACATCTCCATAAAACATACAATCTGCAAAATTTTAGTAAGGTCTTATCATGCTTATAAAACTGTTCTAAAGAACTCCCAATTTGCATATTTCATGATTAAATATGAAGAAAACAGTGCTGCAGGGTATCAGATAAGCAGCAGATATTGACATTTTTACATATTTCTCCATAAAACCGAGAATCTGCAATTTTTGTTTACGATTTAACATTTTTTACACACTATCCAAATACACGGTACATTTATATCCCAGTAAACTCCCACGCCGAACTACTTCCTACAGGTGCGCTGTCAGTGCTGTCAATGTAAACAAATGGCTGCCGTCTGTCAAAATAAACACATTTTCTTGATGAATTTATTTCAAATGCTGGAATTATAAGGAATGAATGGCCTTTTTGTGGAATTTATCGGGGATACAAACTTGGAAAAGTCGCGGGAATACTGGACGAGGCCTTCAGTCCAGTATTCCTGCGACTTTTCCAAGTCTATACCCCGATAAATTCAACAAAAAGGCCATTCATTCCTTATAATTCCAGCATTTGAAATAAATTAATCAAGAAAATGTGTTTATATTCCGTTTTCTTAAGAATTATTTTATCTGCGCCTCACGGTTACAGAAAGTAATTCGGCGTGGGAGTTTACTGGGATATAAATTTTGGACAGAGACTTGCTACGGGCCAACCAAATGTTTAGAGAATTGTGTAAATATTTTTGTGCTGGAATTATCATTGTTTACACACTATCCAAATACACGGATTGTCTTACTTGATAAATGATCTTTTACGTACAGTATAAATCATGTACAAATTAATTCCAAATCCATTTCCTGACAAATAATCCATTTACCCATGTTCACAAATATTGTTATAAACATCATTTTCTTTATAATTACGCTATTTTTGTAACATCCATTATAAGGTAATACATCCACCGAAACTTGATCGAGATCGAGTCGTCGAATTCCCATAATTTATCAATGTTTGATGAACTTTAACTGTAAATAACTTCTAAACACGTGGAAGAATTCTTTCAAATCAAGCGCCCTTTGTTTACAAAATCATTCTATGGTATATATAACGCGAAATCTGATTGGCTGACAGGCAGGAATCCCAGATATTGCGGCTGGAAAGAACCTATGAAATGCGACGACGGAGTGAAAGCTAGTTTTATCGAGCCGCAAATTCGTGGCTCGCAGGACTGGAATAACATAAATACCGACTCCATTTCGTGGCACGCGGGAGTCGGAGCACTGCCAGAGCGACGCGTTATCGGGGCGCTAGGGTGGAATAAGTTAATGCTTTTAAGTTTATAGACCTCGGTCCGTTAACTTCAACCTGTGTTAAAAAATTTTACACTTATTAATGTTTTTAGGTATATTTAATGTATTTATAGACCTCGGTCCGTTACTTCAACCTGTGTTCACAAGAGGCTAAAATGCTTAGCCATTCTTCACATCCAAAAGTTTATTAACCCTTCCTACGCTGTTGACGGAAATTACCGTCTGCTGTTTTTCATTTTTGCTTTAATTCTTAACAAAAACCTGGTTTTGACAGCACATGAGAATCGTCTCCACTGGTGCTGTCAAAACCAGGTTTTTGTTGAGAAATATTGAAAATAAAACATTTTCAGCAGACGACAGAATTTGATTCAGGATAGTAAGGGTTAATCTTGTCATCATATAACACAAAGGATTGTATGATTATTTCAGATTCTTGATGCATGTAAACATATGATACATGGCATACTCGAGACGGCATTAAAATGTCGCTTAAACACAATATGTGAAGCTCTCATGCTATCAATAACCATGACCTCTTTCACATTCATGGTCTCAGAAAAATAATACGAGACACACGTACAGTGGGGTCAGCGTGTAAGTGCACACACGAACGAACACGACAGGTTGGTTCCAACCTGTTGTGTTCATTCGTGTGTGTACTTACACGCTGACCCCACTGTATGCCAGATAAATGACATTGACCTTGTTGATGTTCAATGTCTTGAAAAGTTACTTCCTTTTTACAGCACAAAATGGTTTACAAACATAATCAAAATGTCTATTGTCTGTTCACGAAACCTGCCCAAATTTTACGGCTATTACATTTTTGTACATGCCCACTCAGTAGGCATTAAATGTTCTTTATAGGAATTAAATAAGTGTACAATTGTGTCACGATACCACAAGTTCTAAAAATTACGAGTGCCTGCTATACAAATATAATCATTTAGTAATATTTATTTTACTGATAGCGACTCACGGTGATATCTGGCTATTTTCATATGCAAATGAGGCATACTTTTTAATTATTTATACTAATTAAATGTGTCGCATGAAAAAAATAGTATTTTCGACAGATTATAAAGTATGATCATTGCACATCAAAAAATAAATACAGAGAATAAATAGTAATGTCCGTTTACATTTTAAGGAAACACGGTTATCGCCCCT
>CM055276.1:69105304-69126731 GCA_029237695.1 Conchocele bisecta | reverse complement strand
ACGGTTATCGCCCCTGATATCAGTGTGGAAATTTACGTCTGCTATAAAATGTGTATAATAATGCCAATCAATATGTGGAGTAATGGTGAATTAATGTTTATTTTGCCAGAAAATGTCATATGTATAGAATATACAAAACTATCTGTCTCCCTATATTTTTACCTGGCATGTGGGACCACATGCCAGGTAAAAATATAGGGAGACAGATAGCTTTAACAATACAAAAAAATAATTGTTTTTTGTGCAATATGTTAATTAATGCCGTAAAGTTTGGTCATTTTACGTAAAACAGAGTATAACTTATCCTTAGAATGTAGGAAACAAAATTGTCTGATTTTGTTTAGTACATGTATTTTGTCTTTAATCTATAGTCAATCATGGTTTGGCATCAGTTTGGAATCATTTCCATGGCAATGTTGTGCTTCTAACAAGCAACATAGATTGTTATCAGGCTATAGGAATGTGCTATCAGGAGCTACACTGGTCACATATGCCATATGCCCTATTTCTCCAGTCACAATCACATTTAAGGGTGGGAGTTGGTTCAAAGAACCTTCAATACCCGGATGTTAATCCTTTCACATGTCTCTACATTTCTACCATAGTGTTATCATCTCTCTCGTGTTTCGGATAAGACTTGAAGCCTGTTGCTGGGAAGTTAAAACCCTTTCACTGTCCCTCCATAGTGCTTTCATCTCACTCGTCCTACTGTCTGTTTCACGAAACCTGCCCAAATGTTACGGCTACATAAACAATGCAAAAACAGTACTTTTCGATAATATTAAATTAAAGCAAAATTTAAGAATGAGCCTTCTTTTTATTTTGTGAAATTTGGTCAAATATTGATTTTATTACGAAAAACTGATTTACATGGGGGAAAAGGAGATGGAGGAGCTATGGGAGGAGTCAGAAAACGAAACTTTTTGGAAATTGACTCCGAAACCTGGCTAGATAGCTTTAAAGAAATGATCTAAGAAAACAAGTTAAATTTTAAAAGTCGGTCTAGTTTTTCTGTAATTCAAATATTTTCCCCATGTTAAATCCCCTTTATATAGACATCTTCACTCTGTGGATTTAACATGGGGAAATTGTTTTTTTGCAATAAAATCAATATTTGTCCAAATTTCACGAAATAAAAAGAAGGCTCATTCTTAAATTTTGCTTTAATTTAATATCAAAAAAATTATTGTTTTTTAATTGTTTATATAGCCGTAAAATTTGGGCAGCTTTCGTGACTTGTAAGCCTAGCCTGTTGCTGGGATGCCAACCCTTAGACCACGGCAAGCGTAAATTGTCGTCTGCTGTTGATTCATGTTTTGTTTTTTTTCTCAATAAAAACATGATTGAGAACATTTTAGAATCATTTCCATTGGAAATGATTCTAAAGTGTTGTCAAAACCTGGTTTTGATGAGAAAAGTGGAAAATAAACAGCAGACGACAAATTTTAATTCAGAATTGTAAGGGTTAAAAAGAAATATATGGTGGCGTTCTTCAGTACCACATACACAATGGTAATGTACCACTACACTAGCTGTGTGTTCACCGTATACACGCTGATGGGGTGTGTAGTGGATAGAGCATTGGACTCCAGTAGCAGTAGCCGATGTCACAAACATTGTTAAGCATACTTACTTAGCTAGGTATACTTTGAGGGAGTAATAATTAATTTTTCCCGAAATGCTTTGTTTCATATAGAACTAACGACTGCATATATTTAAATAATTTTAATAAATTCAGTATAACAAAAATTAATAAATTATCCTTAAATTGAAAATTTCTCCCTCAAAGTGTAATTAGCAAGATAAGTATACTTTGCAATTTTGGTGAAATTGGCTACGGACGTTGTGGGTTTGAAACCTGTTACTGGGATGTTAAACCGTTTCACTTTCCCTGTTGTAGTCGGTGGCATTCTTCAGTGCAGTCGAGGTGGACCGGTGCCTGCGGAAGGAGGCGGATGCTACGTGTGTCACGCCCTCTAACCCCCAGGGCATGGAGCGCGCCTACCACATTCCCAACGGTAACATTCCTCTATACTGGTTGTACATCGACTAAATACACGCCGACTGATATCGCAGTGCTGTACATCAACCCTTTCAACCTTTCGTAACCAATCCAATCGTCACAAAATGATTTTCAGACTAGTCCATGTATGAAAAAGGGCCGTTTTTGTTTTAAAAAATATGAAAATATTTCTTGCAATGGTGTCTTTTGATATCAGAATTGCTACTACTTCCAAACGAGCCGGATCAAATTAGCAAGGCTTTATAATGAAAATACCCGATTGGAGTCTTGTGATATCAAGTTTTCTGGCAAGGCTAGGAAACACAGGAATTCCAAGGCTCATCTAGGAATACCTACTGTTTCTGACGCTTGCTGGGCCAAGTCAATATATATAGAGAGAGAATACCTGGTAAAATACCTGGTAATACATTGGTAAAACTTAGCTCTTCACTTCTTGATATACTTTCCTCCAGTGGTTCTCTATCATGCCATGCCATGACCATCAGACCCCCGTTAACGCCAAGGTCAATGTCAGTCGTAGTGCTTTCACAAACTTAACATTGGGGGAAATTTGTTTTAATTTGTATTCCCCCCATTTCATACCACTTCTTGATATTTCACACACGTCTTCCTCTAATGGTCCTCTATCATGCCGTGACAAATCCACAACCCTCAAACCCTGCTAACTTCAAGGCCAAGGTCACAATCTTAGCATTGTGTGAACTTTCCTTATATATACATGTATATATACCGGCAGTACCGATATCTCACCGGACATTGTTTATTTACATCGTTGAGAACATATGACTTATTTACATCGCATAGCTATGTATTTTCATGGGTAGGTATATAATACAAGTTATCATTATCGTTTATATTTTCCAGGAGAAACTCTGACAATGAAAACCATCCTAGAGAAGACGGGCGGCAGTCTCGGACCAGCGAAGGTCTCGTGATGCGACTCATGGATCGTGATATTCAGTGAAGGTCTCGTGACGCGACTCGTGGATCGTGATATTCAGTGAAGGTCTCGTGACGTGACTCATGGATCGTGATATTCAGTGAAGGTCTCGTGACGCGACTCGTGGATCGTGATATTCAGTGAAGGTCTCGTGACGTGACTCATGGATCGTGATATTCAGCGAAGGTCTCGTGACGCGACTCATGGATCGTGATATTCAGTGAAGGTCTCGTGACGCGACTCGTGGATCGCGATATTCAGTGAAGGTCTTGTGACGCGACTCATGGATCGTGATATTCAGCAACATTCTCATTGTGACACCACTATTGTGCTTGTGATATTAACAGTGATATCCGCAACAATGTCAGAAGCTGTAAACCGTCGTCGGTGGGAGATACTAGTCTGTGGCTACTAATATCTGGGAGCCGTTTCACTAAACATCGTACGTCTAAAATGTTCGTAAGTGCACATTTATGATGGTCTGGAAATTTCAATTGATGGATTTACATTTATTGAGCATAGGATGCATATGCAGCCTATGCTCAATAAATGTAAATCCAATACTTGTTTACAAGAAAACAATTTACAGACCATTATAATTTTGCACTTGCGAACATTTTAGTCATACAAAGTTTAGTATATACACCAGTCTCCATCTGTATGTGACAGTACTGGTGGATGGACGTAAAACCCCAATCAATTAGTCAGCGGAATGGGTTGTGGCTACGAGGTTGGAGCACTAGACTTCAATACCAGAGGTTGTGCGTTGATGAACCCGATCTTAGGCATCAACAATACCTTCATAGTGTTTCCATCACACTGGTCTTTCGGATGAGACTTGCAGCCGAGATGATGGAGGACACTATTTTTGGTTTGATTGGTTCGGCTCAATGACAGAGGAAAATGAATTGACAATAAGTAGAACAGCCCACTCTTGCACCAGTGACTATGTTATATGTATTAGGATAGAAGTCTGTAGTGTTGAAAGTGTTAATCATCGTTATGAGCTGGCTCATCTGGATCTACACTGTTTGCAATAATTAAGTTAGAGGTCTGTAGTGTTACTAATTGTTACGAGCCAGCTCGTCTGGATCTACACTGTTTGCAAACATTAGGATAGATGTATGCAGTGTTGAAAGTGTTAACCATCATTACGAGCTGGCGCATCTGGATCTACACTGTTTGCAAATAGTAAGTTAGAGGTCTGTAGTGTTGAAAGTGTTAACCATCATTACGAGCTAGCTTATCTGGATCTACACTGTTTGCAAATAGTAAGGTGGAGGTCTGTAGTGTTGGAAGTGTTAACCATCATTACGAGCTAGCCTATCTGGATCTACACTGTTTGCAAATAGTAAGGTGGAGGTCTGTAGTGTTGAAAGTGTTAACCATCATTACGAGCTAGCTTATCTGGATCTACACTGTTTGCAAATAGTAAGGTGGAGGTCTGTAGTGTTGAAAGTGTTAACCATCATTACAAGCTAGCTTATCTGGATCTACACTGTTTGAAAATATTAAGTTAGAGGTCCGTAGTGTTGAAAGTGTTAACCATTGCTACAAGCTGGCTTGTCGGGATCTACACTGTTTGCAAATATTAGGATAGAGGTCTGTAGTGTTGAAAGTGTTAACCATCATTACGAGCCGCTCATCTGGATCTACGTTTGCCGATATTATGAGGGAGGTCTGTAGTATTGGAAAGGCTACATGCGTTCATGTCCAGTAGACCTTACTTGATAACAACATCAATATTCAAATAAACAGGCTACAGCTGTGATATTATTTTTGATGAGTTTCTTGGTCATTTATCTCGCGAGGTGGGGGGATAATGTCTGTTCATGATCGCATAGTACACAGCTATGGCTCAGAATGATCAAATACCTGATTTACAGGTGGATGTCTGTTCATGATCGCATAGTACACAGCTATGGCTCAGAATGATCAAATACCTGATTTACAGTGAAACCTCTCTAAGCTGGACACCCTGGGGACCCCAGGGTGTCAGGTTTAGAGAGGTTTCACTGTATCTGATTTTTGTCAAGCCCACTTGCAGAAAGTGATGTATATTGAGTGTCCGTGTATACTTCTGTCCAAAACTTGTGTTAAGTTTTTAGCTCGCCTGAGCCAAAGGCTCAAGTGAGCTATTGTTACCGCTTTTCGCCCGTCATCAGTCCGTCCGTCCACAATTTCAAACGCCTTCTCCTGAACCACTGGACCGATGTTGGTCAATCTTCACATGAATGATCTATGTGCGAGGTCTTTTAAGATTTCTCTTAAAATGGAGATCATCACATAATCCAAGATTGCCAGAAAAGTAGGTCACATTCTTAAAAAATCTTCTCACAAACCGATTCGACAAATCCTGTGAGAAATGATCGATACCGGCAGTCTATGCTCTTTCAGATTTGTTAAAATGATGACTCCAGTGATCGATAATGTAGCTGTAGCAACTGTTGTTGGGAGGTTAAATATACAGCATATAAACTAGTGGCTGTTATGAAGAGGGTATTGTTCAAGAGAGGTTGCTGTTCACGGACGTTTTATACTGTACTTCAATATTGTAATGCAACCGGAATGGATGTACAGTGCTAGACCCAGGACATTCCCAGATATATAACGAGAAAATGTGGCCTATCGGCACACAAATCAAAATCATGCGGCAGTTATGCACAAGAGTGATGTATTCAAATATTAAAAGAAATCCGTCAAGGGATATAGAAGTCATGACAGAATTGAGAAACCCTGGCAAACTTCTTAACCGACACTGTTAAATGTTTAAGCCATGTTGTGATGGTCAACGGCAAAATAATATTCAGAGTGGCATGCATGTGTGGTATTTGTACATATTCATAATACAGTCAAATCATAACTAGACCACGCACAGACGGACACACAGTCCAAACATTATATTATATATCTCCTGGCTCTGTTCTACCGAGCCTGGGGGCATAAAAACAGCTGAATGGCTAAATGGTGTGTACTAAACGAGTAAGAGCTGGGCCCCATTTTATTGTGCTGTGTCCTAGATCAAGGTGTATGATCACGTGGTTACAACAACAAGTACTGAAACTTCCAGAAGCCCTCCGATTCAAAGTACGTGTTCTTTTTTTTTGTCCTTATTATGTAACGGATTTTGACACGGAAATCGATTGTACGCAAAAATGACATACGTATTTGCCGAAATCCCGGGACCGCCAAATGCAGCTCGTGAAGACGCGTTTGCTGCGCCATATTTTATCAAAATCTGTTGCCTATTAAGGAAAATATTAAATAATACTTTGGAGTGGGAGCGATTTCAACACTTTCAGCCATTGTTGTTGTTGTTGTAACTACGTGATCATGCACCTTGTAGATGGACCATTGTAGTATTAATGGGACCTTATGATATGTTGCTGTGACTGGAGAAATGGGACTTATGGGATGTGTGACCAGTGCAGCTCCTGATCAAATAATACACTGATGTAACCTGATAACAATCAATATTGCAGAGGTCCAGATAAGGTGCGTATTTGCGTAAATACGCAATTCAAAAATGCAAAAACCCAATTAAAATCAGAGACAATGCGTACCAAAAAGCAATTAAAATGTCCGGTACGCAATACTTTTTTATCCTGTATGTCTCAAATGTATTTTCAGTATGTCGCGTACTGCTAGCTTTGTTCATGTATACAATCATACAAAATCATCGCCGATTATCTGTGCAGTCGGCCATTCAATGTTTAGAAAGTTTGTTCCCGGCTCTAGCTGCGGACAATGTTCCTCCTCTGTAATTTCACCGATAAAAAACTGCTGTGGAAACCCAGTCGTCGGGTGTATTCGATTTGAACTCCAGAATTTAGCGGGAGCGATTCCGACTCTCAGCGGGAAAAAAATGGGTTCAACTCGATACGAAACTCTAGTAACCCACCACACGGCAGTTGTTTCGAGTACCGTTCAAGTTAATGATCCCAAATCTAGAATTTCCACCCTTATCGCATCGGCCGTTTTTGCCCATATTGATTTTGAGACAAAAAATCGGATAAGACGGGGCCTATCAATTATGGCGAAAGTTGACACAAACTTCAGAGCTCACGCGAGCCGGAATTGCATTCCCCTTTACCTCTGAATTTGTTGTCACAATCCACGTCATTTAAAGAAAATATTACTTATTTTCAAATCAATAATTGTGGAAAAAAACACGGCGATGCGATGATCTTGTGAACCCGAGATCCAGGCTCATTACTAGTCTATTTTCTTAAATTCGAATTGATGTGAAACTGCTCGTTTCGGCGACCCCGAATCTACTCAAGAAGATGCAACAAAAAACGTCCGTAGACATTCGTAAACGACTATCCGCACGGATAAAACAAATGGTACAGTAGAATTGGTCCTGGGGGAGGGCGGGGTACAGCAGACATTTTATTATTTTGAATGTGTCAGGTTTATATTTTACATGTGGGACAGTATCATAAGTAATAAATGAAAATATGGTAACATTATTACTATTTCGACCAACACACACGTTGAATAAAATGGTGGTCGAATTAACTAAGTTAAAATAGGACGAGTTGAACGGCGCCCGAATTGACCAATTAATATAATCGTAGTAGAGATAGACACTAAATAACACAATCGGATCATGTCAGATTTTTAGTAGAAAATTGGTGACACATGGCGCAACAAAATGGCGGCCGCAACAAACAAACGTGGAAGAAAACATATTGCAAAAGTCCACCACCAATGTTAACCTTATTTCGATTTATTTTACGACCGATGCAAAGGTGGAATCTGAATCCATTGCACAAGGCATCATACAGTGATTTTGTTGAGCTCGGTGTGTGGAGACCCCAAATTAATCGTGGTTGACATTATTGATGAATTGCTGTCAAACGTGGTCAGCCAAACAAGAAAATGGATCGCGTGTTGCAAAGATCAATCTGCCAATCAAAGCATTCTTGATCAGCCTATGCACTGTTTGTCATTCAGGTAATGAAAAATCTTGCATGATTTTTTGAATACATGATACTGCTTGTTACATAACTTATAACTATGAGTGTGCTAGCAGATCCGGAACTACACTGGTCACAAATGCCATAAGCCCAATTACTCTAGTAACAGTTACTTATATGTACTTGGAATCATTGCAAACTTGAACTAATCATTTTGGTGTTCTTATAAGTAAGTGAAGCAGTGTTACCATACACGTGTAAGTATTATTATAACACTGCTTCAATTAATTCTATCGATAACAAAACGGTACCATTAATACATAAATTAATATGATTTGTTTCCGAATCGGTTTTTGCAATCAAAATATGGAAATACCCAATTGAAAAAAAAATGATGGGGTAGCGTTTTTAAAATACCCAATTGAAAATTGAGAATACCCAATTGATTTCAAAAGTATGGAGTAACAGTACCCAATGTCAAATTCCTTATCTGGAGCACTGATATTGCATGTTTGAGGCATGACAGATCAATCAGATCGGCGCTTGACCGTAACATGATCATGGGCACGAAAAAGGTCAAGGTCATGTTAATGGGAGCATACGTCTTCCAAATGCTCACATGTATCGTGTCCAAATAGTGACACAATCCATCATGTAATATTAAAGTTATATGATGATGAAGAAATTTGTACAAATGTTTTGACTTAACCAAAAAGTAGCTAAGAGTTTCCATAACCATGTGAAGGTCAAACAGGTGAAGTTCATGTTAATGGGGGCATAAGTATGTTCCACATGCTCACATGTATGAGGTACAAATGTAATATTAAAGGTATGTATATGATGATCAAGAAACTGTTGCAACCTTTTGACGTAAATATGGCTAAGTGTTTCTGCAACAATGTGATGGTCAAAAAGGTCAAGTTCATGTTAATGGCGGTATGAGTGTGTTCCAAATACTTATATGTAGCAAGTGTCCAAGTATTGAAGCAATCCATCAAGTAATATTAAAGTTATATGATGATGAAGAAACTTGTAAAAACTTTTTCAAATTGTTGACACGGACGACGACGGAAAAAGCGGCGACTATAGTCACGCCTTCTGCTAAAGCAGGCGCGACAATAAAATATTTTTAAAAAATCATACCCGTAAAGGTATTTTCAGTACTTTTAATTGTTTAATTGATATTTTGTTGTTGCTGTTAATATCTATTTCCCGCCTAACCCTAACCCACCCCCCCCCCCACACCACCCCCTTTCCCCATACATGTGCATTTCTGTTTGTACATGACATTGCCGTTGAACTAACATAAAATCCAATGCAATCAATCTCCAGTCACATTACGTTAAAGAAATGGAGTCTGAATTTTTTTCCAAAATTGTGCATTTGGATCAGCCTCGTAATCTAACCCTTCAATCAATTCCAACGAGTTAGGACGCGACACTATGTCAGGTAAGTAGATTGGTACTACTTTATCTGGGTTTCTCTGGATACTGTCCATCAGCGACGTGTTCTGTTGCCATTGATGCCAGCCGTTCGTGCACGCGACCTTGGACACCAGCAGCAGCACAAACTTACTATGTGTGATGGCCATCTCCAAGTTGTCGAAAACAGTCAGCCCAGGTACCCCGTCACGTTCATCTATATATCCACACAAATGTTTGCCCTCCAACCAATCTAAAATTGTTACTGCTACGCTTCGGTCGTCTTCATGGTGAAATATACAGAAGTCATACCGTTGCTCGCTTCCTGCCCCCGGGTTAGCCATGTCCTGGAAGCAGAGTTTTACAAGTTAACTGGTTATATTTTAGAATATCAAATTCAATACAGTGGAACCTCTCTAAACCGGACACCCAGGACTTGTAGGTGGCAGCTGGGAGCATGTGATTGATAATTTAATGACCGGCATTCATCCTTACCGGAATCCAGACCGGAGACCTGTAGCCGATTTCATCAAAATTGCAAAGTATACTTATCTAGTATACTTTGAGGGAGTAATCATTTATTTTTCCCGAAATGCATTATTTCATATAGAACTAATGACTGCATATATTTGATGATTAAAAGTGTTCAGAATTATTATACTGAATTTATTACATTATCACAACCATTTTGGCTGTGATAATGTAATAAATTCAGTATAATAAAAATTAATAAATTTATCTTAAAATTTCTCCCTCAAAGTATACTTTGCTACATAAGTATACTTTGCAATGTTGGTGAAATAAGCTACAGGTTTGGCCCTCATGTACGTCTTTGGCTTTCTTGTATGCGACAGTTGAATCTGGTTATACCCCTTGTATGAGTAATATGATTATTCGTAATCCTATTAATTTTAGGGGAAGGGGCCAAGTGGCTTTGGTGTGGTCTGGACCTGGTGCCAGGTCAGATTATTCTAATTTCAGGGCTGAAAGCATACCTAGACAGACATTGTGGGCAAATATGATTGAAATTAGTAAAGGAGTTGTTGAGAAAAGATTAAAAACGCATTTGCCTTTACAAACAGGGTGAACATAAGTCCCCAGTGACCATGACCTTGATTGTTCGGGCGTGGGTCGTATGCGAAATAAAGCACCATACCTAGACAGACATTGTTATTACAAATATTATTGAAATTGGTGAAGGAGTTATCGAGACAACATTAAAAACTTAAAACGCATTTCCCTTACAAACAAGGTGAACATAAGTCTCCAGTGACATAATGTAATTTGGATGAAACAAACAAAAATGTACTACATGTAGTCGATACATTCCACCGTACCTGGAGAAATGTGGCTTATCTGGCGCCCGACGCATACCTTACATATCCGCATCCTTAACAGTGATTTACTTGAAACGTCATATGCTCCTTTATCATCATCCATACGTTTTAACGGTATTAAACACAACTTATAGTTTGACCATAAAACATGTAAATTGTCGCATATCCTGCTCTACGTCTCACAATAATCCGCATTGTTACGTTGGTAAATATCTTTTGAAAATGTTCGGAAACCACGTTATCCCATACCATCAATATTAGGGTTGTGTGGAATCATCATAATTATGGCGATGCCTTTGAAACCCAATGGGTGAGGCTTTACTTAGTAGAGATATGTAGTCACAACTGCGACATCTTACGTCTTCACTGTAGGCATCACAATAACGTCCAAATTTTTTATTTATTACACTCGTAACAAGTATTTAATTATTTACATGGGTTTCACTGTGAAAGAAAACCAGCCGGCAACTTTTTACAAATAATACACACCAGTGAAGCGAACACCCAAACATGTAATTGCTCGAGTGATTTCTTTCACACAGCGTGTGTCTAAGAAACCACGAGCTACCATACAACATATTTGATCACATTCCAGACATGCACTCAAATATGCATAACCATGATAACTCATAGAAATAACTGCGTAACTTGGAATATAAATGTTTTCCTGATGTCACGTTTGACATCAAATAATGTCACATCAAGTCGCGGGGAAAATGTTGTCGGGCAATTATTAATACGCAAAGCACAATTCATTGATATAAATAGATATTCTATCGTACATGTTTGAATAGCGGGAAATAATACACTGGTGTCCATGGCAGTCTGTGCAGGCATTAGTTGGATCATTACCATGGTTCACCAATAGCTTTGTCACATTGATGGCTATCCACCTATAGTCTGTTTCACGAAAGCTGCCCAAATTTTACGGCCATATAAACAATTAAAAAACAATGTTTTTTTTGATAATATTAAATTAGAGGAAAATTTAAGAATGAGCCTTCTTTTTATTTCGTGAAATTCGGTCAAATATTGATTTTATTACGAAAAATTGATTTCTCTATGGGAATTTAACATGGGGGAAAAAGAGGTAAGGACGTGTGGGAGGAGTCAAAAAACGAAAAAATTTGGAAATTGACTCCGAAACCTGACTAGATAGCTTGGATATGATCTAACTAAGAAAACAAAAGTTAAATTTTAAAAATCTGTCCAGTATTTCTAAAATTCGAAAAAAAATCCCCATGTTAAATCCCCATAGACATCTTCACTCCGTGAAGATGTCTATGGGGATTTAACATGGGGAAATTGTTTTTTCGCAATAAAATCAATATTTTACCAAATTTTTCGAGATGAAAAAAAGGTTCATTCTTAATTTTTCCTTTAATTTTATATTATCAAAAGAAATCTTGTTTTTGAATTGTTTATATAGCCATAAAATTTGGGCAGCTTTTGTGAAACAGACAGTAGTGTCATTCGGGTGACATTGACCTTCATTGGTGAAACACTCACCTGCGCTAGCCTTATATTTCACCGTAGTGAAATTAAAATGCTGTTCTATTACCGAAATGGGCGTGGTTCGGTGCGGGAATCAAAGAGGTTAGCCCATAGTACATACATAGTATACGCACATTTTATTTCTCTATTACCGGTATTCACATAGCAACAGCATTCGCACGGAATTCATGGTTCAGCCAGAGGAAGATCATCCCATATCATAATACATTGAAATTGAACTATTGAAAAAGCCATTGTAATATAAAAATGTTTCCAAGTTTAGTCAAAACGGGGGAGATCATGCATCCATGACCCGGGGGTAAAATCAAAAATCGAAATTTACTTCGCGCATCTATATATACACACCATGAGGAATTAGTTGCATACCAAAATGAAGTCTCCAGCTATTACGGTTTAAAAGTATTCCTTATTACAAGAAACATGATGCACGGAAAACCGTGACAAAAACACTCTTTTTTTCAAAATGTAGGTAAAATAATAAAAAAAAACAAGTATTAATATTTAATACGTGTAAGATAACAAACATAAAACAGAGCACAGCTTAACATGTAAATCCTTTGGCAATAAAATAAAAAGTTACGATCATCTTAGTGAGATACGACAGGGTAGAGGGTCGATCACTAGTTGCGAATGGTAACTTTGAAATCTACTCCCGTAACCTCCGTAGCTCTGGCTATGGACGGTACGTGAATAGATTGCAAGAAACCGTTCGCAACAAGAGGGTCGTATCACAGTGCTACTAAAATAAGGCCATTGTATTCAATTCAATACTCGTAAGATAAATCCCTTACTGTCACCTGTGTGTTACAAGTGGGTGGGGTAATATTCATTGTTGCATGTGGGTCATATAACTTTAGGAGAGTCCTAACCGTTACTATGTTATCGGCATCAAGGTCGTAAATATCACTAAGAGGAACGTACATTGGTATTGGGGTTTTATTATTAGGGCTTATGATGGCTATGAGTACGAGTATGAATCCACAGCAACAGGGCTACTAAAATAATTCCATTGTATTCAATCTGTATAGATAGAACATGAATTAAAGTGGGTGGGGGATATTCAACATTGCCTGTGTATGAATACTAATCACTTACCATTATATTAGTAGATCAAGTTACTGACGGCATCAACTTCGTTGTTCAAAACGAAAGTAGAGAAGGAGAAGAGTAGAGAATGTTGTTGTTGTTGTTGTTGTTGTTGAGATATTCCCGCGCTTATTTGTCGCGGCACCCGCATATGGATAACTTATTACATAGTTCAGTGGTCAGTTATGTTTCCTTAGGCGGCCCTGCTTGCATCATGTTGCATGCCAGCTTATGCGAGGACCGATCAAATGGGCCATTTGGCACGCTAGCAATAGCCCACAAATTTGCACCTCGAACAACGGTTGTATTCTGTCTCTATTTCCGACTCATTTTGGCAATACGCACAAAAGTATTCCATGCACGTTCGACCTGAAACTCAGGATTACTTAGAAGGGCCGATATGTGTTTGAGAAGTGCACTTTTGGAAGAGTCTGCCAATTTTTGCACAAATGTTTATTGGAACAAATTAAAACTTTTCAGACGGGTGGCCAAACAAAATATTACCAGGAATGATATCATATGGATAAATCCAAGATGGCCGCCATAAATAATACAAACTCTGAAATGCCTATATATGTGCATCCATGTCACAAACTAAAGCACTCTAATTGTCGACCATGACAGTCATTTGGATATGGAAGTAAATAACATGGATTTACAACCATTTACAGTGAAACAAATAGATCAATGTCAAGGTCAAACTGAAAAAGACGGCAAATTTTATTAATTGTGTTGATCTACTTCAATACATATGTGATTTTCTAGATATTTAAGACACTTTTTGAATCTATAGAGATATAGATGTATAACATTGTAATGCATATACAATAACATCACCTTATGTTCATGAGCTTCAGTGGTGGAGGTCATAGTGAGTCATAGTGAATGTCAAGCTAGACTGTAAATAAAATCAGTCTACATGTTTATACAAATTTCTGTAGTATGAATACTTTTACATGACTGCAGAGCTATGTCGCATACTGTTACGTGATATAGATTTTGATGACTTTCGGGTGGTAAATATAATTGAATTAACCTCGCCAACTTCAAAGGTCAAGGTCATTTACAGAGCTCCAGTTAAGGTGCGTACTTTGGTAAAATTTTCCGTTATTTTTTATTATGGCAAGGTGTGAATTCTTTTCAATTGTCTCAATGAGACGGTTCTAAGCACTCACAACTTGACGCCATTTTACTGAGAAGAACATAACAAAATTTCCCCCCGAAAACGATCAAATTACGCGCCTTAACTGGAGCTCTGGGTCAACTTAAAATGCACCATTCAGCACACTAAAACCAGTTTATGCTGGTTTCCATAATTATACAAGCGTCTAGATGTTAGCTGTGGCTATACATTGTATGCATTGAACATTCTTATTTTGGTACTGAGTTTGCGCATGCACCCTTACATCCAAGGCATAGTGACATGCAGGGCAAAGCAGCCTTAACACATTGACATCGACCAGTGCAGCCTTTCATACAGCCACATCGAATCAGCCTCGTGCAGGATGCACTGGCAATTGGGAGGGAGCATCACAATGGTTGCCACTTTCCTGACTCGTTAGTCCACCCCCATGCAGCAGGATATACTTCAGGCAGTTGTGTCTCATGTGCATGACCCCAGCTGTAACCGCTCTGTAGTGTTGCCCGCTTGATATGCTGTTCAAGAGAAGCGGTGTACGTCCCATTGCGGTGAACAGTTGCTTTCGAACTTCATTAACACTGTTTGCATCACTGGTGCGGTCATACAGCAGGACGGTGAAACGTTCTAGCACCTGAATATCACGTTCACTGATTGCGTTTGGGCCTTCTGCTAGCACCCGGAAAGTTTCCGTAACTTCGGGAAATGAACACCTGGACCCGGTTGCTCAAAGCTTCTGTTAGCTTAACAGACTGTTAAATCCTTAACAATGTTAAGGATTTAACAGTCTGTTAAGCAAACAGGTTTTGAGCAACCGGGCCCAGGTTTTCCATGTCGTCATTTGCCCTATAGAATGGAACGATGATACGGTGTCGCATCGAGTATATGCATGATACCTCGGCATGCAGAGGGACTTCTGTGTTCCAATAGCTGCTGATATATCATGAACAGGAATGTAGCGATGATCTTTTCCAGTACTATAGGACACCCACGCCACACTCATAGCCACATCAGAATCAACTGTTCGTATCACGAATGAATTGTATCCTTCAGCGAATGCATCAGTAAGGTGTACCATTAACCTTGCATCTGCTTTTTCATGGCTACAAGGCGAAAGTACACGTATATCTTCACGGCCTTGGACACACACGACACAGTCACCATGTGTTACAATCAATTTGTTTGTTGTCGGGGAACAGAGAGTGAGCGCACCTCATCCGATATTAGCATGAACAGCTCCGACTTGTTTACATCATCGTTGATAAATAAAGGCCAGCTATTTGGTAGAGGGGTGCAGCGTGATACATTGATCCTCACACCCTTTCCCCTTGATTTCCTTGTTTGTTCGTTTAGGCTGTCCTCCCTATATACAGCAAACACTATGTCGGTGGTTATCAAGCACTCGAGAGATGTATGGAAAGAATGTGTCACTTATGTAGTCGGCGAATGTCTTGCCCTTGTCAGGTGGCAGGTAATTAATTACTGCTGCTCCATCCATGACCTCGCATTTGGAGTATGCATAACCGGCGTGATGTTAGCTGCCTTTTCGAATGTTTCCTTTGTCTGAAATGGATGGGGGATGCGCCTGATTTTCATGCGAGAATAAATTATCTGAACTACCACCCTGAACTGCACTTGCTACGTATAATCGGGCGAGCGTAGAACGTGTGTCTTGCAGCGCTTTCTCGTGTGGGAGTTTGGTTTGTCGAGTGCTAGTAGGGGCCATTATGTGTAGCTTATTCTTTGTTAATGGCTTGAAAATGGAGTCTGTGTGTGTCATGAAGCGCTTTGTAAGATACTCGTCAAAGTGTTGTAGGCCGGCTTCTCGCAGTTTCTGCACACAGAGGATTGCTGATTCTGAAAGAATCTCTATCGTGTGTAAGCAATAAAGTACTTCACCATTTTCTACGAAGGGATTGCACATAGCGTTGATCACTTTTTCTAGTGATCTGCAATCATTAACACACTTTGCTTGAAATGTTTTTGTTTGTTCATGGTGTGCCTTTGGTGTGCTCCTTGGGGCAGTGGTTGTAATGATAGTTTCTTCAAAAGGGTTAATCACACATGTAACTTCCAGTGAAGCAATGGACCACCGCTGGAGTACGTCTGTGTGATGTGTCTTCCCTATTACACCACCGTCACCCTTTATCGTTACATTGTTATGCTCGTGAGACTGGTCCACTGCTATGTTCGAAAACTTTCGCCCAGTTTTGTTTACTGTGAAATGCCAGCTCTCAAACTCAGCATCTACTTGAGGATGTAGTTTGGATAATGTAACCATGTCCCGGATGTGGACTGGTACCCCATCTTGCGTAGTGAGTGTGATTCAGAACCATGAACCATGGAGGAAGTCCAGTTACCCTTGATTTGTATACTAGTATATCACACTTTCTTTTTATGATCGAGCGGGTGTACACTTGCACAAGGAGTTCTAGTTCAAGGACATGGTACATGTACTGAAACTGGATTGGATGCAGACATTTCCGATGCCCATACATCCACATCATCTGGTGAGTATGCTGGTGGAACCGATTTGTGATATTAAATGTACTGCTTCATCATGATTGTATAGAGAACAACAGTTACTGCTGTGACTTCATGTGCATAGCGAGTGCGCTTTATGTGTGTAGCTGTGAGACAAGACTCTGCAACACAAGATGTGAAAATACCAGCTTCTATAAGGGCTTCCACCCATCCACTTTCTTCTAGCACCACATACTTGTCCTCACCGTGAGTCTCGGGAAACGCCCATTGTATACTTTTCGTGATCGCATAGAGAGGTTGGGACGCTAAGGGACGCAACATCTAACGCGAAGTCATTACTACAATTAATGAATAAATTGTGTCGTATGCTGGTTGTTTCGTATTTCGTATTTGCAATATTCCATCATAAAAAAGATTTCAAACACACATGAGTCTGATGAGACTCTATTCCAATTGTGAAAATTCTAATGTTCTACGAAAACATGTATTCACTGAAAAAAAAATAAAAAAATAAGAGAAACAACACATTTGTATTCTTACATTGCACAGAGTAGACCGTAGGAATAAACAGATTGCAAGATGGTCATCATTGGGATTAGTAGGTTCAGATGTCTTTATAATTAACTAAGGTAATGTTTCAAACCCATAAATGATTTTGTAATTTCAGACACTGAGGTGGTCTGGGTACGAGAGTATCCATGTTAATCCATGTTAGTTAATTAAGACAGTTGAATGTGTGGTAGGTTCATGTGAACCATAATGCAATGGGCTCTCATGTAGATGCACAAAGATATGGGAGTCAAATATGTTTGATACGATTGTCAGATCCAGCTTTATAACTTAAAAATTTAACAGCTGCGTCGAAATTAGGTATACATCGGAATTCGGTAAACTAGATACTTCGAACATCAACAAAACTTCATTCTGAATAATTCATTGGGACAATATAATGGGGGAGATACAGTTACAGTGAACACAGTTCTGCCTTCTGGTATACCTTTTTAAATTAATTACTAATGCCACATAAACTTGACGGTTGTTGTTGTTGATTCTGTAAAACCCGCACTAACTTTTCTCGGCACCTTTGTGTTCTTTATGGTATGATACTTCTCTCATTTCTTAATGGCACAATTATTGCTCCAAAATCTTCCGCACTGTACAGTATTCTTCAAAGCTTCTCTTGAGCATATTTGGAATCCAACATGACGTCACGAGCGATCAATATATTGCTACCAAAATTTACAAAACGTAAGAATTGTTCAACCTAGTCATTGCCACTTTGGACTTAGGGACTGGTCATTATTTACCGCCGTGGGGGGCTGGATGAATTTTGCCAATAATCTGATTTTTTTCTAGGGCCCACCCCCCCCCCCCCCCCAGTAACTTTAGCTAAATTTTCAGGGCCCTCCTATTCCATCATATATATTTTTCGAGGCCCCCCCCCCCCCCCTCCCCCACCTATGCTCCCAACTCAACCCCACCCCATGTAAACTGGCCATTCGGATGGTAATATATTCAATTGCATGATGCTTATCATCATCATCATCACTCTTTATTACAGTACAGTTTATTGCAGTACATGTATCTATATAATTATATATACATGTACAGTTGTAGTACTGTAACTTAATCATAATGTCCTAGATGTCTTTGATATTGATCATGTTTATATGACTATGCTTCAGTAACGATCTGTCTCATCAGCATCTGCACTGTTTGCAACAATATTTCGGATTTTCCCCATACATTTTGTGTTTTTTTTTCCTGAAATATTTGTAACACCCCTATTCTGAAGGGATATTTATTTATATCTGAATCTATTAAATATCTTTACTAGCTGACTGAATGACAAACAGTGTAGGTGCTGATGAGATTGCTTGGGGACCTGGGGGCCGTTTCACTAAACTTCGTACGACTAAAATGTTCGTAAGTGCAAACTTATGATAGTCTGTAAATTTCATATTTACAATGTTTTCTTGTAAATAATTAATGGATTTACATTTATTGAGCATAGGCTGCATATGCAGCCTATGCTCAATAAATGTAAATCCATCAATTGAAATTTACAGACGATCTTAAATTTGCACTTACGAACATTTTAGTCGCAATAAGTTTAGTGAAACGGGCCCCAGGGGCTATATTGGTCACCAGTATTGTATGTCACCTTTTATATACCGGTACCAGTAATTAACTGGAAGCCCAGTCATGTGCTTACGAGTTACAGTGAGGAAGCAGTATATTTAAATATACATATATATTTAACACAACAATTGAGGGATACAGTGACATGCAGATGCCCCATATCCCTCAAGTGTTGTGCTATGCATATATCCAAGCAAATCCAACAGAAAAACAAACCAGTTGTAAAAGTATACACATGTATGTATCCATTGACATCATGCACACTGAGTCTGATCCCGACCCAGGAACCAGTAGTACATGTAGTAGCAGTGACACTGAATCAGATTCTGATTGCTAGAAATTATCGCCTGGTGAATGTGGACATTGGTCAACATTACTGAACGATATGTAAATTTACATGTGCAATGTCTAGTATAGTATACTATTAAAATTAAGGATCTATTAAAGCAATTTGCCATTTTAAGCCTTTCAACTCCATGCAGATCTCGATCTAGACTATACATGTAGCAGTTTTGCAAGCAGTGTAGATCCAGATGAGCCGTCTCATAAGGATCTACTCTATTTGCGTAGCTGATCACAGACTTGATCACAGACTTGCGTAATAACAGACTTGTTACCATCAATATCGTACCAAATGTTCAGCATGTCCAGTTCTTGGACTTGGTATTTACCCTAATTATTCAGACACTATTTTGGGACAATCCAAATACTTTTTGTTAAAAAGGATCTAAACTGTGTATGATAGATGTGTCACTGACTGAATGGCAACCAGTGTAGACCCTGATCAGAGTGCACGGATGTTTTTCAAGGCCCCCCCCCCTCCATGAATTGAATTATTTTAAAAAATTTGGAGGCACCCCCCCCCCTCCCCCCCCCCCTCAATATCTGTGATGGTTTCGGCCCCCCCCCCCTCTGGCGCAGTCGATATTTTCGCCCCCCCCCGCCCCCCCCCCGGCATTTCATCCAGCCCCCCCCCCCCCTCCCCCCCCCCCCCCGCGATAAATAATGACCAGTCCCTTAAACGTGTCAGAATATCAACGAACCAATTACAACTGATGACATAGCTTATTATCATAGATTGTAAGATTGTCAAAAACAAAATAAATCGATGGCTAAAGAAAATTACTGAACTTGATATATCAGGTTTTGACCTTGACATTGAATTTTAAACAATGATGGTTAAAATTAATTTAAGTTGACTCTTCACTCAATATGTAGTCACAGTAGGTTCCAATATTACAGTATTATGGAGATTAGATGCAGTGATGCGCAACCAAATAGAAGATCCTGGCTGAGATTTTCCTACTTGACCTTGACCTTCAATCATGACATTGAACTATAAATGTCGCGTAAACAATGTAATTCATTTGTGAATTTATAGTAGTATCGTTTTATACTCAAATGTAGGTATAAATTGCCAAATATATGCATATATATATATTTCAGTTTAAGACGGTAAGTGATTTTTTCCGGCGGCCATCTTGGATGTATGCAAATTAGGTCATTCCGGTGGATTTTTTCGTGGCCACCCGTCTGATTTGTTTCGAAATTCATCACTGAACAGATATGCAAAATTTGGCAGACTTCCAAAAGATATCTATCGCACTAACTGTCATCACAGTCACTATAGTGTCTCACTTCCTCATATTGAGTCGGGATAGGAGATGTTAACGTCGTTGTGTTCGAGGCTAACTTTCCACTTTCCAAATCATTATTTGCACTATGACTGGGAGAAACTGGCTGGAAACAGATGATATACTGGCGCTCAGTTCGTTGTGTTCACTGTTCACTACTACATTGACTGGGTATATATGGCACTATACTTTCCAGTGCATGGTGTTCACTAGTATGACTGGGAAGACGTGGCTCCTGAATATCCAGTTCATTTGTGTTTGGTTGGTGGGGGGGGGGGGGTGGGGTGGCATTTGATTCAGTACTTATATAGTGTGTGTCATAGTGGGCTGAAGCTGGGTGGCATTCTTTTTCTCAATAAAATCAATATTTGACCAAATTTCACGAAATAAAAAGAAGGCTCATTCTTAAATTTCGAAAAAATTATTGTTTTTGAATTGTTTATATAGCCGTAAAATTTGTGCAGGTTTCGTGAAACAGACAGTAGACTTGTAGCCTACCCTGTTGCTGGGATGTCAACCCTTAGAATCGCGGGAAACGTAAATTGTCATGCTGTTGATTGATTCATGTTTTGTTTTTTTTATCAATAAAAAACATGGTTTGAGAACATTTTAGAATCATTATTCCATTGAAATGATTCTAAAGTGTAAAAACCTGGTATAAGAGAAAAGTGGAAAATAAACAGCAGACGACACATTTTAATTCAGAATTGTAAGGGTTAAACAAAAAATATATGGTGGCGTTCTTCAGTACCACATACACAATGGTAATGTAGCCACTACACTAG
>CM055276.1:69033736-69104804 GCA_029237695.1 Conchocele bisecta | reverse complement strand
AAGGTTTTGAACACACTAAGTATGTGACCTTGACCTTAGTTTAGCTGGTGCCCGAGGATCCTGGATTAGTCACAGCATGATAGTGGACCATCAGAGGAATGCATGTGTGAAATATGAAGCAGCTAAATGAAAGGAAACTTGCCTCAGCAGCATGTACAGGACGTACGGACACCGGTAATAATATATGCCCCCTCGCCATTTGGTGGCGGGGCTATAATAAATAGTTGCTTCCAGTAACCTATTAAGGAAATACGGTTATCGCCCCTGATAATTCATGTTTGATATCAAATGTATAGTAATGCTAATTGACATATCCAGTAATGGTAATTATTTACACTGTCCTTGAATTCATAATGGAAACGCCCATTCAACATATTGCGTTTATATCCCAGTACATTACATTAGACCTTATGTGATGTCGCGCGATGCTGATTCGTTAAAGTTTGTTTGACGTCATTAAAATACATGACGTTCATCGTCGTTGTCAATAATGTTATACTATTGACCGGCAATGTCGCTGTTCTATGAATTGCGACAAAATGAATTATAATTTTAAGGCTATTTGGTTGTTTACATTTTTTAATTTATCTGAAAATGCAATGTAAATATAAGTATTAAAACCATGGGCAGTTGTGTTTAAAGTATGCTTAAAGTTCGTGAGGAATACTTCAGACTTTAAACAGATCAAATGTTTTTCGTACTACAGTAAACGCAACAGCCCATGATTTTAATCCCTAAATGAATGTTTATTTTGCCTGAAAAATGTCATATCTAAACAAGAGGCCCAAATGGGCCTGTATCGCTCACCTAAAAGCCTCCATAGTGGTCATCTTGATTTCACAAAGACTCTTCACTTACAACTTCAAATGTTCCACAGAATTTGTTGGTACCTTCTGATCTAACATATATTTGCGAATGTGCATGTGATTTACTGCTATACCTTCGATTTGATATATAAAATGACCATATTCGTTCAAAAATAAAATTTGACCCCTATTTGACCCCTTGGGCCATGACCATTTTTGACCCAGAGGCCACCATATGAACAAATCTGAATCAGCGTTAACTATCCATCATTCACACAAAGTTTCGTCAAAATCGGCCTGGCGGTTTGTGAGAAGATTTTTTTGACAATTTGACCTACTTTTCAACGGCGGACATCTTGGATTTGGTGATGACCTCCATTTTAACAAAATGGACAGGCTTCACCCACAGACCATTACAGTTAAGTTTGGCCAATATCGGCCAAGCAGTTCACAAGAAGAATACGTTTGAAATCTTTAGTAAAAGAACAACTTTTTTACCTTTCGGTGGCCATCTTGGATGACAAAATCATCTGATTTAGACAAAAAATGCTCCAGAGTGATAGACTAGTCGATACCTTCGATTTGATATATTATATAACCATATTCGGGCAAAAATCATAATTTGACCCCTAGTTGACCCCTCGGGCCACGCCCATTTTTGACCCAGGGCCACCATATGAACAAATCTGAAACAGCGTTAACTATCAATCATTCACACCAAGTTTCGTCGAAATCGGCCTGGAGGTTTGTGAGAAGAAGATTTTTTGACAATTTGACCTACTTTTCAACGGCGGACATCTTGGATTTGGTGATGACCTCCATTTTAACAAAAATGGACAGGCTTCACTACAAACCATTACAGTTAAGTTTGGCCATATCGGCCAAGCAGTTTACAAGAAGAATACGTTTGAAATCTTTAGTAAAATAACAACTTTTTTACCTTTCGGTGGCCATCTTTGATGACAAAATCATCTGATTTAGACAAAAAATGGTCCAGAGTGATCAACTAGTCGATACCTTCGATTTGATATATTATATGACCATATTCGGGCAAAAATATAATTTGACCCCTAGTTGATCCCTCGGGCCACGCCCATTTTTGACCCAGGGGCCACCATATGAACAAATCTGAAACAGCGTTAACTATCGATCATTCATACCCAATATCGTCGAAATCGGCTGGCGGTTCGTGAGAAGAAGATTTTTTAAGAATTTGACCTACTTCTCAACGGCGGCCATCTTGGATTTGGTGATGACCTCCATTTTAACAAAAATGAACAGGCTTCAACCACAGACCATTACAGTTAAGTTTGGCCAATATCGGCCAAGCAGTTTACAAGAAGAAGACGTTTGAAATCTTTAGTAAAAGAATGACCATTTGAACTATCGGTGGCCATCTTGGATGACGTAATCATATGATTTAGACAAAAAATGTTCCAGAGTAATTGTCTCGTCGATACCTTTGATTTGATATATTACATGACTATATTCGGTTAAAAATAAAATTTGACCCCTATTTGACCCCTCGGGCGACGCCCATTTTTGACCCATGGGCCACCATATGAACAAATCTGAAACAGCGCTAACTATCGATCATTCATACCAAGTATCGTCGAAATCGGCCTGGCGGTTCGTGAGAAGAGAAGATTTTTTAAGAATTTGACCTACTTTTCCATGGCGGCCATCTTGGATTGTCGATGACCTCCATTTTAACAAATCTGAAATGGTATCACCCATATATCATCCCTGTGAAGTTTGACCAATATCGGCTCAGCAGTTCGGGAGAAGAAGATGATTGAAAATGTTCACGGACGGACGACGGACGACGGACACTTTGCCATAACAATAGCTCACATGAGCTTTGCTCAGGTGAGCTAAAAATGGACAGCAAATAAGTCTCCTTATATTACAATCTGGGACGTAGGAGTCCAGGTTTAATATGAAATATGTATATTGTATTAGAAAAGTAGCATTGTTGAAATATACCTGGTGGGAAAGTGGGGAGCCTTTGTGGCCTCCTTCCCCTCGGCCTCCCCGTCCTGGGAGTGGAGGTTGTCGGTGCGGCCGGGGACGAGATACCCCCAGCCGAGGGTGTCGTCCCAGTGGAGGAGGAAGCCGTCCCAGGTGAGGCGCATCAGGCTCGGTGTGCAACGGGTCTGGTGGGAGATCTTGGCCGGCCCGGGGGCCCAGTCGGGATCCCCCAGTCGCTGGCAGATGTTTGTGTACCAGCTGGTGGATGTATATATAGATATACCAGTACATGGTGAATATAGCAGGTCTGGTGGGAGATCTTGGTCGGCCCTGGGGCCGAGTCAGGATCCCCCAGTCGCTGGCAGATGTCCGTGTACCAGCTGGTGGATGTACATGTATATATCGAGATATACCAGTACATGGTGAATATAGCAGGTCTGGTGGGAGATCTTGGCCAGCCCCGGGGCCCAGTCAGGATCCCCCAGTCACTGGCAGATTTTCGTGCACCAGCTGGCCAATGCACATATAAAATACCAGACTAGTGAATATAGCGGGTCTGGTGGGAGATCTTGGCCAGCCCCGGGGCCCAGTCAGGACCCCCCAGTCACTGGCAGATGTTCGTGTACCAGCTGGTGGATGTATATATAGAGATATACCAGTACATGGTGAATATAGCGGGTCTGGTGGGAGATCTTGGCCAGCCCCGGGGCCCAGTCCGGCTCCCCCAGTCACTGGCAGATGTTCGTGCACCAGCTGGCCAATGCACATATAAAATACCAGGCTAGTGTCTTTGACAGTGTCTTTGGTATTGTATATGTATTGTATATGTGCATTGGCCAGCTGTTTAGCTGTTTTTTTTATCATGTCATTGATGTTAAATACGGTAATTGCTGAAAAGGAGCACACATACCAATCTTGTGGTCAAACAGTCGCTTCAACAACATCACAAGAACCAATCAACTACAAGAATTCCGCCACAGAAGTAGTGTCGCGCCTGCCGTAAAATGATCATGGGCATGTGCTAAAGTAAGCATCACAAAAACCGTCAGAGAAGTGTATGCTTAAAACACGAAAAGGTCATGGTTGAAGAAACTTTTGACATAAAAAAATGGCTAAGTGTTTCCACAACCATGTGAATGTCAAAATGGCGAAGGTCATGTTAATGGCGGCATGAGTGTGTTCCAATGCTGACATGTATCAAGTGTCCAAGTATTGAAGCAATCCATCAAGTAATATTAATGTTATACGATGATGAAACTTGTACAAACTTTTTGACGCAAAATATGGCCGAGTGTTTCTGCAATAATGTGAGGGTACTAAATGTCAAGGTCATGTTAATGGAGTGTGTTCCAAAAGTTCACATGTATCAAGTGTCCAAATATTGAAGCAATCCGTCAAGTAATATTAAAGTAATATCATGATGAAGAAACTTGTACAAACTTTCAGACGCAAAATATGGCTATGTGTTTCTGCAATAATGTGAGGGTAATAAATGTCAAGGTCATGTTAATGGAGTGTGTTCAAGTTATATCATCATGAAGAAACTTGTACAAACTTTTTGACACAAAAGAAAATTACCAAGTACAAACATTTTGACATTTCGGCTTATGTGCTTCTGTCAGTGACAGTGTTAACACAGTGGAATGTAATGATCTGAACAAAATTAAAAGAAACATTATAGGAATGAATGGCCTTTTTGTGGAATTTATCGGGTTATAAACTTGGAAAAGTCGCGGGAATACTGGACGAAGGCCGGAAGGCCTCGTCCAGTATTCCTGTGACTTTTCCAAGTTTATATCCCGATAAATTCCACAAAAAAGGCCATTCATTCCTTATAATTCCAGCATTTGAAATAAATTCATCAAGAAAATGTGTTTATTTTGACAGACGGCAGCCATTTGTTTACATTGACAGCACTGACAGTGCACCTGTAGAAAGTAGTTAGGGAATTGTGTAAATGTTTTTGTGCTGGAATTATATGTATTTGATGTCTTCGCAAAATTTAACTTTCTGTAGTTTCAATACTCTGTCTGGATTCTGGAATTTATCAACATAATTATAAACTCTAGTCATGTTCCTGAATGCAGCTACATGCAGCCAATGCATAGAACTGTGTGACTCCGAAGTTGGAATTATAGTTGACTAAAATAATTTGCACTATAACAAGGTGATTGCCGGCAAGTGTCTCACCCACAAAGTTCAACACCATCACGGACCATGGATTGGATTTACATTTATTGAGCATGAAACCATGAAACTTGCGAACATTTTAGTTGTACGAAGCTTAGTGAAACGGGCCCCCTGAACCATGATTACCTGACATGGTTCAGGGGCCCGTTTCACTAAACTTCGTACGCCTAAAATGTTCGCAAGTGCAATCATGGTTCAGGGGGCCCGTTTCACTAAACTTCGTTACGACTAAAATGTTCGCAAGTGCAAATTTATGATTGTCTGGAAATTTAAATAGATGGATATGCAGCCAATGCTCAATAAATGTAAATCCAATAATTGTTTACAAGAAAACGTTGTTAATGTGAAATTTACAGACTATCATACTTTTGCACTTACGAACAGCCCCCAGGTCACCCGAATGAAAGTGGGTAGATAGCCATCAATGTTAGGAAGCTAGTGATAAAGTTTGATAATGATCTGACTAACGGGTCCGGAGATATTTAGCATTTGAACGCAATTGTTGCTGTCGACGACAACGCTTATGCCGGTATTGTCACCGCTAAATCTCACTTTTCACCAACGTAGGCGAGACGACAACTAAACAAGGGCTGTTTCAGTGACAGTAACTTGAACAGAGCAGTGTGACAGGGTGGTGAGTTGCACGCACAAAGGGTATCCGATGTTGTCTTGTCGAGTGTCTGCTATATAGTGTAGATCCTGGCAGGCCAACACCTTCTGTACACGATCATACTCAGTCTCCTCCTCTTCCTCCTTCAGCTTAGCCTGGAAATGGAGAAATGAAAGGAATGGGGTTTAACGTGCCAGCAACAGCTAATAGGACTGGACCACACTGTAAAGTCTCATCCGACAGACCAATGGGGATGGAAATACTATGAAAGTATTTTTTGATACCTTAGGGCACTCCCACAAACACAATAAACATTGATTAGTTTTATGACGTGTGTCTCTGGCAATCGAAAAAGGTCTTAGTTGAGTGACTATACTCACTTAAAATCGCTTAAAAATGACCATTACAAAAAAATCCATTACCCCACCCACATGGTACCATCTTCTATTATAGAAAGGTGGTAAACAATATGGCTATTATAGAAAGAGCCCTCTCTTTTCCGACTAGCACAAAGACAATAAACATCGATTAAATGTATGACTTCTGTCTCTGGCAAAAAGGTCTTAGGTGTGTAAATATACTCACTTCAAATCACTGTTTACAGCCGTTATCGAGTTATTCGCATTTTGTATACCCCATCCAAAGCGAAATTTGCGTGTACGAAAGAATCTCACACAGAATCGGAGGCCGTCCGGCGTGGATTATCGGTCATATTTGGCCGATAGCTGATCGCCAGCTCAAACTAATGTCGTGTACCATGACCATATACATGTACATTTGAAACTCCAACCATACAAAGTTCGTCCAATTGTGATCGTTCACCAATCTAAAAAAACACTTTTTTTGTCTAATTTTGTTCATTATCTGGAACCGGGTCAATGCACCATCTTCCATAATACAACCACCGAAGCGTCTATGTAAGAACATCTCTGATTGGCTAAATCTAAACTGTGACGACGTCATTCAACCCATTTCGGGATTCCGAAAGACATAATCTGATAGTACACGAATCATGAATGAAAGGCAATGGAATTAGAAAAAAACATGTTTTTTTTAGATCGGTGAACGATCACAATTGGACGAACTTTGTATGGTTGGAGTTTCTAATGTATATGGTCATGGTGCACGACATTAGTTTGAGTTGGCGATCAGTTAACGGCCAAATATGACTGATAATCCATGCCCGACGGCCTCCAATTCTGTGTAAGATTCTTTCGTACACGCAAATTTCACTTTGGATGGAGTATGCAAAATGCGAATAACTGAATAAATACTGGAAAAAGCGATTTGAAGTGAGTATATTCACACACCTTTTGATTGCCAAAGACAGAAATCATATAGGCCCTGGGTGCGTTAGGGTTGTCGGTACCATCCGAGTGCACAAAAAGATTTCTGGTGCCAATGTGTTTCGACACACATACTGTATATATTTCCGCATGATAGACTTTTCAAAGTAGTAGCTTAAGCCTACTAATTTGCATAAACAAGATGGCCGCCAGTGAAAAAAGCATCGGCTACCGTAGGATATATTACATTGTGAAACCAATATTAGAAGGGTCATATTGGCGCATCTTCATTTATTTAATAGCTAATACATTATCGAATATATAACAATCTATATAAGCTTGAACCGAGCTTGTGAAAATCCAAGATGGCCGCCATTTTACAGGAATTTCCTAAAATATGTAAATAAATTGACAAAGACGTGCTATCAATGTGATACCAAACACTAGTTATGAAGTAATATGGCCATCAGTCGTTCAGCTATATGTATTCTGAACATTACATGTGCTAGAAGCATCATGACAGTCGTGCACACTTGTTAAGTTCCACAAACAAGATGGCAGTAATTGTTGAAAATTACATTATTTTATAGAATGTTTCTCTCTAGATGTATTGTACATGCATAAAGGAAGGGAATATGCCAACCAACTTCGGATAATTATTATAATGCATCCACCGGTTTACCAGACTATTTCGTGATATCTACATGTTCAATAAATTAAGTTGCTTATGCTGATCAGTTGGCACACACTGCCTGTCATAAACAGGCTCACAAGATGATTATACACAATCGTGGTAACAATGGCATATGTCAGAAGATAATTAACAATTTAATATATATGAAAAATGGTGGCGGCCAGTGTTAATCTGCTATAAACAGAAATTGCATCATTTTGTACCAGTAATACCAGAAGGGAAATGATAACAATTTCTGACACATATGAGGTGACACATTGCAAAAGATTTACTTGTCATATTTTAAAGGAATATAATTATAATTTGTATAAATCAAAGATGGCCGCCATTTTAGAGGCATTTTGTCATGTATGTACATGTACATAAATTGGCATACTCACTATATCTGGGTCGACTATTAACTGTTAATTGATAGGCCCTGACTATATCAATGAGTACATCATGTTCCAGTCCGAAATTAAACGTTGCAATGCTGTTTAGACTGATATGTCGTAATCATATACGGTGGAAGAATTAGTTGCATATATATTACATTACTCTCCGCCCGTCTTTAAAATAATTGTAAAAATATTAGTCAACAATTATACACCCAGAAAGGTGAGATTTTTAATAAAACATTTGTTAATCAAGTTTATCTGTTGGACACATCTACTGTTTGTATTGGTAATATATGTCTGCACAAAATACGATTGCAACCTACGTATTGTATTGTTTAATATTTAAAATATATGTACAGCTGTTGTGTTGTTACAAGTACGCTATGTACGTATACATGTGTAGACTAATGGTGCTTATATGGAGCCCGACCCACACATTTGGATATTAATTAAACAATATAAAACTAATATTCTGACATCAATGGATAATCCCGGCCGCCAATTCGACTGACGGATAGTATATTAACACAAATTTTGCCAGGAGCTTTAGCGCAAACGTCATTTGACTTTGACTATTGGCCTTGGGGTAGCTATAGAATAAAATCATGTATCGCAAATATGCAAACAGTATGTAATGGTTAACAGAAAATACAACACATTTACGAAATATTACAATTTATCATGTTTATGTTATCGGCGGATTTATGAAAATAAAATAAACAAAGAAACGAAAAGGAGATTGTTTTACCCCTTGGCATGCTGCACATACTGGGCAGATATTATATTGTAATAAAATAGTTTTGTTTTGGTCTTAGTAGTATTAATGCGCACTGTCAGTACTTGCTGCATCCTGGTTGGGGCATCAAACCTAGAGCTGAAACTATAATACTTCTTTGTACCTGTCCAAAGTTAGCTGCTGTACTGCTCGTTTTATTCAGAATATTGACAATATACCGAAATGAGATCACATATAATAGACCACTGTACATTGGTAATAACAGAAAAGAGGTGCACTGTATGACAAGCTCTGTGTGGAAAACCAAAGCATGGTGATACATTATATCTACCACATGTCAGCATCCACCATAATGTGTCACGAGATATTAGTCTAAACATATACGTCAACATAGTGGTTTATCCAGCATCATTATTCATTTTGCCTATAAGTCTTCATGTTTCATGATACAAGTTCATACATGCATATGAAAAACATATACCATTCCAGAATGTGTTTGTGTAGTTACAACTAGAGGGACTTCTTATAATGCATTTTTTGGAATTTGTATCATTGTATAATGGCATGCCAGTCGAACAATTAGCATACATATGGTTGATTAGTCAGAAACTCGTCTGTGTATACAACTACCGTAGTTTATGTCAATGAATGTGCAACATGAGCGAATGGCATATCCATTCCATATTGGGTTGTACTTATTAATAGCCCATCTGTACTAAAACTAAGACATATTGATCCACTTAAGTTTGGTTAAGCATGCATGTGCATGGAACATAGAAAATAATACATCCGATAGACCGAACACCACTTCCTGGCATGGAAAATAAGTATAATGTGTCAAATACGTGCATGTAGGTCGAGTATTGAATTGGCACGAACATGGATTCCATGATTAGCGGTACACGGTCCCACAAATACACACTTAGGCAATCAGCTAGAAATAGAACGTGAACCGCTTAGTATACGTTGTTTCGATAGACGTGTTCGGTGATAGTCGTGGGTATCTTGATATTGTTTGAAATGTTACTGATAAAAAAACACATGCTACCCCTCTTGCTTGCTTTGCCGTCATGTTTCCCTGAGGTCAGTAATCAACATAAAGTAAGCAATGAGTAAGGACAAACTATTAAATGAATGAAGTGATATCTAATGTTTGCTATGTGTTCAAACAGGTATGTCAGCCTCATATACTCATGATATTCATATCACATGTTGGTTGAATGGATTGTCATCTATATTACATGTTTACGTACACACAGTAGTAATAACAGAACAGTGTACAACAGTAGTGTAATTTCGACACTTCTTACGTTTGTTTAGTCTTAGTTGGCGGTAACTTTGCACATAGATTAAATTGCCGCTGAAAGTGCATGCATGATGTATGTTATATTATATTAATTGGCTATATTACATAATTTTGCTTAATTTTGATTTTGTCATATGAATTGTGTAGTGGATATTACACTTTTAATAAAACTAGATGGCCGCGACCTGCATGTCGCGCCTTGTGGTGAGGCATGGACACTAAAAAAAAAATATAGCATAACGAAAAACTTAACGACAAACTTAACGAAAAACATAACGAAAAACTTTAACCAGAAAACTTAACCAAAAAACTTAACCAAAAACTTCAAAGTAATTTGACCTTGACATGCACAGGGGTTGCACCAAAAAACGGGAGGGGGGTTATGAAAATATAGATGATGATAAACACATGTGAAGTTTTCAAGGTAATGGGCAAAGCATTGCACGAGATTGGGAGTATAACAAAAAAACTTTAAGGGCCAAAAAACTTAACAAAAAACTTAACCAAAAACTTTAAACCAAAAAACTTAACCAAAAACTTCAAAGTAATTTGACCTTGACATTGGGCACAGGGGCCGCACGGGAGGGGGGTAGATGAAAATATAGATGATGATAAACACCCATGTGAAGTTTTCAAGGTAATGGGCAAAGCAGTTGCAGAGATATAGTACAAAAAACTAACCAAAAAACTTAACCAAAAAACTTAACCAAAAACTTTAACCACAAAACTTAACCAAAAAACTTAACCAAAAACTTTAACCAAAGAACTTAACCAAAAACTTCAAAGTAATTTGTCCTTGACATTGGGCACAGGGGCCGCACGGGAGGGGGGTAGAATGAAAATATAGATGATGATAAACACCCATGTGAAGTTTTCAAGGTAATGGGCAAAGCAGTTGCAGAGATATAGTATAACGACTTTAAAAACAACTTTTAACCAAAAAACTTAACCAAAAACTTTAACCAAAAACTTAACCAAAAAACTTAACCAAAAACTTAATTAACCAAAAAACTTAACAAAAAACATTCTTCAAAGTAATTTGACCATTGACATTGGGCACATGGGCCGCACGGGAGGGGGGTAGAATGAAAATATAGATGATGATAAACACCCATGTGAAGTTTTCAAGGTAATGGGCAAAGCAGTTGCAGAGATATAGTATAACGAAAAACTTTAACCAAAAAACTTAACCAAAAACTTTAACCAAAAAACTTAACCAAAAAACTTAACCAAAAACTTTTAACCAAAAAACTTAACCAAAAACTTGAAAGTAATTTGACCTTGACATTGGGCACAGGGGCCGCACGGGAGGGGGGTAGAATGAAAATATAGATGATGATAAACACCCATGTGAAGTTTCTTAACCAAAGAACTTAACCAAAAACTTTAACCAAAAAACTTAACCAAACAACTTAACCAAAAACTTTAACCGGACACACGTACGTACGTACGTACGCCAAAGTGCCGACTATATCGCGCTTTCCGCAAGCAGGCGGGACAAAAACACCTGTACAATGATAAGCACACAGTACACTATAAATGCAAAAACAGGTATGTAGTACAGCTTCTAGTCAGAATAAAGCAGATATGTAATACATAATTATCATTTTTATTCAGCTGCTACCAATAAAATACATATGGGGGTTTAGTTTCATTGCTATTGTACGAAATGGCGGCCATTTGGAAAGTATGCAAATTATATTTGCCTCAAACGGGTATAGAGAAACTTCTTTAGGCATGCCAATGGTTTAATTGAAGCTGATAGGTTTGCTCTTAATCTGATATGTTATGTGTAATACGTGAAATAAATTCCAGAAATTGCTGTTCCAATTTTACAGTAATGGATATCTTAAATATGCGAATTAGTGTGTATGTTCCTTTTCATGCTTTTAGTAAGCTGTAGATCAACGAATGTGTATAAAATGCGTGTGGTCTTTGCAGTTTTGAACGGGTATAAAATGGCGGCCATTTTGGATTTACACACTTCTCTTTTTATCGTGAAATTGGTTTATAAGCATTGTATAACATGTCATTTATCACATATCAGAATTGCGTTTGCATTAACCATTATGTAGCTGCTGAAACAACGACGTTGCATATAAATATACCAGAAACTGGATATACATTTCAAAAGGTCGGCCATATTGTATATGCAATATTACACCTTTATACCACAAATGTTGTTTTGTTGGGTATTATTATTAATACCAATATGCTAAACACAGTGCGCTATGTTAATGCCCTAGTTATATATGTGTGTGGTGTCAACATGTAATTGCTCGTACGTGTCTGTTTCTTTAAATAATTAATAGAATTCGTGTAAAATGGCGGCCATGTTTGGTTTCTGTACATCATATTCCTAATAAAATGGATTGATAAACATTTAGACGTCTATGAAGCATCCAATGCCTGAAGTTTATGGGTATTTGTGCTTTTAAAACTGCTTCCACAACACAATATGCCCCTACATGTAGTAACATACTTTTTCATCGGCGGCCATCTTGTTTATGCAAATTACTAGGCTTAAGCTACTACTTCTGAATGTCTCTCATGTGGGAATATATAGAGTAGATATGTATAGTCAATTTGGTAACAAAAATCTTTGGTGCGCAGAGATGGTAATAAAAACCAGGCCTAAGGCCTAATACATTTAATTGATGTTTGTTGTCTTTATGCGAGTCGGAAAAGAGAGGGCTCTTTCTATAATAGCCATATTGTTTACCATCTTTCTAAATAAATAATAAACTCAGCATAATAATTCTGCATACCTTTAATCATCAAATATATCCAGTCGTTAGTTATATATCACATAATGTATTTCGGGAAAAATAAATGGCTGTGATAATGTAATAAATTCAGTATAATAACAAGAAACGAGGCAAAGCCACGAAGACCAGGTTTTTTCCAAGCATAGACACTTGGATAACATAATTATACCCACTTTTTGTAGACTAGATGGCCGTGGCCTGCATGTCGCGCCTTGGGGCGAGGCATGGACACTAAAAAAATAGATATAGTAGATGGAAAAGCTTTAACGAAAAAACTTTAACCGGACACACGGACGTACGAATGGACGGCCGTATGCCAAAATGCCGACGATATCATGCTTTCCGCAAGCGGGTGCGACAATGATGATAAACACCCATGTGAAGTATCAAGGTAATGGGTGAAGCAGTTGCAGAGATATAGTACACGAAAAAACATTAATAAAAAAATTAAAAGTAATTTGACCTTGACATTGGGCACAGGGGCCGCAAGGTTGGGGGTTAGAATGAAACTAGATTGGTCAGTAAGCGAGGCTTACGGAATACCCCCCGCGTGGGCCCAGGTACCCCTAAAATATGTACAAATTTCCAAGTGTGTGGGCTTGTGACCTTGACTCTGGGATTAGCGCGAGCGGCATGAACGTGAATTTGTCACAGGGTGGTAGAGGTCCATTGGAGCAATGAGTGTGTGAAATGTGAAGCAGATCCGAGCAAGGAAATAGAAGTTATAACCGATTTCTCTGATGTTAAGTTTTGTAAAGAGACTACCGTATAACCTCGAATTAACGCCCCCGGAGGCGTTACATTTTACAAAAGGGGTGGGGGGCGTTTATTAGCCAGTAAAAAAAAAAAAAAAATAATAAATAAATAAATTACCAAAGACCGCCAATTTCAAACACAAATAAGGATTTAAGGATTATTTGTCTTTGAAATTGGCGGTCATTGGTAAAATTATTATTATTTTTATTTTTTATTGGGGTGGGGGGGGGGGTGGGGTGGGGAGCGTTTATTAGCCAGTAAAAAAGAAAAAAAGAAAAAAAAAAAAAAGAAAAAAAAAAGAAAATTACCAAGGACTGTCAATTTCAAAGACAAATAAGGATTTAAGGATTATTTGTGTTTGAAATTGGTGCGGTCATTGGGTAAAAAAAATTATTTGTTTTTATTTTTTGGGGGATTTGGGGGTGGGGGGGGGGGGGGGGGGGGATGTGTTTATTAGCCAGTAAAAAAAAAAAAAAAAATTAACAAGGACCAGGACAACCAATTTCAAACACAAATAAAGATTTAAAGACTATTTGTGTTTGAAATTGGCGGTCATTGGTAAAAGGGGGGGGGAGGTGGGGGGGGATTAGCCATTAAAAAAAAAAAAATAAAAAAAAAAAAAAAAAAAAAAAAAAAAAAAAAAATTGTTTTTTACCAAGGACCGCCAATTTCAAACACAAATAAGGATTTAAGGATTATTTGTGTTTGAAATTTTGAAATTGGCGGTCACTGGTAAAAAAAAAAAATTTTATTTTTTTTTATTCGGTGGGGGGGGAGGGGGGGGGGGGGGGGGGGGTTTATTAGGAGGGGGGGCGTTAATTAAGCCAAGGTTATACGGTATGTATGTGACGTTGACCTCGAGATCAGCGGGGATTTGTCACAGCATATGAAATATGAAGTATTTTCCATGAAAGAAATAGAAGTTATAACATATTTCTCTGATGTTAAGTTTTGTAAAGAGACTAAGTATGTGACCTTGACCTTGGGATCAGCGGGGTTGGACACTCGTAGATTTGTCACAGCATGATAGTACAACCTTAGAGGAATGCACAAGTGAAATAATAAGAATTTTCAATGAAGGAAATAGAAGTTATAACTTATTTCTCTGATGTTAAGTTTTGTAAAGAGTATTTGACCTTGACATTGGGATCAGCGGGGGGTTGGGACGGTCATGGATTTTGCACAGCATGGTAGTAGAGCCTTACAGGAATGCATGTGTGAAATATTAAGCATTTTAGATGAAGGAAATAGAAGTTAGAACAATATTTCTCTGATGTTAAGTTTTGTAAAGAGACTAAGTATTTGACCTTGACCTTGGGATCTGCGGGGGTTGGACGGTCGTGGATTTGGCACAGCATGGTAGTAGAGCCTTACAGGAATGCATGTGTGAAATATTAAGCATTTTAGATGAAGGAAATAGAAGTTATAACAATATTTCTCTGATGTTAAGTTTTGTAAAGAGACTAAGTATTTGACCTTGACCTTGGGATCTGCGGGGGGTTGGACGGTCGTGGATTTGGCACAGCATGGTAGTAGAGCCTTACAGGAATGCATGTGTGAAATATTAGCACCCCTCAACTCGTTTTAGATGAAGGAAATAGAAGTTATAAGAATATTTCTCTGATGTTAAGTTTACGGACTAAGTAATTGACCTTGACCTTGGGATCTGCGGGGGTTGGACGGTCGTGGATCTGGCACAGCATGGTAGTAGAGCCTTACAGGAATGCATGTGTGAAATATCAAGCATTTTAGATGAAGGAAATAGAAGTTATAACAATATTTCTCTGATGTTAAGTTTATCCGGACGGACGGACGGACGGACGGACAACCTGACTCCAGTATACCCCCCTCAACTCGTTGCGGGGGGTATAAATATGGATGATGATAAACACCCATGTGAAGTTTCAAGGTAATGGGCGAAGCAGTTGCAGAGATATAGTATAACGAAAAAGTTTTAACCAAAACACTTTAACCAGACGTACGTTAAAAAGTTAACGTTGAAAATGGCTAAGTCAATTACGTAGAAATAATAGGTGAAGGTAAAAACTAGATGGCCGCGGCCTGCATGTCGCGCCTTGTGGCGAGGCATGGACACTAAAAAAAAAGATATAGTATAACGAAAAACTTAACCAAACTAGAAATGTGGCCTGTCGGCACACGAATACCCCCACTGGCAGCCAAAGAAAACGAGGCATTTTTTATTATAAGCCATTTAGCCGAGCGTTAAGGTTTCAAACACATCAAGTCTGTGACCTTGACCCTGGGCATAGTGTGATAATCCATGCATCGGTGTAGAAGATATAGAGCGTAAGGGAATTTCAATAGGTTTGACCTTTGACCTTCAACTGTGACCTTGACCTTGGACGTAGGTGCGTGGTTATTGATCGCGACACACCTTCTCATCATGAGAAACATTTGTGCCAAGCCATTTGATAATGCATGCATCGGTGTAGAAGATATAGAGCGGAAGGGAATTTCAATAGGTTTGACCTTTGACCTTCAACTGTGACCTTGGACGTAGGTGTGTGGTTAACAATTTGATAATCCATGCATCGGTGTAGAAGATATAGAGCGGAAGGGAATTTCAATAGGTTTGAGCTTTGACCTTCAACTGTGACCTTGACCTTGGACGTAGGTGCGTGGTTATTGATCGCAACACACCTTCTCATCACGAGAAACATTTGTGCCAAGCCATTGATAATGCATGCATCGGTGTAGAAGATATAGAGCGGAAGGGAATTTCAATAGGTTTGACCTTTGACCTTCATCTGTGACCTTGGACATAGGTGCGTGGTTAGCAATTTGATAATCCATGCATCGGTGTAGAAGATATAGAGCGGAAGGGAATTTCAATAGGTTTGACCTTTGACCTTCAACTGTGACCTTGACCTTGGACGTAGGTGCGTGGTTATTGATCGCGACACACCTTCTCATCATGAGAAACATTTGTGCCAAGCCATTTGATAATCCATGCATCGGTGTAGAAGATATAGAGCGGAAGGGAATTTCAATAGGTTTGACCTTTGACCTTCAACTGTGACCTTGACCTTGGACGTAGGTGCATGGTTATTGATCGCGACACACCTTCTCATCATGAGAAACATTTGTGCCAAGCCATTTGGGAATTTCAATATTTTTGACCTTTGACCTTCAACTGTGACCTTGACCTTGGACGTAGGTGCGTGGTTATTGAGCGCGACACACCTTCTCATCATGAGAAACATTTGTGCCAAGCAATTTGGGAATTTCAATATTTTTGACCTTTGACCTTCAACTGTGACCTTGACCTTGGACGTAGGTGCGTGGTTATTGATCGCGACACACCTTCTCATCATGAGAAACATTTGTGCCAAGCCATTTGATAATCCATGCATCGGTGTAGACGATATAGAGCGGAAGGGAATTTCCAACAGACCGACACCGACAGACCGACAGACTGACAAGCTGACTCCTATATACCCCCAACAAACTTTGTTTGTGGGGGTATAAAAACTTAACCAAAAACTTAAACCAAAAAACTTAACCAAAAAACTTAACCAAAAACTTTAACCAAAAAACTTAACCAAAAACTTCAAAGTAATTTGACCTTGACATTGGGCACAGGGGCCGCACGGGAATGGGGTAGAATGAAAATACAGATGATGATAAACACCCATGTGAAGTTTCAAGGTAATGGGCAAAGCAGTTGCAGAGATATAGTATAACGAAAAACTTTAACCAAAAAACTTAACTTAACCAAAAAACTTAACCAAAAATAACTTAACCAAATAACTTAACCAAAAACTTAACCAAAAAACTTAACAACAACTTAACCAAAAACTTAAAAAACAAACAAAAAACATAAAAAACTTAACCAAAACTTTAAACCAAAAAACTTAACCAAAAACAAAAACTTCAAAGTAATTTGACCTTGACATTGGGCACGGGGCGCACGGGAACGGGGTAGAATGAAAATACAGATGATGATACACCCATGTGAAGTTTCAAGGTAATGGGCAAAGCAGTTGCAGAGATATAGTATAACGAAAAACTTTAACCAAAAAACTTAACCAAAAACTTTAACCAAATAACTTAACCAAAAACTTTAACCAAAAAACTTAACCAAACAACTTAACCAAAAACTTTATAACCGGACACACGTACATACGTACGTACGTACATACGTACGTACGTACGTACGTACGTACGCCAAAGTGCCGACTATACCGCGCTGTCCGCAAGCGGGCGCGACAAAAATGGTCACATGTTGGATAGTTGTATGTGGTAGGCACCCCTTGGTTATGAAGCTGTGAAAGTTTGGTGGTCCTAGGTGGTACAGTGCCAAAGAAATGGACTTAAACACGAAAACTTAACATTGAAAATGGGTAAGTCGACTGCGCGGAAAAAATGGGTCAAGTTAAAAAAAAAGTAACATGTTGGATAGTGATATGTGGTGGGCACCCCTTGATTATGAAGCTGTGAAAGTTTGGTAGTCCTAGGTGGTACATTACCAAAGAAATGGACTTAAACACGAAAACTTAACATTGTAAACGCGAAAACTTAACATTGAAAATGGCTAAGTCGACTGCGCGGAAAAAAAATGGGTCAATAAAAAAAAAATTAAAAAAAAAAGAGTAACATGTTGGATAGTGATATGTGGTGGGCACCACTTCATTATGAAGCTGTGAAAGTTTGGTGGTCCTAGGTGGTACAGTAACAAAGAAGTGGACTCAAACACGAAAACTTAACATTGATTGTGGACGCCGCCTGCCGCCCGCCGTCCGCCCGCCGCCCCCCGCCGCCTGCCCGCCCGCTTTCGCCAATCCAATAGCCTGGATTTTTTTTCAAAAAAAACCTGGCTAAAATAACTTTAATACATTTATCATTAAATTGAAAATTACTCCCTCAAATTATACTTTGCTAGAAAAGTATACTTTGCAATGTTGATGAAATAGGCTACAGGTTCATGTATTTTGATTTCAAGTTTATCAGTAGACTATTTCACCAACATTGCAAAGTATACTTATCTAGCAAAGTATACTTTAAGGGAGAAATTTTCAATTTAAGGACAACTTTATTATTTTTATTATACTGAATTTATTACATTATCACAGCAATTTTGGCTGTGATAAGTATAAATTCAGTATAATAATTCTACAACTTTAAAAACTATCATCAATATATCTGTGGTTAGTTCTATATGAAATAATGCATTTCAGGAAAAATAATATCTATCCCTCAAAGTATACTTTGCTAGATAAGTCTACTTTGCAATTTGATGAAATGGGCTACAGGTGAGGGCTAGGCAATGTGTACGGATTCCGATGAATTCATACCGCTTCAATGTAATTTGTAAATCTTGGTAAAATCTTGGAAAATGATTTCAGAAATGGTGTGATGTTTGTTGTTACCTTAGATTTAGATTTTGGCTCCTTCTTGTTTTTAACGCGCAGTTTCTTCACTCGCCAATCGAGATTCCACAACAGGATCTTTCTTGTATCTGTGACGATGTGGAAAACAGCAAAACTTTAACCCCGACACCCCTAAATGTATCTGACATTGGTAGTTTCTTACTAATTTCTGGACTATTAATGTATATTAATCAGATATAAATGGGTGTTTTTAAAATATCTGAAAAATACTGATAATCTTTGTGGATTGTTACAAGTCGGCTCATTTGGATCTACAATTCTTGTAAATTTTTGCTTTATGGTCTGTAGGGTTGAAAGGTTTAACCTTTAGACCGCTACACACAACAATTGTCGTCTGCTGTTGCTTTTATATCTTGCCTTATTTCTCAATAAAAACATGGTTTGACAGCACTTCAGAATCATTTCATTTCCTATCCAATGGAAATGATTCTGAAGTGCTGTCAAAGCATGTTCAGGGCTTAAAAATTCACTCGCCCCGCTCGCCATGGCGAGTCAATTTTCGTGTTGGCGAGAGGATTTTCTTGTCACTGGCCCGATTTGGCGAGTGACAAATCGGGAAAGGCCATTCTGTATTTTCCGAAAATTTACGGAACTGACAAAATTCGCATCTTAAGTTCCATTCTTTTATTGGTTTTCCTAACGCTTTCCGCGATCTCAAAACCGGAAATGATGTTTTTAATGTTTACATTAGAAACCGGGATATTGATAAATTACAGCATCCCTGTACTCGACAATTGGACATCCAGACAGTTGCTATGCGCTCGGCGGATAGTTTTTACTCACTCCTAAAACAGACCACGGTCTCGTTCTGCTGAGTGTGTCTCGTGTGTTTTAGTAAGGGAATTATCACCAGATGCAATTTGTGCAGGGCGTGTCGCTGGAAGTGTACTGCGTTAACTACACACTTTTTACGATGGTCAGCATACACTTGCGCTAATAATAATCAGCGAATATACTGAATTAAAATAGTTTCCAAGACGCTGCATACATAGCACTGCAAAATGAATCTGTGTATTGGAAACGCTTAATAAAGTTACAAAGCATCTGGACATTGATGCGTAGATCGTCTTCTAAATAATGATACACCGGCGTTTTAATTAAAATTGTGGTTGTGACTGGAGAAATGGGACTTATTGGATTTGTGACCAGTGTATGTCCTGATCAAATAGCACACCCTCCAGCTCCTGTAGTATGATAATAATCTATATTGCATGTTGGAAGCATGATGAGTGTTTCATTGATGGAATAGTGAACAGTGCAGATCCTGATCAAACTATGCGGATGCACAGGCTGATCTGGATCTACACTGGTCGCAGAACCCATAAACCCCATTTCTCCAGTCACAGCCACAAATAACACTTGTTCTCATTATATTTCTTATTGCATAAAATAATTTCAGAAAGCATATAAACATGTTATGTACTATTCTATTGGATGGTTCTAAACAAGTTAATTGCCTAACCTTTTTCGAAAAGGTATTACTACTTCTTGCATTTTCCTAAATTGTTGGGCAAATAGCTTTTTGGTCTGGGCGAGTAGATTATAATTGTACTTGCCCGGCCGGGCAAGTACAAAAAGTGAATATTTTTAAGCCCTGATGTTGTAAATTATTCTAAAGTGCTGTCAAAGCACGTTTTTGATGATAAAAATGGAAAATAGAAAATAAACAGCAGACGACAAAAAATTAAGATAGCGGTGTAAGCATTAATAGAAATAAACTATGAGCATTTACACAACATAAGGAAGCTACCGTATTAACCCTAAATATTCGGACACCATTTGCTTTGGGAAACCCTCAATCCAAGTACACAAGTGGGAGATACACCATGATTCAGACAGTTGGTTCATAAATTAAAATTCACTTTGCACATCTACACCATAAATAAGCCACACAACAAATCAACAAATGTCAACCGTTTACTTATATAGTTTAGTTTGTTCTGTTTTGTTATTTTATTTTGTACAGATACTTGCAAGATTGAGATCGAAATCTAACCAAATAAGGTTTTTACGAGTTCCAAGATTTGTGATGGACAAACAGATGAAACGAAGGAACAGATGGAACGGACAGACAGGGTAAACAATACATGCTTATAGTAGTGGGCAGAAATACTTTTACATTATTTGGTATAGTTCACATTTGAGGGGGTGTTCAAAAGATAATGTAATCGCCTTGAATGTTGATTGGTTGATTGACTGACCTTCCTCTATGGAGATATTCACAGGCGTCACTGGCAAGCTTCATCAGCTGCTGCTTGGATTCCTGCTGCATCTCGTCATACACGGCGTTGGCCCGCTTTATATAGCGGGTCCCAGTTCTGGTTGATAGGCAGGTAGCCAATACCCATCTCTAACATACCGGCTAGTGTCACCGGGTGGGGGAATCTGTAATATAGGACGGTATATGGGGCTGGTTTATATAGTGGTCCCAGTTCTGGTTGATAGGCATGTAGCTGATACCCATCTCTAACATACCGGCTGGTGTCACCGGGTGGGGGAAGGGGGGAATCTGTAATATAGGACGGTATATGGGGCAGGTTTATATGTGGTCCCAGTTCTGGTTGATAGGCATGTAGCTGATACCCATCTCTAACATACCGGCTGGTGTCACCGGGTGGGGGAATCTAATATAGGATGGTATATGGGACAGGTTTATATAGCGATCCCAGTTCTGGTTGATAGGCAGGTAGCTGATACCCATCTCTAACATACCAGCTAGTCTCACCGGGTGGGGGAATCTTGTGATATAGGATGGTACATGTATATGGGGCAGGTTTATAAAACATACCGGCTAGTGTCACATGAGGACAAGGATACAGAAGGGCCACCACAGGGAGATAACTCATCATAAAAAGTTTGAAAATTCTTACCTCTTGTCATGATAAATCATGTATGTGCAACTTAACCACGTCAACCTTTACAGTGTGAATACATATTTTATCCCATCAACACAGTGCATATGTGCCACATATCTGGCACGGCACGGAAACGGGATGTGCTCGGCATAGCCTCGCCCATCCCATTTCCTAAGCCTTGCCAGATATTTTTTCCCATTCACGGCACTAACCTAATATTCTCTATTTATTCAAATAGGCCTATAAACATGAAATCAGCCCCATTTTATGGCCCATATACTAGGCAAGCTTCGGTGTAGTAGGATATTGCGGACTTACCTGTCTAGGAATTCTGGCCAGAGAACCTTGAAGACGTTACATGTGGCGACCACGTCCTCCGCACAATACTCCATCAGACCCTGCCAACAAACCAGCGCTATATATGTCAACAAACAACGTGGCATACAGTAGACAGAATCAACAACATGTTTCACATAGAAAAATGCACTGGTTTCTTGACAATATGACACTCAGCTTTACTTAAAGTTATTGTATAAACACATTTTTGTCTAGTAACCGGTGCAAATGAGAATTTGCTAGAACTCTGTAGCACTAGTAACAGTTAAGAATATGTAACATATAATATCAATGCACACGTCAAACTAGGACATATGCAGAAGTGAGAATAAATAATCTATTTTTAGCACAGGTGACCTTGAACTTGGGGCAAAGAACCACCTTTTCAATAGGTGTCTACCCCTGATCGATATCAATGTGCCGTGAAGTATGGTGGAAAAGGGCCGAAGATAATTCAAGCTTCAATCTCGGCTTCAACTTATCCAAGACTTAGTTTCCACGCGATACATGGAAACTAAGTCTTAGATAAGTTGAAGCCGAGATGTACGGACCTGGAACTGGTTGCGGACGTCATCCATGCTGCCCTGGACAAAGACGTCACGGGATGACTTGTTGAGGGGTGACCCCTTACAGTGGAACTGGTACACGTCGTTCAGGTTGTTCAGGGTGCCCACCTCCTTCCACTCGTCTGACTGCAAACACGTACGATGTGGGAACTAAATAAATGATTGTTGGTTAGTTTGTTGATTGATTGAATGAAATGTGCCTGTTCGGTTGCTTGATCGATTGATTAGTTGATTGGTTAATGCATTGAATCGTACATCCTAACTTTCTGATAATCAGACCGATCGATTTATCTTGGGCGGGCGGAAGTTAATTGATAAATTGATTGATTGAAACATACATCACAGTATTAACTTCTGATTAATTGATGGTGATTAGTTGGCCCACAAACCTTTTGCTTGATCCATTGTTAGATATAAAAGCCTGATTGAGGTCTGTAACACTTGCGGCTAACCAGTTTTGATCATTATCAGAAGCCGATTTCACCAAAATTGCTAGCATACAGTAGAACTTTGATCGCTCGAACCGGCAACGGAATCGAGTTTGAGTTCGAGCGATGCATAGTTCAGACATTCAGTCAATAAAATCACTTATGTGAATATATGAGATGACCGATGTGACATGCCATTGTATATGCATTACATTTGGAGGGAGAAATGAAAAATAACAAATACAATTGTAAAGTTGCTGTTTTATTCGATATTTACATGTAATTATACGTCAAATAAACCGCTATGTTCCGCTTTGCGTCTATACATAATACTGGTATTCCCAGTGTCTAAAAATAGCACATAGAACAGTGGTTGGAATAAATATACAAACGGAAAATATAAACGAAACAATGTCAGTATACAATTATAAACACTATAAATTAACGCCTGAATAATTCCATGATCTCAGTTTGTTTGTTATTGGCACATCTTCTGTCAAAGTTAAATTTAAGTAAACGTTTGTTCATGACACAAATCACTTAATTAGCGTGGACATCATAACGCCTGTAATTCACGCCGCTATTGTTTGCGATTCGTGATTTAATGTCATCAGCGTCAAGGGAAACTACTCAAACGCGACGACCGCCCGCAATGGTGGAATTCGCACCTCGTTAGACAAACAGCTGATCACAGACTTACCTGTTCGAGTTATTAGCGGTAATTACCACTGTTTGACCGTCCACGGGACTAATCCACAGGTTCGACTGTTCGAGTAATTCATAGTTCGAGTTTAAGGTGTTTTATTACATGAATTATATAGGAAATTTGCCGGGACTGTCGAACCAGTTCGAGTTTTCCATGGTGTTCGAGCCAGACCTGTTCTAGTTATCGAAGTTCTACTGTACTTATGTAGCTAAGTATACTTTGACAGATTAATCATACATTTTCAGAAATGCATTATTTCATATAGAACTAACGACTGCATATATTTGATGATTAAACATATGCAAAATTATTATACTGAATTTATTACATTATCACAGCCAAATGGCTGTGATAATGTAATAAATTCAGTACAATAACAATTAATAAATTTATCCTTAAATTGGAAGTTTCTCCCTGAAAGTGTACTTAGCAATATAAGTATACTTAGCAATTTTTGTGAAATCGGCTACTGGCTACAAGAGTGGGCTAGAGAATTAGTTAGTTTGCTTTGTTGTATGGTGTTTAACGGCCTATCAACAGCTAAGGTCATGTAAGGCCGGGCAAACAGGTTCGATCCCGTTTTAACCTACTGCATTGGGGGGAAAATCCCAAAATCAGAACGGAATATTTACATCAAGAACAAATATATTCAACCCTGAAAATAGAATAATCTGACCTGGTGCTAGGTCCATACCACACCAAGTCAGTTGGCCCCTTCCCCTAAAACAGGATTATGAATAATCGTAATACTCACATAAGGGGCATAACCAGATTCAACTGTCACATACAAAATTCCAAAGACGTAATTGAGGGCCAAATCAGGTCTCCTTTCGGAATTCGGTAAGGATGAACTCCGATCGTTAAATTACCCATCGCATACCTGCCACCCACTTAGATAATTAGAAACCATATCTCCGGTCGCAGCCACAAACAAGTCAAGTGGGTAGCAGTGCACGAAAAATTCTTGAAATGTTTCCTCGTCCTTACTTTGACAGGAATGGCAAAATTAAGAAATCTACGTGACAAACATTGAAATTTCCACTAGTCCTGCAGGCATTTCAACACATCAGGACGAGCGGACGAGTGGAATTTTCGTGCCCTGGCTAGTTACCTGAGCAACATATGTCACAGGTAGGCCTAAGTCACTATAGGAAGCTGTATCTGTGCCTGGATCCCGTTTCACTAAACTTTGTACGACTAAAATGTTCATAAGTGCAAAATTATGATGGTCTGTAAATTTCACATTAACAATGTATAAACAATTATTGGATTTACATTTGTTGAGCATAGGCTGCATATGCAGCCTATGCTCAATAAATGTAAATACATCAATTGAAATTTCCAGACGATCCTAAATTTGCTCTTATGAACATTTTAGTCGTACAAAATTTATTGAAACGGTCCCCAGGTTAACAGTACATTAAATGCCATGGATTCGAGACTGACATATCGGGTTAGTGCCTGATAACGAATATCTAGGTTACACCGAATTGAAAACCAAACTTTCATTGGTCGAACATAACATTGCCGAATGACGTCAGTGTAATAATACAAGTCCGCGTTCTTTTCAACAAAAACTATTTAATATTTGACCATCGGCAAGCATAAAACATTACCTGCTAAATAGAATACCAGCCTAGTGTCTTTTGATATCAAGTCTAAAAGGCTCGGTTCGGAAACAGTAGGAATTCCTCCTAAGTGTTTCCTAGCCTTGCTTGATAAACTTCACATCAAAAGTAAAGTAAACTGGTATTCCCTATTTGTCGCCCTGCAACATTTACATTGTAAGCCCCGGCACGCCTCTCCTGCCACTCTATCACCTCCTTCCTATGGCTGTCCGTTTTGGCGGCCGAATACAGGATACGCTGGAAGCCGGTCAGGCCACACACAGCTATGTGCAGCGACATTGTGTCCAGGAAACGCGTCTTTGTGTTCTGGAGGAAATAACATCTCCGATACATTGTCTATTCTAGGAGGGGCCGTTGGGCCCTATTTGTCATAAATGGTCCCCAAATACATAGTGATATTCCATAATGGCCTATGATGTTTACAAATGGCCAAGAATTATGAATATAATGGGCCACAACAGTTTTAAATATTATCTATCTGAAGAGAAAGTACTCAGAAATTTTAGAACTAAGTGATGCCCAAAAGTGCCGTAGTAAAACAGGTCAGTGGCACAATTTAGTTGAATCTAAAACTTATCCCTGCATGATAAGATCAGAGCTCCAGATAAGCTGCGTATTTGCTTAAATACCCAATAAAATTGCCAAAACACCAATAGAAATCAGAAGTAGCAAGTATCAAAAAGCAATAAAAGTTTTGTGGTACCTTTATCATGCTGCAGAAAACAATAAACAGACCACCAATGTAGCATATTTTTCTTATTTTCCATGAAAACATATCTTGGTATTTCATTAGAATTGTCTCCAAGGAGACAATTCTAATGAAATGCCAAGACATGTTTTCATTTTGAAGCAAACTATTCAATAATTGCAGTCTGATGATGTGTAAACAGTAGTGTGATTTTATTTTACCCAATTAAAATTTTGAAATACCCAATTGCTTCAGAAATGGAGGAGTGACAATACTCAATTACTAATTCCTTATCTGGAGCCCTGTAAGAATTATAGCAATGTAGATAATTCTCATCAAAAAGGCCATATATTAGTGGCCCAGTTTGAGTCGGGGTGGCCCCTTTGTCAAATATGGATGGGGCAGTGGCCCCAAATTAAATGCTGAAATGCAGGAGTAACTATCATTTCCTTGTGTCTCCACAGTTACATAATAGACCAGTGCTATAAATCGAATAAAACTGAACTTGAACAAGAATTCCGCCACAGACACGGGGCCAAAGAATTTGCACATAACATGAAATTGCCTCCGCGCGGGATTGATGGGAGAACATTATCACATAATGTGCATTGGTTTGCGAATGGAAATTGAGGGTTATAGACAAAACTTAAAATGAAATGAAAATTGCTTAAATATAAATTTGGCACATTTTTGTACACAGAAGTAGTGTATACCAGAGTTCCAGTTACGGTGCATAATTTCACCAACTTGGGGTGAAATTTTGTTATTTCTTCATCAAAAATGGCAAGTTGGGAGTCCTTTAGAATCGTCTCATTGAGACGATTCTAAAGCACTCCCAACTTGCCATTTTTGATGGAGAAATAAGAAATTTACCTCCAAATTACGCACCTTAACTGGAGCGCTGGTATACCATTGAAAGCGCCCACCTTTATGTAATACTGCTCTTTGACAAATGAGCGGTCGAAGCTAACGTTGTGGCCAATCACAAGCCGTTTCTCCCCGTGTATGATTGGAGATCCGAACGACCCGGTGGTGCTCTCCAGGGGAATGAGGTCGGCGGTGTCGACGTCGCGGCTCCACCGGTAACTGCCACTCACCAGGCTGCCACTGCACCACGAATACCTGGCGAAAATAGTCGCAGGGCAAGAATGGAATGAAATAGTGCTTAACGGCCCATCAACACAAAAGAGTATCATTTAGGGTCACAGGGCAAGAATATTGTTTGTAAAACAAAATGCCACCGCTGTTGAGCATTCATGAATACAAAAACAATCATTGAGCGAGTGATTATAAGGTTCCACAGTGTCCAGCCGTGGGTAAACGTTTGCCGTGGCACTCGGGAACTGTTTGAACCCGCGGCCTACGGCCTTGGGGTTCAAACAGTTCCCTCGTGCCACGGCAAACATTTACCCACGGCTGGACATGGTCGAAAATTATTGTTGCATTTCCGTCGGAAATATCGTGCAATTTGAGCATAAAAACAGTACTTTCGGTACTTTGATAATCTGCTCCATTCAAACAGCTGATTTACAAATACATATTCCGGGGCCGCAGTACACGGCGCGTGATGCAGCCGCATCAATTTAAAAATTTCAGCGCGACCGTTGTGACCTAGGTTTGTGACATAATGGCGAGTTTTAGTAATGTCATGAGACACATGCATTACGTAGGTGTTTGCTTGGCCCCGGAATGAGCATTGTCTACACCCTACAGCCATAGTCAAACAGCACACACTGTACGTTTGAACACAGTTGTGAGCGGTGTCGAACAACGGCAGTCATGTAACAATGGAGAATAAATTATTTTCAGAGTCAAAAAAGGGGCATAACTGCGGATGGATCGGTGGATCAGTGAAAATCTGTACGTTACACACTCCTGCACTTGATGGTTGGGATGTATACCAAGTATGAAGAGAATCGGCCAAAAACTGTAGAAGTAGTTCGCCGGACAAGGAAGGAAACATATTTTCAGAGTCGAAAAAGGGGCATAACTGCAGATGGATCAGTGGGACAGCGACAGTCTTTACGTTACACACTCTTGCACTTGATGGTTGGGATGTATACCGAGTATGAAGAGAATTGGCCAAAAACGAAGTAGTTCGGACAAGAAAGAGTGTCTACTGACAGACGGACGGACAAATGGACAGGGTAAACACTATATGCCACTGACAACTATCGTTGCGGTGGCATAATAATGCGCACCCGACCCAGGGCTGGAACCGGGGACCTCTGGTTTACCGTACCATCGCTTTACCTACTGGGCTAACCGGGCACAGATATACTACTTCCTCCTCATAGTGACATACATACCAACTGTGACAATATTGCAGTTGAACCTTCACAAATGACCACCTCTCAACAACAACAACACCCCTCTGTAATGCTTTTACATTTAACCCCTCTACAACAGCCACACCTCTACAACACCAGACCCACTATAACAGCACTGTTTGCTTTTTGCAACTAAAATAAGTGAATTTCCAACTTTGTTTACCTTTTTGCTCATTTATTCTCTAGGCATCACGGGACAGTTGAAAATAGCCAAAATTGATCGCTTTCCTGAGGACAGCGGGTGGCTTATAACAATCACCGTCTCTCGCAATCAGTTAAGGAGGCTATTGCGACAAATAATGAAAAATACTCACAAATGATGTACAAATCACGCGCCACAATAAAAATGCAGTAACCACATCAGAAGTGTATATTTATTTGTTTACAATGTTACCCCAACCACCTCTTTTTGCCAGAAATTTCAACACAACTGAATTTGTTGAAATTGTTTTCGTGAAAATATTAGGCACAGAGGCTTTGCTGACTTGCTCTATCACTTGTAACACCACACCATTTCCTGAACTAGATGGCCGCGGCCTGCATGTCGCGCCTTGTGGCGAGGCATGGACACTAAAAAAAAGATATAGTATAACGAAAAACTTTAACCAAAAAACTTAACCAAAAAACTTAACCAAAAAGTTTAACCGGACACACGTACGTACACAAGTAATTTGACCTTGACATTGGGCACAGGGGCCGCACGGGAGGGGGGTAGAATGAAAATATAGATGATGATAAACACCCATGTGAAGTTTCAAGGTAATGGGCAAAGCAGTTGCAGAGATATAGTATAACGAAAAACTTTAACCAAAAAACTTAACCAAAAAACTTAACCAAAAACTTCAAAGTAATTTGACCTTGACATTGGGCACAGGGGAAAAACTTTAACCAAAAAACTTAACCAAACAACTTAACCTAAAACTTCAAAGTAATTTGACCTTGACATTGGGCACAGGGCCGCACGGGAGGGGGTAGAATGAAAATATAGATGATGATAAACACCCATGTGAAGTTTGAAGGTAATGGGCAAAGCAGTTGCAGAGATATAGTATAACGAAAAACTTTAACCAAGAAACTTAAACAAAAACTTTAACCAAAAAACTTAACCAAAAAAGTTAACCAAAAATTTTAACCAAAGAACTGAACCAAAAACTTCAAAGTAATTTGACCTGGACATTGGGCACAGGGGCCGCACGGGAGGCGGGTAGAATGAAAATATAGATGATGATAAACACCCATATGAAGTTTCAAGGTAATGGGCAAAGCAGTTGCAGAGATATAGTATAACGAAAAACATTAACCAAAAAACTTAACCAAAAACTTTAACCAAAAAACTTAACCAAAAACTTCAAAGTAATTTGACCTTGACATTGGGCACAGGGGCCGCACGGGAGGGGGGTAGAATGAAAATATAGATGATGATAAACACCCATGTGAAGTTTCAAGGTAATGGGCAAAGCAGTTGCAGAGATATAGTATACGAAAAACTTTAACAACAAACTTTAACCAAAAAACTTAACCAAAAACAAAAATTTAACCAAAGAACTTAACCAAAAACTTTAACCAAAAAACTTAACCAAAAACTTTAACCAAAGAACTTAACCAAAAACTTCAAAGTAATTTGACCTTGACATTGGGCACAGTGGCCGCACGGGAGGGGGGTAGAATGAAAATATAGATGATGATAAACACCCATATGAAGTTTATCAGGTAATGGACAAAGCAGTTGCAGAGATATAGTATAACAAAAAACTTTAACCAAAAAACTTAACCAAAAAACTTAACCAAAAACTTTAACCAAAAAACTTAACCAAAAACTTCAAGGTAATTTGACCTTGACATTGGGCACAGGGGCCACACGGGAGATGGGTAGAATGAAAATATAGATGATGATAAACACCCATGTGAAGTTTCAAGGTAATGGGCAAAGCAGTTGCAGAGATATAGTATAACGAAAAACTTTAACCAAAAAACTTAACCAAAAAACAAAAAACTTAACCAAAAACTTTAACCAAAGAACTTAACCAAAAACTTTAACCAAAAAACTTAACCCAAAACTTTAACCAAAGAACTTAACCAAAAATTTCAAAGTAATTTGACCTTGACATTGGGCACAGGGGCCGCACAGGAGGGGGTAGAATGAAAATATAGATGATGATAAACACCCATATGAAGTTTCAAGGTAATGGGCAAACGAAAAACTTAACCAAAAAACTTAACCAAAAAACTTAACCAAAAACTTTAACCAAAGAACTTAACCAAAAACTTTAACCAAAAAACTTAACCCAAAACTTTAACCAAAGAACTTAACCAAAAATTTCAAAGTAATTTGACCTTGACATTGGGCACAGGGGCCGCACAGGAGGGGGTATAATGAAAATATAGATGATGATAAACACCCATATGAAGTTTCAAGGTAATGGGCAAAGCAGTTGCAGAGATATAGTATAACGAAAAACTTTAACCAAAAAACATTAACAAAAAACTTAACAAAAAACTTTAACACTTTAACCAAAAAACTTAACACCAAAAACTTCAAAGTAATTTGACCTTGACATTGGGCACAGGGGCCGCACGGGATGGGGGTAGAATGAAAATATAGATGATGATAAACACCCATGTGAAGTTTCAAGGTAATGGGCAAAGCAGTCGCAGAGAGATAGTATAACGAAAAACTTTAACCAAAAACTTTAACCAAAAAACTTAACCAAAAAACTTAACCAAAACCGAAAACTTTAACCAAAGAATTTAACCAAAAACTTTAACAAAAAAAAACAAAAAACTTAACCAAACAACTTAACCAAAAAACTTAACCAAAAACTTTAACCAAAGAACTTAACCAAAGAACTTAACCAAAAACTTTAACCAAAAAACTTAACCTTACAGCTTAACCAAAAACTTTAACCGGACACACGTACGTACGTACGCCAAACGGCCAACTATATCGCGCTTTCCGCAAGCGGGCGCAACAAAAATGATTCCAAAGTGGGGTCATAACCACACCATTTCCTGAAAAATGATTCCAAAGAGGAGTCATATCCACCTCAAATTTTCGCTACAAATGCCTGTAAATTACCTTAAATTTTGACGCAAGTCCATACCGGCGAGACGCCATAGCATGCACCCTAGTTGCGTACTGTCCCGTGACACCCTAAGTTTTCGGAAAAACAAGTGCTACCTAATTCAATAATCCATTTGTATTGAATTTGAATGATCTTTAGACACAAAGCTGAGATGTAGCAACAGGCGAGATGCAGCAACAAGATGCAGCAACAGGCGAATGATACTTGTCATTGACCAGGCGTCCGTTTCACTAAACTTTGTATGACTAAAATGTTTGTAAGTGCAAAACTATGATAGTCTGTTAATTTAACATTAACACTTTTTTCTTGTAAACAATTATTGGATTTACATTTATTGAGCATAGGCTGCATAGGCATAGGCAGCTTATGCTCAATAAATGCAAATACAGCAATTGGACTTTGCAAACGATCCTAAATTTGCACTTACGAACAAAGTTTAGTGAAACGGGCCCCAGACTTCCACCTGTCCACTGCACCATAAATACAGTCGAACCTGTGCTAAAGACCACCTCCGAATAGCAATCACCTGGCTGTAAAGGCCACAATTGTGTTGTCCCAATGGCACAATTACTATATAAATGACCCTGCGAATAAAGACCACCTGTGAACAAGGCCAGATTATTCACTTCCCATGGCAGGTCTTTATACACAGGTTTGACTGTACATGAATAGGAGTACCGGTGTAACAGGAAATCTCCCCCCCCCCCTGGAAATTCTCCCCACCCCCATCACCACCTTCACAGACACTGTCCACAAAACGTTTAATGTATTTTCATATACATTGTTGATATTGTGCTCAGGAGCATATAAAATGCACATGCTAGAACCAGTCTGTTGGTAACAGAGGACGTAATATCCCTACATGTATACACAACTAACATAGTCATAATGTATGTCTGCTTGTGGAGAAGTATGTGAATAGGCGAGGCAGCATTTTCTATAAAAGAGCTATCCAATTTAGCATAATATCTATACATAGACAATATAGTGGTGGTGGGGCGGTAGAGATTCTGTTTACCGGTATATGCAATTAATTCCCCATTACCGTACCATAACTATTATGTATGTTGGCTGGTAGAGAGTTCTCTAGGTTAAATCTCTACCATAGCTGCATATGATTGGTATAAAATGCATAGCACATGGTGGGGGTGGGTCTAGAAAAATAAAAAACAGTATATCTGTGTAGACAGCAAGCATGTCATGTATGGTGGGGGAGGGGGTAGATTTTCCTACGAAATATTCCCCCCCCGCCACCATCTACCATATGCATAGTGGTGGATATGGATGTCTCTTTGTAGACAAGAACAGCCCACGATTGGGGGGAGTATTTCTGAAGAAACAAAATAATGTATGTTAGTGTAGAACAGACAGCATGTGCCATGTATTGGTTGGGGGGGGGGGGGGCACATGCCTGCTGTTCTAACATTATTTCATCCTGAGGGCGGGGGGTTATTCTTGTCTACAGGGCCATTTATGTAGTAATTGAGTAATTGGGAAAGCAAAAGCATGGCTGCTATAGACAGGGAATTGCTATTCCCAGATGGTCTTTAGCACAGGTTTGACTCTATTTTGTTAGTGAGAAAAAATTCTACGATACAGGACCAAAATATTATCATGACCTCACATAATAAAATATTAGCAAAATTCTTAGGTCACTCTCCATGAAGTAGAAAGCAAACGAAGACCACTTCAAATGCAAATTTGGAAATACTACTCCGTAATCACGCTTATGTAATGCAATGTAATGTAATTACCAGTAGAATTATGTAGTCAGAACTAGAAAAAAAGTGAAAGTGAAAGAGTTTAACGTCCCAACAAGGCAACGACGACAGCTAAGGTCATATAGAAACGGGACCACAATTTAAGTCTCATCCGACAGACCAGTGGGATGGAAATACTATGAAAGTATTGTTGATGCCCACAACCTCCGGATTGGAAGTCTGTAGCCGATTAGATCCTGATCAAATATCACACACATGCAGCCTGTTAGTGATATATATATTCCTTGTCAAAGGCATGACTGATGTAACATTAATGGAATGTCGAACAGTGCAGATCCTGATCAGATTGAGGATGCACAGGCTGATTGTATCTACACTGGTCGCTTGGAAATACTATGTATTTTCCCCACCTAGGGTGGGTATTGAACTCACAACCTCTGTAGCCTATTTCATCAACATTGCAAAGTATACTTTAGTAGCAAAGTATACTTTGAGGGAGAAATTTTCAATTTTTTTGAAAAATTTATTAATTTTTATTATACTGAATTTATTACATTATCACAGCCATTTAATGGCTGTGATAATGTAATAAACTCAGTATAATAATTCTGCATACTTTTAATCATGAAATATATGCATTTGTTAGTTCTATGTGAAATAATGCATTTCTGGAAAAATAAATGATTACTCCCTCAAAGTATACTTTGCTAGTAAAGTATACTTTGCAATGTTGATGAAATAGGCTACAGGTGTTCTAACCCCTCGGCCACAACCCATCCAAGTCAGAACTAAAGCATCACCTGTTGTGTATCATCTTCTCCTGTCTGGCCAGTAGGTCATGCAATTCTCTTGTTGTCTTTTTCTCCAAGTTCCCAACATGGCCGTCATTTGTCGGATAAAACGCTTGGGCCATGTTGTTCCCTGAAATAGTGGTTATTTCAATTAGGGTAAGCCTAAATTCTTAACATCTACCCACGAATGCTATGCATTATGTGTGTACAACATTTTGTTGTTGGAGGCACAGGTTGAAGTAACGGACCGAGGTCTATAAATACATTAAATATGCCTAAAAGCATTAATAAGTGAGAGAAAAAAATAAGCTAAAAATATTTTTTACTCCCTCTATAATCACATGTACCGGTATTATGTGATTATAGAGGGAGTAAAACAAATAAAATTTTAGCTTATTTGTTTTGTTTATGGATGCTTTGTTTGGTGATGCACCTATCAATTAGTGCCCCTTGGAAGGACAGATGCAACCAATCTAAATCCAGAACACTTTTAAAAGGTGTCAATGGGTGGGGTGTGTCCATCAATTTACATCTTTGTCTCTCACTCAAGGATGTGAAGCTGGAACCCATGACAATTGGATGTCTTGGTTGCACCCACCAATTGTGGCAATATGCTAGTGTGGTCGAGCATTATGGCTGATGGTGTCAATACCAGGATGTACGTCTCAGCACCTTGTGGATTGAAGGAATTATCCAATCGGAAAGGCTGATTCCAGCGATCTGTGAGGCGCATACTTGTATGTTCAAGTAACGACACCATTACAGCATTATAATTCCAGCGCAAAAATATTTACACAATTCCCTAACATTTGATTGGCTCGTAGCAAGTCTCTGTCCAAAATTTATATCCCAGTAAACTCCCACGCCGAACTACTTTTCGTAACCGTGAGGCGCTGTTAAAATAATTCTTAAGAAAGCGGAAAATAAACACATTTTCTTGATGAATTTATTTCAAATGCTGGAATTATAAGGAATGAATGGCCTTTTTGTGGAATTTATCGGAGATATAAACTTGGAAAAGTCGCGGGAATACTGGACGAGGCCTTCCGGCCTTCATCCAGTATTCCCGCGACTTTTCCAAGTTTATGTCATATTGTAGAATTGTCTCTCAGTAACAATATAGCAAAGTATGAACGTCAACGCCCTGCAGGTTTTTTAATATATTTTAGTGTGCGCAGTGTAAATGTTATTACGCACATTAATGACGAAAATAATTCTCCTTTATTGCGCCATTTCCAATCACGCCATTTTCAATCATTGCGCCAGTTAGGCACAACCTGCTAAATTAGCCCTGAATAAATTATTTATCGGTAACCGAAACACCACGATTATTGGCTAAAAAACTTAAAAAAAAGAGGAAACATAATCAAATCTATAGACTGTTGTGACACACATACCACACTAACTAGTAAGCTAATTTAAAACATCATATCGAGATATTATGTGACGATTACATACGATATAACGATACTACATATAAACTAAGTGTGGTAAGGTAGCAGTGACCAGTTGGCAGTTAGCCGCCAGTTTCGTATAATGGCTCCGGTGAAATTTATAAACATTACACTTTCTGCTGATTAAATTCATTTTAATTGTTTATGGTAATTATTATTTTGTAGTTGATTTTGTATTTTATTCAGATTTTACATCATATTAATTGATGAATGCTCATTACAGGGCCATTTGACCTGTTCCCATTGATCAGAAATGGGCAAATACGAATTGAGGGTATGCTGTGACAAAAAATAATTAAAAAAAACAGGTTTTTCTGGGAGTTTCAAACAATAATTTATTTCTGAGAAAACTCATGGATGGGAACTGGTTTGCACCACGATAGTACATTTGCCTCTGGATGATACCTCTATGAATACCTCTATGATGGTTTCTGGGCTCTGAAGTAAGGAGGAATCTCCTTTTTTAGCCCATTTTCTTCAGTCATTCTTCGGATACTATGTATCTTGTATTCTTGCATGGTTTGATTTGAATATTTAGGGTACAGGTTTGTAGTATTTAATGTCACATTTGGTAGTATATATGTATGTATATTAACATATATAACGTGGTTAAAATTGGTATATACTATAGTATCGTGGTTCCAGTACTGGTCGAGTTTCGATTTGAAATCATTCATGTCATTTGAGTTCACAACATACTTTGGGAGTGAGTTCCAATCGTTTATTATCCTCTGTGAAAACTGTTGTAGGCGAAATGAAACGTGGTTTGGCCAGTTTATAATCATGTCCACGAGTCCTCGACTGGCATATTATAAAGAATCTGTCTGATGGAATGTCTTCTATACCGCGAATAATCTTAAAAGTCTGGATCATATCCCCTCTTCTTCTCCTATGTGCTAATGTTGGTAGTTTAAGTTCTTTCAGTCTGTCTATATATTCAAGGTCCTTCAGCTGAGGTACAATCTTGGTTGCTCGTTTTTGAACTATTTCCAAACTAATTATGTCCTTCCTCAAGAATGGGTACCAAATAATATTTCCATATTCAATATGTGGTCTTACCATAGCTTTATAGAGCATGAGGAATGAGTCCTTTTCAATGTAATCGAAGGAACGCACAATTAATGAGCATGCTATTGGCTTTGTTAACTTTTGAGGCAATGTGACTGCTGAATTTCAGATTTTGTTGGAATATTATACCTAGATCCTTCTCTTCAGACAGAGTTTCCAGATTAACAGAGTTCATTGAGTACAGATGTTCTTGATTATGAGTACCATAATGAATGGCTTTGCATTTGTTGACATTAAACCTTAGTTGCCATAGATCTGCCCAACTACATAGGGAGTCCAGTCCTGTTGAATTTTGTTATAATCACTATCCTGTGAATATAGTTTAGTATCATCAGCAAATATCTTAAACTGTGCAATCAACCACTTCAGGTAGGTCATTTATGTAAATAATAAACAGCATAGGTCCTAGTATGCTGCCCTGTGGTACACCACTTATAACATCCTGCCATGACGAACAATATCCCTTAACAGCTACATATTGTCGACGTTCCAATAGAAAGTCTGAGATCCATGATAATATATTGCCTTTAATGCCGTATGATGAAAGTTTGATTAGTAAACGTTGATGAGGTACACTGTCTAACGCTTTTGCGAAATCTAAGTACACTGTATCCCAAGAGTTGTTGTTCTCAATAAAAGTAGACCAGTCTTCCATTACATCAAGTAGTTGAAGAACATGATAATTGAGAACACATACAATATTCAATCTGTAGTTCCGCAAGTGACGTGGCACAGCATGGTTTTAAAGTGAATATTTTTACCTCAGAATTCTATCTATCTCTGTATTATGCTGCACACCCTCGCGGGTAATTTTGAGCATTTGCGCTGCCTGTGTCTAGTTTATAGAAACAGAGAAGTTAAAAGTATAAGACAAGTGGAGTAAATTGATAGCATGTTAAAATATGTGTGAAATTGAAGATAAAATCAGGTTAAAAACATCATTCCAGGATTTAGGGTTTGAGATGGTCGATGCACTAACCGCAAGTTTGAATTTCTCCAAATCTTGGGTTAGTGCGACATCCTGAGGTAGTGCGTTCCACTGTACTATGGCCAAAGGAAAAAATGAATATTTGTAATAGTTTGCTCCAGTATGAATTTGTCGGTAGCTCACTGAGTGGCAGTATCGAGAAAGCCTAGTAGGGTGCTGAATATATGCTGGCATTGGTACGGCCACGAGACCATTGACAATTTTATAAAAAGAGACACAGACGAGCATCCGACCTGCGCTGTTCCAGAGACCTCCACCCTAACCAGTCAAGCATTGTAGTGACGCTGGAGTAGCTCGAGTAGTCGTTCAGGACCCACCTGGCTGATCGCCTTTGAACCATTTCAAGTTGGTTAATATTACATTGGGTGTGGGGGTCCCAAACGGCACTGGCATACTCAACTTGGGGACGGACAAGGGCTTTATAGGCGTGCTCCTGATTTTAGGATTGTTTGTCTTAATGTTCCTTCTCAGGAATCCCAATGTGCGATTGGCATTGCCAGTAATTCGATTGACATGTGTGTTCCACGAGCAACTACCGGAAAGGTCAACGCCAAGATAGCGAGCACTGCTGACTGATTGAAGCACTTGTCCGTGAAGTCTGTAAATGCTAGGATATGGGGTTCGAGCCTTTGTGACCTGTATGACCTGGCACTTCGAGGGATTAACTCATATCCCATCGAATGGACCAGTCTTGCATAGTGTCCAGGTCGGCCTGTAATGTCATATTGTCCGTAGGTTTGTCATTTAGGGTCAAATATGCCCTAAATTGAATTGGATAATTTTAAAGAGGCTGCACCGAGATATTTCACATTCCTGCATATGCCTGCATAGGTAAGGAGCACTAATAGAGTAGCATATTTGTGTTTATGTAAAAGCTTCTAGTGTGTCTATGTCACAAATGTCGAACGCATCTTGCTGTCTGCCCACTTATTTGGAATATTGCATTAAATACATACTGTCCGAGGGATTAAAATGGATAATTTTAAATTAACTGGTCACTGCCCCCTAATTTTAGTGCTTACAAATCTGTTGTTGTTGTTGTTGTATGTCGTGATTCCAGCCGCTGAATTTTCGGCTCTCTCAGCTACAAAGACTGGGAGAGGATTCTTTCGGCACGTTCCAGTTGACTTTTACATAGCAACCCTACGTTTGTTTTTCCTTACGTAATTTTATGTTTGATTATGCTATTCACTGGGGCACTGAGAGGGTCAATTTGTCAGCAATATGAACTAGCAGCTACAGCGCTGTACACCTTAAGGTAAGAATTGATAGGCCCTGGACTATACATGGTTACTCTACTACAAACAAATAGTGTGCATAACTACGAGCAAACACACAAACAATTAACTTTGATATGATGCAGCACAAAAACAATACATTAAAACGTTACATTATCATGGGTGTCCACATATATCAAATGTTCATTAATGAAAGCAATCGTTCAACTTGTATTAATGTTATGACACGGTGAATAAGTCGTAGAAACTTGTTTAAGTAAATCGCCATGGATGTACAGATTTCAAGGGGATTATGGCAAACATGTTTAAGCGGGAGGTTTGCAGCACCGCACTATAACTATCCAGGTTCAACCTTCTCATTGGAGATTTTTGGTCACTGGCCGTTCCAAGGCAACATCCTTGCTGTCATGTCTTCGTATATTGTACTTCATTGTGATCATTTTTTTTCCTGCTGGGATTGCTATTTTATTGATGATTCATTGGGGAATAGCTGTTTTTGAGTTTGTGTTGCATTTGTTTTACTTTTTGTATATGCTTCACATACTATTGCTTTCCTTTTGGGACAGCACACCGCTGGTCGTGAAATGTATGTCTGTACAGCGTTGAAGGCTCCTCGACCACTGCTGTGTGCGTGGCATGTGCTTATCATGACATATTGCGAAAGTGTCTTCTCTTCTGTACGTTGGTTCACGTGTCTCCTTTGGGTATCTTGTTTTCCATTTTTTTAATATGTTATGCTTGCGACAAGAACATATTTTTTGTCGACTTAATAGACGTTTGCATTAAAGGTACATACCCACTCAGTAGGCACAACATGTTCTTTATAGGAATTAAATAAGTGTATTAATGTTGGTGATGATATTGAACTTCAGAATTACAGGTTTACCCTAGGTTGCACGAAAAGCAAATTGTCATGATGAGTTTGTGCCCCATCCTGTTGGTTTCTTCGACTGAGCGGTGCGAGGGAGTTGGGTAGAGGGGTCCGGGGGTGGGGCAAAAGTTTTGGAAAAATTTTGAATTGAGGGAGCCATTTCCTGCTCTTCTATGCTCAATATTTCGTAAACAAAAAAATCGGGATTTCTGAAGGTGGGGCTGGGGCGGGCCCCTGAGGCCCCACCCCCCCCCCCCCGCCCCATGAATCCGCTACTGAACTTGTAAAAAGGTATTAATCAAATACGTTTATCTGGTGTGCCTTTAAATTCAAGCGATACACTGAGACAATTGTCCACCAACCAATCACGGCAAAACTTGCACCAGAGTTCTCACGCTACTAGTTGTTAACGTCTTTAGATATTATGAATGATTTCTTTTGTAATAACAAAAATAATTCCATTTCTCGATAGGATAGACTAATTTTAAGCAAGAAGCACGTACATTTTCTGTTTCATATCAGTAATATTATAACACCATTAATATTGTATTTTACCTGTTTTCGCAAACTACTAGCCGGTCGTTGTTAAAGGTACATGCCCACGCAACAGGTTACACTGTACTACTACTTTTCATTTTCTGTCATGCCTTATATGAGCCATTTGTCTACCCACTATATATATCAAGCTATTTTTAATTACGGCGCATGTTAATTGGTGTTAAATCGCATTTTATATGCCTCGACCAGAAAGGGTATTTTCCGACCTCGTGCTATTTTTACCAATACGCGTCAGGTGACACGGTCAATCATATCACACCTTTGACATGCGCAGTGAAGTATCGGAAGTTGAGAAGAAAAATCTCTGTTCGAGTCCAAATCTAAATCTCCACGTAACTCTTTCCATTTGGTGATCTGGTCGCCAATATTAACCACTCTCTCTCTCTGTACTGCCTGTCCCTCAGACATTTCGCCTTTTTTTTGGCCGACGCCGTTTCATACAATTTCCGTCCTGGACGTTTCGACATATTGGGAAGCCTACTGGACCGCGTAGTATACTGCGCATGCGCACCGCAAGCCGTGATGTGAAAGTCGTCGTCCCCGCACATTATCAAAATAGACTGTTACCGCCGCGCGTCGCTAACAGTAAATTGATAATTAATAAATGATTATATTTGTATAGCGGGCACTCGTAATTTTTTAGAACTGGTGGAATAGTGACATAATTATACACTTATTTAATTCCTATAAAGAACATTTTGTACCTACTGCGTGGGCATGTACCTTTAATGTATCATTTACATCAGTTTCAAGCATTTGCTTTGGGATTATTTTGTAAGTCGGATCGTGTTTGTCATGTGAGGCGGTTTCAATTCCAGCCGTTGACTTTTTGCGTTCACAGAAGATTGAATTTATCTTTCTTAACAATAATTAAACCTCTATTTTAATTAGTGAATATCCAGCGCAGAATGGCTGCAGGTTATGGGAAAATAGGTCCCACAAAATCCATGCGAAAAATGAAAGTAGCAGAGAATAGCAAAATGTGTGGTCATTGGTTAGTTTATATAGGATAATATTTGGTGGTGGTGGACCTAGAACGATTTTCCGAGTTTTACCGGAAGTGTCCGGGTGCCGCAACAAATAAGCACGGGAATATCTCAACAAACAGAGGAAAAGACGTAATACAGATCCTAAGGAATGCCAGGAAAATAGACAGCTGAAGCAGATATCCGTATCACCAACGAAGGATTGTGATGGTCCCACAGCACCGAATAACCAGTTAAGGAAACAGACCTCAAAGGATGCTAGGGACGCACGCAAACAGACAAAGAGGGTAATAGAGCAGAAGGAGCAGGTTGATCAGATGAAGCATGCACAGCAGTATATCGCTTAACTTGAGGGCAAACTCACACAGCTAGAAGAGTCACTTCGTATAGCAAAACTTCACAATGTGTTTACACCGGCGGAAGATGCTAGTGGATAGGTGTTGGAGCGATAGGAACATCTGTGGAAAGTGTATTCCCCACAAATATCACACAAGAGAATATCGCACAGCCTACCCCAACATCGAATCGCCATGATCTACATGCAAGTCACACAAGCTATTCACATGCTCCAATAGTGCATAACATTGATAATCACCTGAATTTGAGCACCGGAACAACGACTATTCACCCACCCCCACCATACCACCCTACTACACCTCACATACGCATAGCACTGCCAAACCACTATGCTGACACGACCGTACCTGCTTACAATCCAGCACCAAATATAGCTTATGCACAAGCAGCTGCGTGCTGGCAAAATCAGGCACACACCTACTCGCATGGGCCAACAACTATATCTCATACGTAGTCTCGGAATCAAGCACAGTCGCAATGCCTTATGTATGTGATGCACTTAATTGTCTCCAATGCTAACACAATTCAGCAATTATTAAACAAGGTGCGAGAAATACAGCACAAAGTTCAACAGATTGAGACGGATACCCTACGTGCGAGGATACAGCTGCTCGAACAGCGACAAACACACCCTCTCCCATACCATAGTCAAGGTTATCCAACATATATATATATCCACAGACAATACCCTTTGTAAACCAGCTACATGTAACACCTATAGTTATTCCTATATTAAGGAATAACCCAAGGGTGCAGATACCACAAACAAATGTCCGACAGCAACGGTATGATGCGTATGCTCATCCTGCTTGAGTAATATCTGCATCAAGACCAATCAATACTCATGTAGAAAGAGGACGGACAAACAATCTCGGATATGCACATACAGAGATGGCCAATGCAAAACCAAGATTGGAATGTGAGCAGCGTACAGACCCACATAAAGACACACAAAGAAATATTCCATGCTCGCCACTCCGATCAGGTCCCAATACCTCTGAGGGAACAGAGTCTGCTGTAATTGAGATAGTATATTCACCAATACACACCATGGACCCCCGAAATGAGCATAGCCAACACCAAACAGGGATCAATGCGGATATCTCCATTGAAGATTCCCTGTTAACTCGTAACAGAACAAATATAGCCCAGGCAGATACTCAGACTGACACCCCATTGGAATTACAGATGGTGATTGATCCACAGGGGCATATAGACAATGCGACACAAGACCAATCACCTATCAATGGCTCACATGAGGATAATCAGTCTTTTTTGTCCCAGGGCCCACAAATAAGGGACCATGCATAGCCTCTGCTACTACTCACCCCTCCAATGATCACTCTGGGGTTCCTATAAGGATTGCGACTATTAATACTCAGAATATTCCCTCTAATGTAACTTACATTCAACGTCTTTTGGAAAATGTGGATATTTTGTGTGTTCATGAGCATTGGCTCTTTCAGTACCAGAATAAAATTCTAGGCGATATCGCATCAAAATCGGTAGTACACGCCTACCGAGATCATAAAAGGAAGAGCCGGAGTAGCGACTTTCTTTGCGAAGCACTTAGGACACATGGTCGAGGAGCGAACCGATGGTAGTAATAGGATTCAACTATCGACACTTAGGGCAAAGCCCGAACTGTGTATCATAAATGTATACATGCCATCGAGAGGTAGTAGGAAGGCGGAGAACGAATTTGACGAGGTAATTGATCAACTCAGAGAGATTATTACCAAATATCAGGACTACAGAATCGTACTATGTGGTGACATGAATGCCTCGTTACAATTACGAAAGCACAGTCCAAGGGACACCAGGTTTAAGAAATTATGTGAAGAACATAAACTTGTCACCAAACAAAGTGGAGATCACACATATGTCTGTCAATTCAATACTGAGTATAGATCAGAAATAGATTACATCATGATGCCATGCAACGATGCTACTAGATTGAACAACGTTACAGGCTTTGATATGACTCCAAACCCTAATAATGCGAAAACACATGTACTAAAACCAAAACCGAAGTGGGGTAAATGTGATGACTCCAAATACCAGGAAGTAGTTACTAGAAAAGTTACGATACTAGAGCATGATGTTACATCAACGTACGAGCTGGAGTTGTTCATACAAAAATTATCGACTCCACTGGTGGAGGCCGCAGTAGCATCTATTCCAGGTTACACCTTATGCAAAGAGATACAAAGCAAAACAAATGTTGTTCCACCAATAGTAAACAAGTATATAACAGAAGCGATTAAGTCGAATAAGGAGGCGACGACAAATGCACGACGAAAGCTGAGGAAACTTCAACGACAGGAAGTACACCAGAAACAAGAGCAGGTTATTTCAGAATTGAACAATAATGATCCCAGTACGTTCCACAAAGTGATATTACTACAAAGAAGCAATGCAGGAACTTCTACATCAAAACTGAAATATAATGATCATGTCTGCACCGAATCGGAGGAAATCTTACAGGCGTGGCAGGAGTATTTCCATGACCTTGCATCCGTAAAGCATTCCAGTGACTATAATGACTCCTTCCTGACCGCAACGAAAGACGACATCCAGATCATAGAAGACTATTGCAGAAGGTTGGCTGCACCTATGGAACCTGCAACCTCTGAACAGATCGGGAACGCAATCACATAGCTGGATAACAACAAAGATATGGATACACTGTCTCTCACCGCGGAACACATTAAGAAGGGTGGGGAAGTGGTTACAGAAGCTGTGAAATATATTGTGAGTCAGTTGTTCAAATTTGGGAAGGTACCACCTGCCCTCAAAGAGGGGTTAGTCACGCCGGTGCACAAAAAAGTACCAAAGGATATCCCCACGACCTACCGAGGAATAACCGTAACACCCGTCTTGTTAAAAGTCATGGAAAAAATCATCTGTCTGCAAGTGAATGAAACGATAGAGTGCACACAATCAAAACTCCAGAAGGGATTCACCAAAAGGTCATCGTCTACGAACGCAGCGTTCATACTTACAGAGCTGATTGCAGAAGCTTCTGATAACAAGACGGCCCTATTTGTGACAACATTTGATGCGCAAAAAGCTTTGATGTAGTGAATCATGACATACTGTTAAGACGATTATTCCTTGATGGCGTGGGTGGAAATATGTGGTTGCTATTGAAAGAACTGTATGGCGATATGAAAAGTATGGTAAAATGGAATGGTGACGTTTCCATCCAAATTCCCATATACCAGGGAGTCAGACAGGGGAGGTGTCCTGTCTACATTTCATTACAAGAGATACAACCCACTGTTATTGTCCTTGGAGACAGATTGCAAAGGAGAAACTCTGGGAAGCATACCTATCCCTCACGTTACTGTAGCTGATGACGTGACACTGGTATCGCATACAAGGAATGATCTACAACAAATGGCGAATAAGGTTCAACAATTCTCACACGACCATCAATACAGCATAAACCCGACAAAGAGCGCCACCGTGGTCTGCAATGGGACTAAGAATACACAGGGAATAGATGTGGGTGGCAATCTAGTGGAAAATGTTAGGGAGGTCACGCACCTAGGAATGTCAAGATCAAATAAGAACAGCGTAGATACTGATAGGAGAGTAGGACTGGCAAGGACCACCACTTATGCGCTCATAGGAGCAGGCCTAGGCCATAGGGCTACACGGAAACTCGGGATTGAGTCCATCAATAGGATTTGACATCTACAAGCAGTACATCCTACCAAGATTCATGTATGGATTGAAAACAGTAGTTGTAAGCCAAGCAGATATTGGAAAACTGAAGGGATATCAGAAGAAATTCCTAAAAAATATCCAAGCCCTTCCGATGAACTGCTCTGATGTCGCAGTATACGCTATGTCTGGGGTACTCACACTCCCGGTTATGTTGGAAAAGAATAAATTGCTGCTTTTGCGGGTAATACTGGCGGGAGAATCCACAGTAGAAAGGGAAGTTGCTAAGCGACAGTTTGCGGCTAAAGATTTAGAAAGTGAGCATATAGTTGGTGCGTGGAAATACGCCACCTAATACATAAGCACCACCTGCCCAGTGTATATGACCTCATGAATGATCTACCGAGTAAAGATAAGTGGAGGAGGATAGTGCGTACGAATGTAAAGAGTATATGTATAAGAGAGAGAGAGAGCATAACGACAAAGGATTACTTAAAATACACCAACATAGGTAAAGTTGAAGTTGGTATAGCACACACAGTATGGAGAACCACTAGAAATAATGACCGGGATATAAAAAGGGCGAGCATTAAGGCTTACGTCATTACAGGCAGTTATGTCCTACAGAAGACCAGGTCAAAATACTGGAAGTCTACAGATCGCGGCCATCTGTCTCATGTGTGGGTCAGGAAATGAAACAACTGAACACTTTATAGCAGAATGCCCAGCACTTGCATAGGAGAGGCAGCCACATTTGAACAAATTATGGAGGATCCTGCAGCCAGAAAATAGGACTGATGGAATACATAATTATCACGCCAGAGCTACTTACTGCCCTCATACTGTATCATTCGCTGCTCTCGCTGCAGGTGTTGCTGGCTATCAACCAAGATGTGTTCCATGCCCTGGAACTGACGTCCAGAGAATGTGTATTCTCCCTACATCACAGAAGAATGACTTTATTGCAGTTGAAGCGAGATGGCAAGAGAAGTACAAGACGCCGTATTTAATAATTAACTTCATGCGTATTTAATAGCTGATTGTTGGCTATCTGCGGTTGTCAGATCTACGGATGCGGGGTTGCTCCGGTCCCGGCGGTGGGGTGCATCATGTGGTGTGCCGGAGGACCTGTTGCGGTCCGGGGCGGGTGATGAGACTGGCCATCACTTTTCGTGGGTATTGCATTGGTGCCCAGTCCTGTTGCCTGCTACGGATTGCGGCGGGTGTCTTGGTGTATGGCATGGTGTGTTTCGCTGTGGGTGACTGGGGTAGCTCGTGTTTGGGGGTCGGGCGGCCGTGGGTTGCTGTTTATACTTCACAAACAATATTGATTTTGGCTTGTGTGGGTCGATGGGAGCGGCGGGCTGGTCTTGCCAGGATGGTGGGGGTCGGGGTTGCGGCGACATGTGTGTCGGTTCGCCTTGTAGCTACGCACGAGACCCGTAGTCCCTTCTGTAGGTTAGGGGCTGTGGTCTCGAGTTTAGAAAATGTGCAAGGGCGGGCGGGTGTCGCTGCCCTCTGGTGCCTCTGGCCCATGTATGTAACTAATTATAGCCTGCCAACTCCACCGGCCAGCATTGGTATTTTCTGTTTCTATTCCTATATCTGTGTATCATCTTCAAACGACTTTGTGTTAATTGTCTAACATGTATATTTGTTAACTTTTGAGTGGTGGGACGACATATGGTTCCCATAAATCAAACCCGTCCTGATGTAACTATCCCTAAGCCGCCCCCATTGCTCATGTTCTTTCTAGCATTATATATTGACTTACCTCAATATACTTGTGCGCAGGTTGGTTTGGGAGTGGATATAGTGGTATGGGATATTTCTGTGTGGCTGCATATATGAGTGTGATTCACACAATAACTGATATGTGTAACTCGTGAATAATTACTAATATATAATAACTCTAGGCGGGGGTAGGGGGGTTGATGGACTGATAACGGTATCAATAAGTGTCTTTGATAATTGCCATATAAACATACGGTGCGGGAGTCTGAAATATGTTCAAAATTGGGACCCCCATCCTCTCGCAGATCAACTGTTGGTAGCACTGCAGATAGTAAATACAGCAATGGCGACACTGATAGCAAGCTGTGTATAACCATGTCATCCCCTCACCGCTCAACTGGCTATGTAAGGGAGCGAGACGATCTGACTGTAGTATAATTCTGCCCAATTAAACGTGTGATAAAGGCAGCGGTGGCGACAGTGACAGCTATACATACAGTATTCATATTTTAACATATATGTAAATTATTCTTAATCGAATCGTGTTCATATTTTTAATATAGACTACCTTGGGCCCGTGCCTCTCCAATAATGTTTTGTATTGCTGCTCAAAGACTGTGCCAAATTTTAAATTTTAAATTAGTTTACAGCTGGAATACGCGGTTATATATATATAATAGGTTGGATAGATATATATGTGGTGATATCGAACATGTGATATGCGGTAATCTCAAATATGTGATACCGCCTTGGATTTGTATTTTAATGTTATGGTTTTGCATCAAGCTTCTATAGCCTTGAACAATGTGAATTTGTGCAAGTCACTAACACTTGCAATGATGCATTTTATTTTTAACTAAATCTATTGCTTACTTTTATAAATGTTCTTATGTTGTTGTCCCTTTAGACTTTTGGCACACAGAGGTGAGGACACAAAATTGCGTAAATAAATATACATGTATAAGCTACATAAAACAAAATGTTGTAGCAACAAATGTGTGACCATTGGTTGCGAGTGTCTGGCAATAAGGAATGTAATACGAAGTGTCGAAAGGATACAGATGATGCATCGGCCGACTGCACGGAAAGAATCCCACCCACCGCTACAAGCACATACTAATACCAAGAAATGAAATATTGACAGAAACCCAGTGCCAATGTATATATATACAGTAGTTTTTATTTATGTGCACATTTTATTACAAACTTTAAATACGATTTTACTGTGATTTTAAAACATGCCTTTAATTACGTATTTTATACGGTGCCACGATAAGCCAGCGTGGGAACGTCAACAACAACAACAACATTCGTTTGTGGCGTGTACTAGTCTCTACTTTCGTTTTGAACAATGAAGTTGATCCCGTCATTAACTTGATCTACCTAATATAAAGGGGCAATCTACCGGAATACTCCCACCTTGCAATATACTTTTCGCACCTGGTAAAAGCACGCAAGTTTTAACACGGATAAAAAATATGATCTGAATCAATGGGATGCTTGTTTTAAAATGTTAACACTTGCCCATGATATATCCACAGGTTGAACCAAGCCTGTAAATACATTACATATAACTAAAAGTATCGATAAATAAAGTAAGTTAAACTTTTTTTTGCTCCTTGTTATCAGGTTATAACGCATTACCAAGGGCAAGGTTCCTATGTTTTGTATGGGCCGTACTCGGACGGCCTCGAGACAACGGACTCTCACGAAACAATTAACCGATTTATATCATGTTCACCTATTGCAGAAGTTAGGCAAATGTTTGCCCTCCGCAATGATGTATTCTCAGATGTGCTATGTCCACGCGTTTTCGAGCTATGGATTATTTTGTTCCAACAAAGTTCCACATTTGTCTCTAGTAAGAAGACATCGGGCACATTTATTTCTTGGACTTTCCCGATGACGCGTCAGCTGATACCGTTTCATAACTTAGCTTACAAGGTAAACAGGTGACTGGCTGGGAACCAGTCAGTGTAACATGACGCTTACGCGTGACACTCAACGAATCTCAACCAATCATAAGCTTAGCGATGACATCCCTTCAACAATTAGATAATTGGTTTCCTGAGAAATGATATAAATGTTGGTGCGTTTTAATTGTCTGTCGTGACGCATTTGACTGGTATAAATGTAGTTTTGATCAAATTGTTTTTGTTTCGATACAAACTGTTTCTTAACGGGCTCGGACGACATAAAAGTGTAGTTTGAAGCAGATGTTAGGGCTGTCATATAGTAGTATAGGCCCGAAAAAATGTTACCGAAGTATTACGACTAAAGATAAATGCGGAATTTTGTTAATCTCTAGCTAGAAAACGTGTTGAAATAGTGCATCGGGGAATATATTGTTGCGCAGGGGGGATATATATCGTTGCGAAGGGCTAACATCTGCCTAACTTCTGCAATTGGCGGAAATTATATAAATCGGTTGACTGTTTCGTGAGAGTCCGTTGTCTCGAGGTCGTCCGAGTACGGACCATTACAAACATAGGCACCTCGTATTGTGTACTAACAAGAGAGCAAACTTTTTTTTTCAACTGATTATTTCCCAGTTATTGATACTTTTAGGTATATTTAATGTAGTTATAGACCTTGGTCCGTTACTTCAACCTGTGGATGTATCGTGGTAATATACTGCGCTGGTTACCGTCTATAAGCACTGTAGCGTATATATATATATATATATATATATATATATATATATATATAATATATATACATGTATACTACCAGAATACTCCCACGGATCCCACCTAAATTTGCGGAATGAATTTTAATATAAACAGAATATTTTTAAGACATTACCCCAAAAACATTTACGAGACCTGTAATATGATTGATAGAGTACATTTCATCAATTCTATCACCCTATATATACTACCGTCCGGTAGTACATGTATATATAGAGCGACAATAGTCAATAGTGATTGTAGCATGTTTACAATATCTTGTTGAGCACTACTAGGGGAATAGACATTGCACTATGGCTTTACTACCGATAGAGAGGTTCCACTGTATTGGTATTCTGAATATAACCTAAACCAGTTAACTTGTAAACCACTCTATGCTTCCAGGACATGGCTAACCCGGAGGCAGGAAACGAGACACAGAATGACTTCTGTATATTTCACCATGAAGACGACCGACGCATAGCAGTAGAAATTGTAACTTGGCTGGAGGACCAAAATTTGCGTGGATATATAGAGGACCGTGACGGGATACCGGGGGAGACAGTTTTCGATAACTTGGAGATGGCCATCACACATAGTAGGTTTGTGCTGCTGCTGGTGTCCAAGGTCGCGTGTACGGATCGCTGGCATCAATGGCAACGGAACATGTCGCTGATGGACAGTATCCAGAGAAAGCCAGATAAAGTAGTACCAATCTACTTACCTGACATAGAGTCGCCTCCGAAAATGTTGGAATTGCTTCATGGGTTATACTACGAGGCTGATCGAGAGAATAAATTTTGGAATAAAATTATTTCTCCATTTCAGTAACGTAATGTGATTTTATGTTAGTTCTACGGCCCTGATCCTGTAATACATTATCCATAATACATCAGGTCACTTGGCCCCAGGTATGAATCCCAGTAAGATTCCGCGTTGAGATGAATCCATCGATTCCCATGGACTCATCGTTAACCCTGTTTGGAATAGTGAAACAAACTATACTAATTATGCTCATTCTAAAAATACATGTTCTGGACAAACCCATTATTTTCGGAATATTTTTACGGGTATGAAATCTTTGTAATATTTTATTGTCGCGCCTGCTTTAACAGAAGGCGCGACTATAGCTTTTTCCGTCGTCGTCCGCTTCAACAATGTCAAAAAGTTTTTACAAGTTTCTTCATCATCATATAACTTTAATATTACTTGATGGACTGCTTCAATATTTGGACACTTGATACATATAAGCATTTGGAACACACTCATACCGCCATTAACATGAACTTGACCTTTTTGACCATCACATTGTTGCAGAAACACATAGCCATATTTAGGTCAAACGGTTGGACCAGTTTCTTGATTATCATATACCTTTAATATTACTTCATACATGTGAGCATTTGGAACACACTTATAACACTTAAAACATATATTCACCGACTGTGGCCTGCTTAAATCCGGAGCTTACAATACAATATCCAGTAGACTATTAGTAAAAAAAGTGAGGACAGCCTTGAAACAGAAATGGACAAGTCATTGGTCCGATGAGCTACAGCAATCGGCTAAACTGCGAACGTATCGAACATTTAAGAACAACAATAACCCGGAACCATACCTGGTAAAACACTTAACCATAAAACAACGATCAGCTATAGCAAGATTCCGATGTGGGTCGTTTCCATTGGCCATCGAACTGGGTCGTTACCGAAGACCGATGATGCCGCTGGAGAACCGTGTCTGCGATGGTGGGTATGTGGAGGACGAAAAAACATTTTCTTGTGGACTGCACCAAGTACAGAGATCTAGATGCGAAATACTTTGATCCGCTGCTGTTAGACGATGTACCAGATATACTAATACATCTGATCACAAACAGTAACAGTAGGAGCATGGCGAACTACATTAGTGACGCATACCAGCGACGATGTGAACTGCTATCACGTTAACACTGAGAAAAGTCCCATTTACCCCTCATGTTGTAATTGAAACATTAACACAGCATTATTGATTAGCCCATTAAATTCGGAGTATACCCATATACATGTGGAGGACAGTTGGCGTACAATGTTTATATTTCTCTCATTTATCCCCAGCGGTATGTGCATTGACCACTCGTCTGAATGGTGGCCGCCTGTATCTCTGGGTGCAGACACGAGATGAAACTGGACCACCGACTGAGAAACATGTACCTACCTAGGCGTGCGACCAGCGTAGGCGCGGATCAGCCTGCGCGTCAGTGTTGTCTGATCAGGGCATATACTGGTCACCATCCAATCAGTCTGATGCACAACCGATTGTATAATCACGTGTGATGACTTGCTCTGGACATAAATGTTGCAAAACCCTCTTTTCAGCTGGTGGCTCAATTAAATATTTCACATCAAAGCACAGCACAGTTTTTGTCGCGTCCGCTTGCGGAAAGTGCGATATAGTCGGCCGTTTGGCGTTCGTACGTGCATACGTGTGTCCGGTTAAAGTTTTTGGTTAAGGTGTTTGGTTAAGTTTTTTGGTTAAAGTTTTTGGTTAAGTTCTTTGGTTAACGTTTTTGGTTAAGTTTTTTGGTTAAGTTGTTTGGTTAAGTTTTTTGGTTAACGTTTTTGGTTAAGTTTTTTGGTTAAGTTTTTTGGTTAAAGTTTTTGGTTAAAGTTTTTGGTTAAAGTTTTTCGTTATACTATACCTCTGCAACTGCTTTGCCCATTACCTTGAACTTCATATGGGTGTATCATCATCTATATTTTCATTCTACCCCCTCCTGTGCGGCCCCTGTGCCCAATGTCAAGGTCAAATTACTTTTGAAGTTTTTGATTAAGTTCTTTGGTTAAAGTTTTTGGTTAAGTTTTTTGGTTAAGATTTTTGGTTAAGTTTTTTGGTTAAGTTTTTTGGTTAAAGTTTTTCGTTCTACTATATCTCTGCAACTGCTTTGCCCATTACCTTGAAACTTCGCATGGGTGTTTATCATCATCTATATTTTCATTCTACCCCCCTCCCGTGCGGCCCCTGTGCCCAATGTCAAAGTCAAATTACTTTGAAGTTTTTGGTTATACTATTATACTATATCTTGCAACTGCTTTGCCCATTACCTTGAAACTTCACATGGGTGTTTATCATCATCTATATTTTCATTCTACCCCCCTCCCGTGCAGCCCCTCCCGTGCAGACCCTGTGCCCAATGTCAATGTCAAATTACTTTGATGTTTTTGGCTAAGTTCTTTGTTTAAAGTTTTTGGTTAAGTTTTTTGGTTAAGTTTTTTGGTTAGTTTGTTAAAGTTTTTCGTTATACTATATCTCTGCAACTGCTTTGCCCATTACCTTGAAACTTCACATGGGTGTTTGTCATCATCTATATTTTCATTCTAACCCCCTCCCGTGCGGCCCCTGTGCCCAATGTCAAGGTCAAATTACTTTGAAGTTTTTAGTTAAATTCTTTGTTAAAAAAGTTTTTGGTTAAGTTTTTTGGTTAAAGTTTTTCGTTATACTATATCTCTGCAACTGCTTTGCCCATTACCTTGAAACTTCACATGGGTGTTTATCATCATCTATATTTTCATTCTATCCCTCCCGTGCGGCCCCTGTGCCCAATGTCAAGGTCAAATTACTTTGAAGTTTTTGGTTAATTAAGTTTTTTGGTTAAAGTTTTTGGTTAAAGGTTAGGTTTTTTGTTAAGTTTTTTCGTTAAAGTTTTTTGTTAAAGTTTTTCGTTATACTATATCTCTGCAACTGCTTTGCCCATTACCTTGAAACTTCGCATGGGTGTTTATCATCATCATATTTTCATTCTACCTCCCTCCCGTGCGGCCCCTGTGCCCAATGTCAAAGTCAAATTACTTTGAAGTTTTTGGTTATACTATTATACTATATCTCTGCAACTGCTTTGCCCATTACGTTGAAACTTCACATGGGTGTTTATCATCATCTATATTTTCATTCTACCCCCCTCCCGTGCAGCCCCTCCCGTGCAGCCCCTGTGCCCAATGTCAATGTCAAATTACTTTGAAGTTTTTGGCTAAGTTCTTTGTTTAAAGTTTTTGGTTAAGTTTTTTGGTTAAGTTTTTTGGTTAAAGTTTTTTGTTATACTATATCTCTGCAACTGCTTTGCCCATTACCTTGAAACTTCACATGGGTGTTTATCATCATCTATATTTTCATTCTAACCCCCTCCCGTGCGGCCCCTGTGCCCAATGTCAAGGTCAAATTACTTTGAAGTTTTTGGTTAAATTCTTTGGTTAAAGTTTTTGGTTAAGTTTTTTGGTTAATGTTTTTCGTTATACTATATCTCTGCAACTGCTTTGCCCATTACCTTGAAACTTCACATGGGTGTTTATCATCATCAATATTTCATTCTACCCCTCCGTGCGGCCCCCTGTGCCCAATGTCAAGTCAAATTACTTTGAAGTTTTTGGTTAAGTTTTTTGGTTAAATTTTAGTTTTAGGTTAAAGTTTTTTGGTTAAGTTTTTTGGTTAAAGTTTTTCGTTAAAGTTTTTCGTTATACTATATCTCTGCAACTGCTTTGCCCATTACCTTGAAACTTCGCATGGGTGTTTATCATCATCTATATTTTCATTCTTAACCCCCCTCCCGTGCGGCCCCTGTGCCCAATGTCAAAGTCAAATTACTTTGAAGTTTTTGATTAAGTTCTTTGATTAAAGTTTTTGGTTAAGTTTTTTGGTTAAAGTTTTTGGTTATACTATATCTCTGCAACTGCTTTGCCCATTACCTGAAAACTACACATGGTGTATCATCATCTGTATTTTCATTCAACCCCACTCCCGTGCGGCGCCTGTGCCCAATGTCAAGGTCAAATTACTTTGTTTTTGGTTAAGTTTTTTGGTTAAAGTTTTTGGTTAAAGTTTTTGGTTAAGTTTTTTGGTTAAAGTTTTTGGTTAAGTTTTTTGGTTAAGTTTTTCGTTGTACTATATCTTTTTTTTTAGTGTCCATGCCTCGCCACAAGGCGCGACATGCAGGCCGCGGCCATTTAGTTTTGTAAACCGGCAGATATATGGCTAAGGCAGTTTTGAGATCAAATAAGATAATGGTAACCTTAAATTGCTGTTGGATGTGTTGAATATTTGTTTATTTAATAGTAAGATGAAAGGTAATTGTCGCGCCTGCTTTAGCAGAAGTCGCGACTATAGTCACCTATTTTTTCGTCGTCCGAAATGTCAAAAAGTTGTGCAAGCTTCGTCATCATGGTGTAACTTTAACATTACTTGACGGATTGCTCCAATATTTGGACCCTTGATATATGTCAACATTTGGAACAGACTCGTGCCCCAATTAACATGCCCTTCGCCTCTTGTACCTTCACATTTATTCGGAAACAGTTGGCCATTGTTTGCGTCAAAAAGTTTGTACAAGTTTCGTCATCATCGTATAACATTAATATTGCTTGATGGATTGCTTCAATATTTGGACACATGATACATGTGAGCATTTGGAACACAGTCATGCCACCATTAACATGACCTAGACCTTTTTGACCTTCACATGGTTGTGGAAACACTTAGACATTTTTTGTCAAAAAGTTTCTTCAACCTTGACATTTTTCATGTTTTAAGCATGCACTTCACTAATGTTTTTTGTAATGCTTACTTTAGCACATGTCCATGACCATGTTATGATCAAATGCCTCGGCAGGTGCGACACCGCTTCCGTGACGGAATTATTGTTTAAATAATAATTATTGATTTTTTTTCTGCATTCTTTAACATTGCTATTATTGATAATTAAGTTTTGAAAATATCTTCCTTTCCTGAGGAATTATAATAAAACTGTCAGCCTTCTCATGTTACTCACTTTGTTGCATTCAAATTCATACCTTTTATTATGCCCCTGTGACAAGTCGGAGTACATTACTTTTTTGTTGTTAATCATCTTAATGCTTCGCTAATTATTAACCAAATTGCTTATATCTCTTGTAACAACACCATGTTCAGCATTTCCTTCAATACAAAAATATACATGTATACTAACTGGCCATAACAGAAGAATAAAAATTACATAAACTTAACTGTACATTTGTATTTTTATTGTTAGTCCTTCTTTTACTGAGAAAATCCGTTCAGTTCCGTGATTATATTTTAGGCAGGAATTGGCTCTAGGACCTTCTATACCCGTATGCTGAGAAAATGAAATTACTTTGGTCTATAACTTTAAGGACCAACTATATACATGATCATCGTTTGATTCAAAGATAATTGCTTTGTAAATGTGATGGAATATATATATAACATATATGTAAACACTGCCTCGTAACTGTATCCTATATGGCACATGGGGTGGCCAAGTCGGTCATCTTTGTGTCTTCCAGCCATCAGCCAGTTTCACCCGTTCTGCCGTTTGATAAAGAACTCAAAATGTGAAGTAGAACATACGATATAATGTAGCTTACCGGTATCGCATGTAGAAAAGCCAGAACGGACTCGTCTATCAATTTTATTGCACCAAACTGTAAAATATGTTTTCTGGACAGATTTGTGCCTGTGTTTTTAACAACATGGACCACCTTTATAAATAGCTTCATACACTCATGCCGTTGTCATCTGTCTATTATGTATTTCACCAAATTTTATTTGGTTTACTGTCGTATTATTCGCTGTATGTGTCGAACACACAAAGTGGTGAAACTGTACAATGGCTTGTATATACAAAGATGGCGGAGATGGCAACTGAATGCTCCATATAGTATACAGTAACAAGACAATATTCACATGTTATACTCGTATATCACATATCACTCTTATGAAGCAATTATCGTTAAAGTCAAGTGTATCTATATATAACTTAATACCTTAAATGACAAATAAAGCGCAAATGATACATGATAAGTTTTAAATATCCTGAACTTGATAAATTTGTTATAAGTAAAGTTAGACATACATTAAGTACAAATGCATATATAATCGTGTTATTCACATGTAGCCAGCGATTGTGTACTTGTTTTTACAAAATTAACAAAATGCATGTACATCCAAAAAGGTGGTTATGGTTGGCTGAAGGGGAGGATATGAAGGCCAACATTAATTTAGAGTTCACTTGTTAAGGCTTTGGTCGTGCAGCAATTAATACCACACATTTAAGTTAATGACGTCGCTCATTTTTTGTCAGGGAAAACTGGCATTTTGTCGGGGACATGTCAGGGAATTTTATATCAGCTTCTGTGTGGGAACCCTGTAGATATTAATAAAAAAAGTATGTAGTTCCACAATGGTGTATTGACTGAAAGGATATGCATAACGTAAGGTAGTAAGGCATGGCCAACAGCGTAGCATCTGATCAGACTGGGCGCGTGTGCTCGCTGATCTGTTACTACACTGGTTGCTCATAAATAGAACCCATTCCTGTATGCAGTACTTATTCTTTATAAATGACACTCGCACCGACATAATGCAAGGTTGTATGTGATAGCAAACAGTGTAGGCCCTGATAAGTTTACGTGCAAGCGCTCGCTGATCTGGAGCTACACTGGTAGCAATTCATAGCCATTTAATACATTGTGTAGAACATTCTCAGACAAATATTTAAACTCATTTTCGTAAATACTAGTAAATATTTTGTAATTGTGAACTATGGTTACGTGACCCATCATGATAACGGAGAATTAGTTAATTTACTACGACCGTTAATCCTATCATTAGATTGGCGGTCGCAGTAAGAACACCCACTATAGATTAATGATAGCCCATCGTAGTTATGATCTGTAAATTCACTGACATCACGTCCATTGTGGCTCTGGTCCAGACTGCATGCATGCACGAAGGCTGATCTGGCGCCTCACTGGCTGTATATAGGCCCTGTGCGCGTTAGGGTTGTCGGTACCATCCGAGCGCACCAAAGATTTCTGGTGCCAATGTATTTAGACACATATACTGTATATATTTCCGCATGATAGACTTTTCAAAGTAGTAGCTTAAGCCCACTAATTTGCATAAACAAGATGGCCGCCAGTGAAAAAAGCATCGGCTACCGTAGGATATATATTACATTGTGGAACCAATAAGGTCATATTGGCGCATCTTAATTTATTTAATAGCTAATACATTATCGAATATATAACAATCGATATAAGCTTGAACCGAGCTTGTGAAATTCCAAGATGGCCGCCATTTTACAGGAATTTCCTAAAATATGTAAATAAATTGACAAATAGGTGCTATCAATGTGGGTACCAAACACTAGTTATGAAGTAATACGGCCATCAGTCGTTCAGCTATATGTATCCTGAACATTACATGTGTTAGAAGCATCATGGCAGTCGTGCACCCTTGTTAAGTTCCACAAACAAGATGGCAGTAATTGTTGAAAATTACATTATTTTCTAGAATATTTTTCTAGATGTATCGTACATGCATAAACGAAGGGAATTTGCCAACCAACTTCGGATAATTAATAAATATAATGCATCCACCGGTTTACCAGGCTATTTTGTGATATCTACATGGTCAATAAATCCAAGATGGCCGCCATTTTATACAAATTATGTTGATTATGCTGATCAGTTGGCACACACTGCCCGTCATGAACAGCTTCGATACAAGGCAAAATAGACGGGCTCACAAGATGATTATACACAATCGTGCTAACAATGGCATATGGCAGAAGATAATTAACGATTAAATATACATGTATATGAAAAATGGTGGCGGCCAGTGTTAATCTGCTAACAGAAATTGCATCATTTTGTACCAGTAATACCAGAACGGAAATAAAATAATTTCTGACACATATGAGGTGACACATTGCAAAAGATTTACATCTCATATTTTAAAGGAATATAATTATAATTTGTATAAATCAAAGATGGCCGCCATTTTACAGGCATTTTGTCATGTATGTACATGTACATAAATTGGCATACTCATTATATCTGGGTCGACTATTAAGTGTTAATTGATAGGCCCTGACTATATCAATGAGTACAACATGTTCCCGTCCGAAATTAAACGTTACAATGCTGTTTGGACGATATGTCGTAATCATATACGTTGGAAGTATTAGTTGTATATATATTACATTACTCTCCGCCCGTCTTTAAGATAATTGTAAAAATATTAGTCAATAATTATACACTCGGAAAGGTCAGCTTTTTAATACAACATTTGTTAATCGAGTTAATATGTTGGACACATCTACTGTTTGTATTGGTAATATATATCTGCACAAAACACAGTTGCTACCTACGTATTGCATTGTTTAATATTTAAAATATATGTACAGCCGTTGTGTTGTTACAAGTACGCTATGTACGTATACATGTGTAGACTAATGGTGCTTATATGGAGCCCAACCCACACATTTGGATATTAATATTTTGCCGAAAATAATATGTAATGCAACTTTCATGGAATCAGTATCTGCTGATATGCATGCACAACGGTACGGTTTATTTAAAGTGTTTATGTAATAGTGTTAATACTCTATTTTATTATCAGTTATTAAATTAAGTACTCATTTGAATTTTCCTATCAAAAGTATACCAGCCATCCTCGTTTAACGGCAATTGCTCGTTCAGCCAATGCTACTAGTATGCGGTCGTAATAGGAATACTGTAGACATCAACTTGGTGTATGCGTTGTATATTAATGGCAAGGTACTTTACAAATAAACAATATAAAACTAATATTCTGACATCAATGGATAACCCCGGCCGCCAATTCGATTGACGGATAGTATACTAACGCACATTTTGCCAGAAGCTTTAGCGCAAACGTCATTTGATATTGACTATTGGCCTTTGGGTAGCTATAGAATAAAATCATGTATCGCGAATATGCAAACAGTATGTCATTGTTAACAGAAAATACAACACATTTACGAAATATTACAATTTATCATGTTTATGTTATCGGCGGAATTATGATAATAAACAAAGAAACGAAAAGGAGATTGTGCTACCCCTTGGCTTGGATGCTGCATATACTGGGCGGATAATATATATAATAAAATATTTTGTTTTGTTTTGGTTTTAGCAGTATTAATACGCACTGTCAGTACTTGCTGCATCCTGGTTGGGGCATCAAACCTAGAGCTGAACATATAATACTTGTACATTCTACCTGTCCAAAGTTAGCTGCTGTACTGCTTGCTTTATTCAGAATATTGACAATATACCGAAATGAGACCACATATAACAGACCACACTGTACATTGGTAATAACAGAAAAGAGGTGCACTGTATGACAAGCTGTGTGTGGAAAACCAAAGCATGGTGATACATTCTATCTACCACATGTCAGCATCCACCTTAATGTGTCACGAGAAATTAGTCGAAACATATATGTCAACATAGTGGTTTATCCAGCATCATTATTCGTTTTGCCTATACGCCTTCATGTTTCATGATACAAGTTCATACATGTATTCCTAGTTCTGTTTGTTATCTTTTCAGATATGATAAACAACCAATGTGGACAAGTTATTTCTGTGGCCGTTTCATAAATGTTTCGTTGTTGTCATAACTCATTATCTTTGTGCATGCTATACTATGGACAATATATAACAAGATACCCAAAGGAGACACGTGAACCTACATGTATACTAGAAACGCAATACATCAGGTTAAACACATAACACGCACACAGCGGCGGAGCTTTGAACGTGGCACAAACATGCAGTCCACGACCAGCAGTTTGAGTACTTATTTATTTTATATTGGTTTACATGCAATATTTAACATGTTCTATTATTAAATGTACTTACAATTCTGAATCATACTCTGCTGGCTATGGAATTCATGCATATGAAAAACATATACCATTCCAGAATGTGTTTATGTAGTTGCAACTAAAGGGACTTTTTACAGTGCATTTGTTTGGAATGTGTATGAGTGTACGCGGCATGCAAGCCGAACATGCAGTCCACGACCAGCAGTTGGAGTACTGATTTATTTTATATTGGTTTACATGCAATATTTAACATATTTGAATGTTTTTGTCGCGCCCACATGTGCATAGTAGGATATAGTTGGCACTGTCAGAGACATTTGTATTTAATTCAATGCATACGGGTTCAATTTTATTTTTAGTTAATGTCTAAGTACTACTAAATGCCTCGGCGGTCACGATCCACAACCATCTAGTTCTTTATTTTCTTCAGTACTGTCTTCAATATTTATTATCCCCATGCCGAAGTATGAAAGTATGTTCAGTATGGCCACTAATTTGAATGCTCAAATGGTCGTCAACAGTTATACATACAGTGAAATCGCGATGGCTCGAAAGACTCCACATTTGTTTCGAGTGATCGTATCTTTCGAGCCATCGCATCTTGCTATTTTGGTATATTTTGGTATATTTGTCGACTACTGTACCCGTCGGATTTAGGAAATAACGAAGCATAATCGATTGTATCCATGTTTTAGATGATTATAGTATTTATCTGCAGACTAATATATAGTTTATCAATGTGAAATTAAATAAAATGTATTTAAATGTATTTACAAAACTGTTTTAATTTCAATTTATTATCAAAGGAGAAAAGCTCCAGTATTACTATAAATAGCGGCGCACATCATCAATGTCGCAGGTGGTTGTGACGTCACTCGAAACCGTGGTGTGGCCCAGCTCAAGCGATGTTGTTTTACGGCGCCCATACAAAATCAGGCATCGGTCATGAATCGTAAAATGTTGCGACGGGGCTTTACTTAGTTTGTGACCAGTGTATACGCTGATCAACTTGCAGGCCCATGCAACTTGATATGGGTTTACTATATCACTATATTATGCATCACGAATAGCTGTCGAAAACGAACATTTCAGGTCCTGAACTGAATGTGCAGGCTGATTTAATGCTGCACTGATCGGCAATTCAGTAGAGCAAATCCTTTTTGTCACGACCAGTCACCTATGCCTAACTAGGAAGTGCGGAATTATTAATGCCATTATGGGCGTTTTTCATTGTAACTCCCGGGTAGAGACTGGAATAACACGAGGACCACTGGAACAAGCAGAGTTCCAACTAGAGTTAAATAATTATTTTGACCTTTGAACCTTATTCGAGTAACTTTAATCGAACCCATGCCGGGTGGTGGGTTACTAGAGTTCCAACTCGACTTGAACCCGAACAACGACTCTGGTTGTTCCTGTGCTACTCGGGTTACTCGAGTATAACTCGGGAGTTACCACGCTGGGGCTAATTTTGAGTGTCTGAAAAAAGAGTTGCCTCCGTACGTACCCAACTTGAACTAGATTGGTCAGTTAGCGAGGCTTACGGAATATCCCCGCGTGGTCCCAGGTACCCCTAAATATGTAAAATTGTCCAAGTGTGTGGGCTTGTGAGCTTGACTCTGGGCTTAGCGGGGGCGGCACGAACGTGAATTTGTCACAGGGTGGTAGAGGTCCATTGGAGCAATGCGTGTGTGAAATGGGAAGCAGATCCGAGCAAGGAAATAGAAGTTATAACCGATTTCTCTGATGTTAAGTTTTGTAAAGAGACTAAATATGTGACCTTGAGATCAGCGGGGATATGTCACAGCATGATAGTACAGCCTTAGAGGAATGCATGCATGAAATATTAAGAATAGATGAGAAGGAAATAGAAGTTATAACATATTTCTCTGATGTTAAGTTTGGTAAAGATACCATGTATTTGACCTTGACCTTGGCATCAGCGGGGGTTGGACGGTCGTGGATTTGGCACATCATGGTAGTAGAGCCTTATATAGTGATAGTGATAGTGAATAGGGTTTAACGTCCGCTTTTTCTGACATAGAGGTACAAGCCTCAGGGAGTCTACACGCAGACGGTCAACGGGGTCGTGTCCCGTATCCACCTGTCCGAGGGGGGTAAATCCCAACTTCAGAACTCAATATTTACAATCAAAATATATATTCAGTCCTGAAATTAAAGAACCAATGATCTGGTGCCAGGCCCTCGCCACACCAGCATCATTTATCCCATCCCCTAAAAGTAATAGGATTAGCGCTAATCTTACTTTTATATATGGGGCATAGCCTGACTCAACTCTCACATACATGAAAGCCAAAAATGTACATGAGGGCCAAATCCGGTATAGTGGGTTCCGGAAAGTATGAACCCAATCGTTAAGCCAGTGTAGTCGCCTTTTACGACAAGCAATGGCTACTGCAGCACTATTCTCAGGATAGAAGTTATAACATATTTCTCTGATGTTAAGTTTTGTAAAGAGACGTATTTGACCTTGACCTTGGAATCAGCGGGGGTTGGACGGTCGTTGATTTGGCACAGCATGGTAGTAGAGCCTTACCTGAATGTACGAGTGAAATATTAAGCATTTTAGATAAAGGAAATAGAAGTTATAACATATTTCTCTGATGTTAAGTTTTGTAAAGAGACTAAGTATTTGACATTGACCTTGGAATCAGCGGGGGGTTGGATGGTCGTGGATGGTCGTGGATTTGGCACATCATGGTAGTAGAGCCTTACAGGAATGCATGTGTGAAATATTAAGCATTTTAGATAAAGGAAATAGAAGTTATAACAATATTTCTCTGATGTTAAGTTTTGTAAAGAGACTAAGTATTTGACATTGACCTTGGGATCAGCGGGGGTTGGACGGTCGTGGATTTGGCACAGCATGGTAGTAGAGCCTTACAGGAATGCATGTGTGAAATATTAAGCATTTTAGATGAAGAAAATAGAAGTTATAACAATATTTCTCTGATGTTAAGTAAGTTTAGTGACGGACGGACGGCCGGACAGAATGACGGACGGTCGCACGGACGGACGGACGGACGATCTGACTCCAGTATATACCCCCCCCCCCCCCACACACACAACTCGAGCGCGCCTACAACATTCCCAAAAAAGGGATGTTTATGTTCTAAAAAATATGAAAATATTTCTTCCAAAAAGTGCAGATCCTGGCGAGACGGCTGGATCTACACTTTTTGCAACAGCCGCATTGCGGGCTTTCGAGTTCAAAGTGTTAAGTTTATAAGATTCGTGAGTCGCACCCTCAAATCACAGGGTAATAGAACAGTAGATAGTAGAACACACGAGTTCCAATACGGAGGTCGTGGGTTCAAACCACGCCTTAGGCATCAAAAATGAGACTCCATATGACTGCTGTTGCTGGGACATTAAACTCATTCACTTTCACCTTCTGCTACATAGAATACCTGACTGGTGTCTTGTGATACATGTATCAAGTTTATTAGGCAAGCCTGGGAAACACCTGCCATTTGCGAGCCAAGCCTGATAAACTGAAATAGAAAAAATGCGATATACACATACATGTACATATATGTTTATGTATATATATCAGGATGATGTATTTTGATATCAATTGTATATCAATTGGATATCAATTGTATGACGCCATGCTACGAAACGTGTAGTATTCCTCGGCGAGCCTCAGAATTGCTACTACTTCCGAACCGAGCCGGATAAAATTAGCAAGGCTTTATAATGAAAATACCAGATTGGCGTCTTGTGATATCAAGTTTTCTGGCAAGGCTAGGACATTCAGGAATTCCAAGGCTCATCTAGGAATACCTACTGTTTCTGACGCTTACTGAGCCAAGTCCATCTATATATATAGAGAGAATACCTAGCTTGTGTCTTGTGATATCAAGTTTATCAGGCAAGGCTAGGAAACATATAGGCATTCCGAGGTTCGTCGAGGATTTCATAACATTTCCGAGCCGGATCAACGTAACAAAGCAAAATAGATAGAGAATATCAGGTCGGGGTGTTTCGATATCAAGTTTATCACATGTTTCTCTATAATGCTGTGCCAAATGCACAGCTAACAGAATCCTTCATTGGTGAAACACTCACCTGCGCTACAATGAGAGACATTAGTGGATTATCTCCCTTATCGCCGATACGCTCACATTGGTCCTACTGTCACTTCCTGCTTAGAAATCAACATTCAATCACACCCGGCCGAAACGCACAACGTGGTCAAACAATTATGGGCCAGAATGAACCAGGAAAATGTGACAAATTCCTCGGAACCCGTTATTTCGGAAACGGACTCGGTCCGGCGGAGGGCTTGGCTACAACTGAAAAATAATGCCACCCAGTTTCAGCCCACTATGGCAAACACTACTGAATCAAATCCACCCCCCCCCCCCCCCAACCAAACACAAATTAATTGGATATTCAGGAGCCACGTCTTCCCAGTCATACTACTGAACACCATGAACTGGAAATTATAGTGCCATACATACCCAGTCAATGTAGTAGTGGACACAACGAACTGAGCGCCAGTATATCATCTGTTTCCAGCCAGTTTCTCACAGTCATAGTGCAAATAATGATCTGGAAAGTGGAAAGTTAGCCTCGAACACAACGACGTTAACATCTCCCATCCCGAATCAATCTGAGGAAGTGAGATACTATAGTGACTGTGATGACAGTGATTCCGAGTTTCAGGTCGAACGTGCATGGCATACTTTTGTGCGTATTGCCAAAAGGAGTTGGAAATAGAGACAGAGTACAACATGCGCTATTGCTCAAAAGCGTGCCAAATGGCCCATTAGATCGGTCCTGACATAAGCTGGCATGCAAAATAATGCAAGCAAGGCCGCCTAAGGACACATAACTGACCACTGAACTATGTAATAAGTTATCCATATGCGGATGCCGCGACAAATAAGCGCGGGAATATCTCAACAACAACAACAACATCTACTTTTCTCTTTCTCTTCTCTACTTTCGTTTTGAACAACGAAGTTGATGCCGTCAGTAACTTGATCTACCTAATATAAAGGTAAGTGATTAGTATGCATAGCCATCATAAGCCCTAATAGTAGCCCCAATACAAATGTACGTTCCTCTAAGTCTCAGTGGTATGTACCAGGTGTAACACGTGGTACTAACAACAACAACACTTACCGATTCAAAGTACGTATTCTTTTATAGTGTCCTTATTACGCAACGGATTTTGATGTAATATGGCGCATCAAACGCGTCTTGTTAAGCTGCATTTGGTGGTCTCTTTATTTTCGCCCAAACTTCTTCGCGAAGAATCTATTTCCGTGTCTCCGACACGGAAATCGATTCTTCGCAAAAACGACACAAGTCTGTGCCAAACTCCCTAGACCACCAAATGCAGCTCATGAAGACGCGTTTGCTGCGCCATATTTGATCAAAATCCGTTTCATATTAATGAAAATATCTTATAATACTTACTTTGGAGTTGGTGACGTTGTTGTTGTTGTAACCACGTGATCATGCACCTTGATTTACGATCTGGATGCCGATAACATACAGACGTAGTAACTGTTAGGTCTACATAAGACTCCTAAAGTTATACGACCCACATGCAACAGTGAATATTACCCCGTCCATTTGTAACACACAGGTGACAGTAAGAGATTTATCTTACAATGAGTATTGAATTGAATACAATGGACTTATTTTAGTAGCCCTGTGATACGACCCTCTTGTTGCGAACGGTTTCTTGTAATATACTCACGTACCGTCCGTAGCCAGAGCTACGGAGGTTACGGAGGTAGATTTCAAAGTTACCATTCGCAACTAGCGACCCTCTACCCTGTCGTATCTCACTAAGAATATCGGAACTTTTTATTGTATTGCCAAAGGATTCACATGTTAAGACGTGCTCTGTTTTATGTTTGTTATCTTACACGTATTAAATATTAATTCTTGTTTTTTTATTATTATTTTACCTACATTTTGAAGAAAAAAAGGTGTACATTCTGTTTGTGTCACGGTTTTCTGTGCATCACGTTTCTTGTAAGAAGGAATACTTTTAAATCGTAATAGCTGGAGACTTCATTTCGGTATGCGACTAATTCCTCATGGTGTGTATATGCGCGAAGTAAATTTTGATTTTTGATTTGTGTATACTATGTATGTATTATGGGCTAACCTCTTTGATTCCCGCACCGAACCACGCCCATTCCGGTAATAGAACATAATTTTAATTGTAGCGCAGGTGAGTGTTTCACCAATGAAGGTCAATGTCACCTGAATGCCACTAGGTGGATAGCCATCAATGTGACAAATCTATTGGTGAAGCATGGTAATGATCCAACTAATGCCTGCACAGACTGTCATGGACACCAGTGTATTATTTCCCGCTATTCAAACATGTACGATAGCATATATATTTATATCAATGAATTGTGCTTTGCGTATTAATAATTGCCCGACAATATTTACATTGCTACAGTCTACAGAAAAATGGGGTTCGGAAATTCAAAACATTCCCGAGCCCCATTTTGTTTGTAGCACTATATCCCCCCCCCCCCCCCCCACCCCCCCCCCCCCCCCCCCCGAAGAAAACCCTCTTCCCGGTGAAATTTCCCCTAGTAGCAACGATATATGATATATAGACATGCTATACTGGAGTATGACGGTAGTATATATAGGGCGACAAAATTGGTGAAATATACTCTTATCAATTTTCTTCGGGGGATACAAATGCGTTCAAGTTTTTAATGTTTTCTTAACAACTCATGAACTGCTTCAACAATTTCAAGCATATTTGCCGATATATTATAAGAGGTTTCCGAACATTTTCAAAAGATATTTACCAACGTGACAATGCCGATTATTGTGAAACGTAGCGCAAGATATGTGACAATTTACATGTTTTATGGTCAAACTAAAAGTTGTGTTTAAAACCGCTAAAACATATGGGTGATGGTAAAGAAGCACATGACGTTTCAAGTAATTCACAGTTAAGGATGCCGATATGTAAGATACGCGTCGGGCGCCAGATAAGCCACATTTCTCCAGACACGGTCGAATGTATCGATTACATGTAGTACATTTTTGTTTGTTTCACCCTAATTACATTACGACATTGTCGGACTGGTATATTGTGTGCGAAGTCTGTCTGATTAGACTGCATGGATATGTTCGGTTAGTGTTTCAAGGCTTTATGCACCTGTTCTCATGGCACTCATTTTCCCTCACTGTCTGTCTAGGGATGGTGCTTTGTTTCGCATACGACCCACGCCCGATCACCCAAAGTCAATGTCACTGGAGACTTATGTTCACCTTGTTTGTAAGGGAAATGAGTTTTAGTTGTTTATGTTTTCTCAATAACTCCTCAATTCCTTCACCAATTTCAATAATATTTGCCCACAATATCTGTCTAGGGATGGTGCTTTATTTCGCATACGACCGGACCCACACCCGAACACCCAAGGTCATGGTCACTGAGGACTTGTGTTCACCTTGTTTGTAAGGGAAATGCATTTTAAGTTTTTAATGTTTTCTCAACAACTCCTTCACCAATTTCAATCATATTTGCCCACAATGTCTGTCTAGGGATGCTTTCAGCCCTGAAATTAGAATAACCTGACCTGGCACCAGGTCCATACTACATCAAAGCCACTTTACCCCTTCCCTTAAAATTAATAGGATTACGAATAATCATATTACTCGTACAAGGGGTATGACCAGATTCAACTGTCACAGTGATGATACAAGAAAGCCAAGGACGTACATGAGGGCCAAACCAGTAGCCGATTTCACCAACATTGCAAAGTATACTTTTCTAGCAAAATATACTTTGAGGGAGTAATCATTTATTTTACCTGAAATGCATTATTTCATATAAATCTAAACAAAATGGCTGTGATAATGTAATAAATTCAGTATAATTAAAATTAATAAATTTATTCTAAAATTGAAAATTTCTCCCTCAAAGTATACTTTGCAATGTTGGTGAAATCGGCTACTGGTCTCCTGTCTGGATTCCGGTAAGGATGAATCGCGATCGTTAAATTACCAATCGCATGCTCCCAGCTGCCACCCACAAGTCCTGGAGAGGTTCCACTGTATTGATATTCTGAATATAACCAGTTAACTTGTAAAACTCTTCTGCTTCCAGGACATGGCTAACCTTTGAATGGATATATAGAGGAACGTGACGGGGAACTTGGGAAGAGTGTTTTCACCAACTTGGAGATGGCCATCACACATAGTGGGTGTGTGCTGCTGCTGGTGTCCAAGGTCGCGTGTACGGACGGCTGGTGTCAATGGCAACAGAACACGTCGCTGCTGGACACTATCCATAGAAATCCAGATAAAGTTGTACCAATCTACTTACCTGACATAGAGTCGCCTCCGAAACCGTTGGAATTGCTTATAAAGCTGTATTACGAGGCTGATCGACAGGCACCGTTTTGGAATAAAATTCTGTCTCCATTTCATGAACGTAATGTGACTGGAGATTGATTGCATTGGATTTTATGTTAGTTCAACGGCAATGTCATATACAAACAGAAATGCACATGTATGGGGAAAGGGGGTAGGGAACCATACATTCAGCAACAAAATATCAATTAAAAAATTAAAAGTACTGAAAATACCTTTACGGGTATGAATTTGTTTTAAAATTTTATTGTCTCGCCTGCTTTAGCAGAAGGCGTGACTTTATTAGTCACCGTTTTTTCTGTCGTCGTCCGCGTCAACTATGTGCAAAAGTTTGTACAATTTAACGATCGGCGTTCATCCTTACCGGAATCCCGACTGGAGACCTTGTTTAGCCCTCACATACGTCTTTGGCATTTTGTGTGTGACAGTTGAATCCGGTTATACCCCTTATAAGAATAATCCTACCGGTATTACTTTTAAATAGGGGAAGGGGCCAAGTGACTTTGGTGCGGTATGGACCTGGCACCAGGTCAAGTTATTCTAATTTCAGGGCTGAATATGTTGTATCTCAATGTAAATATTCCGTTCTGAATTTGGGATTACCCCCCCCCCCCCCCCCCCCCCCCCCCCCCCCCCCATGCAGCAGGTTGAAACGGAATTGAACCTGTTTGCCCGGCCTTACATGACCTTAGCTGTTGATAGGCCGTTAAACACTAATAAACAAACAAACAAACAAGTTTCTTCATGATCATATAACGTTAATATTACTTGATGGATTGCTTCAATATTTGGACACTTGATACATATAAGCATTTGGGACACACTCGTTCCGCCATTAACATGAATTTGACATTTTTGACCATCACATTGTTGCCGAAACACTTAGCCAAATTTACGTCAAACGGTTGCAACAGCTTCTTGATCATCATACATGCATCATACAGAGGTCCAGATAAGGTAATTAAAAAATGCAAAAACCCAATTAAAATCAGAGACAATGCGTACCAAAAAGCAATTAAAATGTCCGGTACGCAATACTTTTTTATCCTGTAGCGTACTCCTCAAATGTATTTTCAGTCTGTCGCGTACTGCTAGCTTTTTCATGTATACAATCTTACAAAACCATCGCTGATGATCTGTGCGGTCGGCCATTCAATGTTTACAAAGTCTGGTCCCGGCTCTACCTGCGGACAAGGTCTCGCTGTATTTCACCGATAACGGCTGGAAACCAGTATTCGGGTGTACTCGATTTGAACTCCAGGATTTAGCGGGAGCGATTCCGACTCTCAGCTGGAAAAAATGGGTCCAACTCGATACGAAACTCTAATAACCCACCAAACGGCATTTGTTTCGAGTACCGTTCAAGTTAATGATCCCAAATCTAGAATTGCCACCCTTATCGCATCGGCCGTTTTTGCCCATATCGATTTTGAGAAAAAAAATCGGATAAGACGGGGCCTATCAATTATGGCGAAAGTTAACACAAACTTCAGAGCTCACGCAAGCCGGAATTGAATTCCCATTTACCTCTGAAAGTGTTGTCACAATCCACGTCATTTACGGAAAATATTACTGATTTTCAAATAAATAATTGTGGGGGAAAAACGGCGATGCGACACTATTGTGAACCCGAGATCCAGGCTCATTACTAGTCTATTTTCTTAATTTCAAACGACGACCCCGAGTCTACTCAAGGAGATGCAACGAAAAACGTCCGTGGACATTCGTAAACGACTATCCGCACGGATAAAACAAATGGTACAGTGGAATTGGTCCTGGGGGGAGGGCGGGGCACAGCAGACATTTTATTATTTTGAATGTGTCGGGTTTATATTTTACATGTGGGACAGTATCATAAGTAATAAATGAAAATATGGTAACATTATTACTATTTCGACCAAGGCACACGTTGAATAAAATGGCGGTCGAATTAACTAAGTTAAAATAGGACGAGTTGAACGCGCCCGAATTCACCAATTAATATAATCGTAGTAGCGATAGACACTATAAATAACACAATCGGATCATGTCAGATTTTTTCGTAGAAAATTGGTGACACATGGCGCAACAAAAGGGCGGCCACAACAAACGTGGAAGAAAAAAATTGCAAAAGTCCAGCACCAATGTTAACCTTATTTCGATTTATTTTACGACCGATGCAAAGGTGGAATCTCAATCCATTGCACAAGGCATCATACAGTCATTTTGTTGAGCTCGGTGTGTGGAGACCCCAAATTTATCGTTATTGATGAATTGCTGTCAAACGTGGTCAGCCAAAAAAAAAAAATAGATCGCGTGTTGCAAAGATCAATCTGCCAATCAAAGCATTCTTGATCAGCGTATGCACTGTTTGTCATTCAGATAATGAAAC
>CM055276.1:69002895-69033236 GCA_029237695.1 Conchocele bisecta | reverse complement strand
GAGGTAGTAGGAAGGCGGAGGACGAATTTGACGAGATAATTGATGAACTCAGAGAGATTATTACCAAATATCAGGACTACAGAATCGTACTATGTGGTGACATGAATGCCTCGTTACAATTACGAAAGCACATTCCAAGGGACACCAGGTTTAATAAATTATGTGAAGAACATAAACTTGTCACCAAACAAAGTGGAGATCACACATATGTCTGTCAATTCAATACTGAGTATAGATCAGAAATAGATTACATCATGATGCCATGCAACGATGCTACTAGATTGAACAACGTTACAGGCTTTGATATGACTCCAAACCCTAATAATGCGAAAACACATGTACTAAAACCAAAACCGAAGTGGGGTAAATGTGATGACTCCAAATACCAGGAAGTAGTTACTAGTAAATTTACGATACCAGAGCATGATGTTACATCAACGTACGAGCTGGAGTTGTTCATACAAAAACTATCGACTCCACTGGTGGAGGCCGCAGTAGCATCTATTCCAGGTTACACCTTATTCAAAGAGATACAAAGCAAAACAAATGTTGTTCCACCAATAGTAAACAAGTATATAACAGAAGCGATTAAGTCGAATAAGGAGGCGACGACAAATGCACGACGAAAGCTGAGGAAACTTCAACGACAGGAAGTACACCAGAAACAAGAGCAGGTTATTTCAGAATTGAACAATAATGATCCCAGTACATTCCACAAAGTGATACTACTACAAAGAAGCAATGCAGGAACTTCTACATCAAAACTGAAGTATAATGATTATGTCTGCACCGAATCGGAGGAAATCTTACAGGCGTGGCAGGAGTATTTCCATGACCTTGCATCCATAAAGCATTCCAGTGACTATAATGACTCCTTCATTCCAGATCATAGAAGACTATTGCAGAAGGTTAGCTGCAACTATGGAACCTGCAACCTCTGAACAGATCAGGAACGCAATCACATAGCTGAATAACAACAAAGATATGGATACACAGTCTCTCACCGCGGAACACATTAAGAAGGGTGGGGAAGTGGTTACAGAAGCTGTGAAATATATTGTGAGTCAGTTGTTCAAATTTGGGAAGGTACCACCTGCCCTCAAAGAGGGGTTAGTCACGCCGGTGCACAAAAAAGGACCAAAGGATATCCCCACGACCTACCGAGGAATAACCGTAACACCCGTCTTGTTAAAAGTCATGGAAAAAATCATCTGTCTGCAAGTGAATGAAACGATAGAGTGCACACAATCAAAACTCCAGAAGGGATTCACCAAAAGTTCATCGTCTACGAATGCAGCGTTCATACTTACAGAGCTGATTACAGAAGCTTCTGATAACAAGACGGCCCTGTTTGTGACAACATGACAACATTTGATGCGCAAAAAGCTTTGATGTAGTGAATCATGACATACTGTTAAGACGATTATTCCTTGATGGCGTGGGTGGAAATATGTGGTTGCTATTGAAAGAACTGTATGGCGATATGAAAAGTATGGTAAAATGGAATGGTAACGTTTCCATCCAAATTCCCATATACCAGGGAGTCAGACAGGGGAGGTGTCCTGTCTACATTTCATTACAAGAGATACAACCCACTGTTATTGTCCTTGGAGACAGATTGCAAAGGAGACTCTTGGGAAGCATACCTATCCCTCACGTTACTGTAGCTGATGACGTGACACTGGTATCGCATACAAGGAATGATCTACAACAAATGGCGAATAAGGTTCAACAATTCTCACACGACCATCAATACAGCATAAACCCTACAAAGAGCGCCACCGTGGTCTGCAATGGGACTAAGAATACACAGGGAATAGATGTGGGTGGCAATCTAGTGGAAAATGTTAGGGAGGTCACGCACCTAGGAATGTCAAGATCAAATAAGAACAGCGTAGATACTGATAGGAGAGTAAGACTGGCAAGGACCACCACTTATGCGCTCATAGGAGCAGGCCTAGGCCTAGGGCTACACGGAAACTCGGGATTGAGTACATCAATAGGATTTGACATCTACAAGCAGTACATCCTACCAAGATGCATGTATGGATTGAAAAAATTCGTTGTAAGCCAAGCAGATATTGGAAAACTGGAGGGATATCAGAAGAAATTCCTAAAAAATATCCACGCCCTTCCGATGAACTGCTCTGATGTCGCAGTATACGCTATGTCTGGGGTACTCCCACTCCCGGTTATGTTGGAAAAGAATAAATTGCTGCTTTTGCGGGTAATACTGGCGGGAGAATCCACAGTAGAAAGGGAAGTTACTAAGCGACAGTTTGCGGCTAAAGATTTAGACAGTGAGCATATAGTTGGTGCGTGGAAATACGCCACCTAATACATAAGCACCACCTGCCCAGTGTATATGACCTCATGAATGATCTACCGAGTAAAGATAAGTGGAGGAGGATAGTGCGTACGAATGTAAAGAGTATATGTATAAGAGAGAGACAGCATAACGACAAAGGATTACTTGAAATACACCAACATTGGTAAAGTTGAAGTTGGTATAGCACACACAGTATGGAGAACCGCTAGAAATAATGACCGGGATATAAAAAGGGCGAGCATTAAGGCTTACGTCATTACAGGCAGTTATGTCCTACAGAAGACCAGGTCAAAATACTGGAAGTCTACAGAATGCGGCCATCTGTCTCATGTGTGAGTTAGGAAATGAAACAACTGAACACAGAATGCCCAGCACTTGCATAGGAGAGGCAGCCACATTTGAACAAATTATGGAGGATCCTGCAGCCAGAAAATAGGACTGGTGGAATACATAATTATCACGCCAGAGCTACTTACTGCCCTCATACTGTATCATTCGCTGCCCTCGCTGCAGGTGTTGCTGGCTATCAACCAAGATGTGTTCCATGCCCTGGAACTGACGTCCAGAGAATGTGTATTCTCCCTACATCACAGAAGAATGACTTTATTGCAGTTGAAGCGAGATGGCAAGAGAAGTACAAGACGCTGTATTTAATAATTAACTTCATGTGTATTTAATAGCTGATTAATTGTTGGCTATCTGCGGTTGTCAGATCTACGGATGCGGGGTTGCTCCGGTCCCGGCGGTGGGGTGCATCATGTGGTGTGCCGGAGGACCTGTTGCGGTCCAGGGCGGGTGATGGGACTGGCCATCACTTTTCGTGGGTATTGCATTGGTGCCCAGTCCTGTTGCCTGCTACGGATTGCGGCGGGTGTCTTGGTGTATGGCATGGTGTGTTTCGCTGTGGGTGACTGGGGTAGCTCGTGTTTGGGGGTCGGGCGGCCGTGGGTTGCTGTTTATACTTCACAAACAATATTGATTTTGGCTTGTGTGGGTCGATGGGAGCGGCGGGCTGGTCTTGCCAGGATGGTGGGGGTCGGGGTTGCGGCGACATGTGTGTCGGTTCGCCTTGCAGCTACGCACGAGACCCGTAGTCCCTTCTGTAGGTTAGGGGCTGTGGTCTCGAGTTTAGAAAATGTGCAAGGGTGGGCGGGTGTCGCTGCCCTCTGGCCCATGTATGTAACTAATTCTAGCCTGCCAACTCCACCGGCCAGCATTGGTATTTTCTGTTTCTATTCCTATATCTGTGTATCATCTTCAAACGACTTTGTGTTAATTGTCTAACATGTATACTTGTTAACTTTTGAGTGGTGGGACGACATGTGGTTCCCATAAATCAAACCCGTCCTGATGTAACTATCCCTAAGCCGCCCCCATTGCTCATGTTCTTTCTAGCATTATATATTGACTTACCTCAAAATACTTGTGCGCAGGTTGGTTTGGGGGTGGATATAGGGGTATGGGATATTTCTGTGTGGCTGCATATATGAGTGTGATTCACCCAATAACTGATATGTGTAACTCGTGAATAATTACTAATATATAATAACTCTAGGCGGGGGTAGGGGGGTTGATGGACTGATAACTGTATCAATAAGTGTCTTTGATAATTGCCATATAAACATACGGTGCGAGAGTCTGAAATATGTTCAAAATTGGGGCCCCCATCCTCTCGCAGATCAACTGTTGGTAACACTGCAGATAGTAAATACAGCAATGGCGACACTGATAGCAAGCTGTGTATAACCATGTCATCCCCTCACAGCTCAACTGGCTATGTAAAGGAGCGAGACGATCTGACTGTAGTAGAATTCTGCCCAATTAAACGTGTGATAAAGAAAGCGGTGGCGACAGTGACAGCTATACATACAGTATTCATATTTTAACATATATGTAAATTATTCTTAATCGAATCGTGTTCATATTTTTAATATAGACTACCTTGGGCCCGTGCCTCTCCAATAATGTTTTGTATTGCTGCTCAAAGACTGTGCCAAATTTTAAATTTTAAATTAGTTTACAGCTGAAATACGCGGTTATATATATATAATAGGTTGGATAGATATATATGTGGTGATCTCGAACATGTGATATGCGGTAATCTCAAATATGTGATACCGCCTTGGATTTGTATTTTAATGTTATGGTTTTGCATCAAGCTTCTATAGCCTTGAACAATGTGAATTTGTGCAAGTCACTAACACTTGCAATGATGCATTTTATTTTTAACTAAATCTATTGCTTACTTTTATAAATGTTCTTATGTTGTTGTCCCTTTAGACTTTTGGCACACAGAGGTGAGGACACACAATTGCGTAAATAAATATACATGTATAAGCTACATAAAACAAAATGTTGTAGTAACAAATGTGTGACCATTGGTTGCGAGTGTCTGGCAATAAGGAATGTAATACGAAGTGTCGAAAGGATACAGATGATGCATCGGCCGACTGCACGGAAAGAATCCCACCCACCGCTACAAGCACATATACTAATACCAGGAAATGAAATATTGACAGAAACCCAGTGCCAATGTATATATATACAGTAGTTTTTATTTATGTGCACATTTTATTACAAACTTTAAATACGATTTTACTGTGATTTTAAAACATGCCTTTAATTACGTATTTTATGGGTTATTTTATACGGTGCCACGATAAGCCAGCGTGGGAACGTCAACAACAACTAAGACAACTAAACAACTAAACTAAGAAAACTTCAGCGCCAGGAAGTACATTGTGAACAAGAGAATATTATTGCAGAATTGAATAATCATGACCCCAGTACATTCCACAAAGTAATAAGACTACAAAGAAGCAATACAGGAACTGCTACATCGAAACTGAAGTATAATGACCAAGTGTGGACTGAACCAGAGGACATACTGCAGGCATGGCAGGAGTATTTCCACGAACTTGGATCGACCAAACATTCCAGCGACTATAATGACCCTTTCTTAGCCGCATCGAAAGATGACATCCAGATCATAGAAGACTACTGTAGAAGGCTAGATGCACCTATATATTGAACCTGCAACCTCTGAACAAATTAGGAACGCAATTGCATCGCTGAATAACAACAAAGCTATGGATACACTATGTCTCACCGCGGAACACCTGAAGAAGGGTGGAGAAGTAGTCACAGAAGCTGTGAAGTACCTTGTGAATCAGCTGTTTAAGTCTGGAAAGGTGCCACCTGCCCTTAAGGAGGGGCTAGTCACCCCAGTGCACAAGAAAGGACCGAAGGATATCCCAACAAACTACAGAGGAATCACCGTAACACCAGTCTTATTAAAAGTCACAGAAAAGATAATTTCACAAGTCTGAATGTAAAGCTTGAATGTACACAAAACAAAACTCCAGAAGGGGTTCACGAAACAGTCGTCATCTACAAATGCAGCGTTTATACTGACAGAGCTGATCGCAGAAGCTTCAGATAACAAGACAGCCTTGTTTGTGACAACATTGGATGCACAGAAAGCTTTCGATGTTGTGAATCACGACATTCTACTAAGACGACTATTTCTTGATGGCGTTGGTGGAGAAAGAAATGTGGCTGTTATTGAAAGAAATGTACGGTGATATGAAAAGCATGGTAAAATGGAATGGTGACGTTTCCAGCCAAATTCCCATAGATCAGGGATGTCAGGCAGGGCGGTGTGCTGTCCGCAGTTTCATTATAAGAGATACAACAACCCATTGTTACTGTCCTTAGAGACAAACTGCAAAGGAGCCGCTTAGGAAGCATACCTATCCCACATATTACCGTAGCCGATGATGTGGCACTGATATCCCATACACGGAGTGACCTGCAACAAATGGCGAATAAGGTCCAACAATTCTCCCACGACCATCGATACAACATAAACCCGACTAAGAGCGCCACCGTGATATGGAATGGTGCTAAGACACAGAGAATAGAAGTAGGCGGTAGCCTAGTAGAGATAGTTAATGGACGTCACTCACTCGGAATGACAAGAACAAATAAAAACAGTGTAGATGTTGATAGGAGAGTGAAACTGGCCAGAACTACGAGCTATGCACTCATGGGAGCAGGATTACACGGAAACTCGGGTCTGAGCCCATCAATAGGATTTGACATATATAACCAGTACATACTACCTAGGTTGATGTATGGATTGGAGACTATATAGTCGGAAGCCATGCAGATATCGGGAAGCTGGAGGGTTACCAGAAAAAATTCCTGAAAAATATTCAAGCTCTCCCGATGAACTGCTCTGATGTTGCCGTATACGCTATGTCTGGGGTACTTCCCCTTCCGGTTATGATGGAAAAGAAGAAATTGCTTCTATTACGAGTAATATTGGCAGGAGAAAAAAACAACAGTCGAAAGGGAAATCGCAGAGCGGCAGTTTGCCATCAAGGATATGGAGAGTGAGCATAGTTGGTGTGTTGACTTACGCCACCTGCTTCACAAGTACCACCTACCTAGTGTGTATGAACTTATGAATGACTTGCCAAGTAAAGATAGCTGGAAGAGAATAGTACGCACAAATGTAGAGAGTATATGGATAAAAAACCTGAGAGAGAACATCACAACGAAGGATTATCTGAGGTACATCAACGTAGGGAAAGTAGAAGTTGGTGTAGCACACACTGTATGGAGAACAGCCAGAAATAATGACCGAGACATCAAAAGGGCGAGTATAAAAGCCAAAGTAATAACAGGCAGCTATGTCCTGCAGAAGACAAGGTCGAAATACTGGAAATCTACAGATTCGGCCATCTGCCTGATGTGTGGATTAGAAAACGAATCAACGGAACACTTCATTGCGGTGTGCCCGGCACTTGCAGAAGAGAGGCAGCCCCACCTGAACAAGATCCGAAAGATTCTGCAGTCAGAAAACAGGATCATAGTAGAGTACATAATTCTTACCCCGGACCTACTAACTGCACTTTGCCTGGATCCATCGTTGCCTTCGCTCAATGTGCTGCTAACTGTCAATCAAGACATGTTCCATGCCCTGGAATTGACGACCAGAGAATGTGTTTTCGCCCTACATCAGAGGAGAATGTCCTTACTGCAACTGAAGAGAGATGGAAAGAGAATTACAAGACGCCGTAAATAATTGATGTTGATAATACATGTATACATGTTCATGTGGCCGCAACGGGGCTCTGCTTGGGGTGCGTAATTTGATAAATTCAGGATGTGCTTTTCTTGCCCTTCTCGACTGGCTGTGGGTCCGCTGGAGTCGTCTCTGTCGGCTGATTCTAGGGCACTCGGGGCTTGTCATTTGAGTGGGGGGATTGAGGATTTGCTCTGGAGAGTTACGCACCTTAACATGAGCTTTGGTTTCCGGTATCTATTACGATGTGCTCTTGTCTTATCATCCCCGAAGCCATAACCATTGGCCGGGCTATTATTACGTGCTTGTATTTACATTACCACAACAATATATTGTAAACCGTGTAGAAAGCACGGTAATGCCAGTGACTTGTAGAATAATATTAGGGGGTCTATGGTGGTTATTGTCTCTTATTAGACTTAGACATTCATAACGTTAACATACATGTAATCCTGTTAACTTTCAACCACGTACACATTTTATATGATTTTTAGTCCAAGCTCTCGCGGATCAGGTGTTGTCATTGGCTAGGGACTGATTAACGGTAACCATGGTAACACAGTGCAACACTTATGGTAGCAGCATTATAATGCAGCGCTATCTACATAGATGAATATTCATCTCCATATTCATGTAAGATGGGTTTCTTTTATTTTGTTATTCATAATTATTTTAGTTTTAAATATCTCCTAATTATAGACGACCTTGTGCCTTTGCACATTTAAGTGGATAAACTACAAATATCTTATATTGAGTTTTAATGTAAATGAAACGGGGATAGTTGGTTGCATATACGTGATGGAAAATGCTACATACGATACTGGGATCTTAAATATATATATCTTAACATCGTAGACTCATACTTATCATGAAGCCTGGATGGCGGTGAATGGTTACTAGTGACAATTGCTTGCACTGTGACATACGTCGTATTTTAATCTTAATGGGGTTAATGGGTCGGATATGTGCGGTGGAATATGTGATATTCAAGGATCTAGAATACCTTGTGGTGCTTTTTATCAATATTTTAACACTACGATATAATACACTTTACAGTAAAGCCTGGAACACTGTGAATATGTATAAGTGACTATATAACGACTGCAATGTAACATACATTGTATTTTACTCTTAAACTAAATATCTTATTTGCTTTTAACTGTTCATTCCTTTAGACTATAGGCACACAGAGGCTAGGTATCTAAATTGTAGTGGTTAATTGATAAATAAAGAAGATAAAATGCTGTAGTAACAAATGTGGGACCAGTGACTGCAACATCGAACTTTCCAATATATATGGAGCGACCAAAGGATACATCCGCTGAAAGAATAAATCGTCTCCACGGAAACCAGCTCACCCACCACTATAAGCTACATGATGATACCTACAAGCAACATGATGATACCTACTATGCTTACAGTTCTACATATATGAGAAATTAAATATTTTAAATGTAAAAAGTTGTGATAAAACTCATAGCCAGTGCAAATGTGTGTATATATGTACAGTTGTTTAGAATTACGTGCACAATATCTTACAAACTTTAAATATATTCTTAATACGTTTTTAATACTTTTAAGACCACAACTACATGACATTGTACAACGTATTTTAATACGGTGCCGCGAAAAATCAGCGCGGGAAGCTCAACGACAACAACAACAACAACAACAACATTCGTTTGTGGCGTGTACTAGTCTCTACTTTCGTTGAACAATGAAGTTGATCCCGTCATTAACTTGATCTACCTAATATAAAGGGGCAATCTACCGGAATACTCCCACCTTGCAATATACTTTTCGCACCTGGTAAAAACACGCAAGTTTTAACACAGTTGGATAAAAAATATGATCTGAATCAATGGGATGCTTGTTTTAAAATGTTAACACTTGCCCATGATATATCCACAGGTTTTTTACTCCTTGTTATCAGGTTGTAACGCATTACCAAGGGCAAGGTTCCTATGTTTTGTATGGGCTGTACTCGGATGGCCTCGAGACAACGGACTCACGAAACAATTAACCGATTTATATCATGTTCACCTATTGCAGAAGTTAGGCAAATGTTTGCCCTCCGCAATGATGTATTCTCAGATGTGCTATGTCAACGCGTTTTCGAGCTATGGATTATTTTGTTCCAACAAAGTTCCACATTTGGTTCTAGTAAGACGTCGGGCACATTTATTTCTTGGACTTTCCCGATGACGCGTCAGCTGATACCGTTTCATAACTTAGCTTACAAGGTAAACAGGTGACTGGCTGGGAACCAGTCAGTGTAACATGACGCTTACGCGTGACACTCAACGAATCTCAACCAATCATAAGCTTAGCGATGACATCCCTTCAACAATTAGATAATTGGTTTCCTGAGAAATGATAGAAATGTTGGTGCGTTTTAATTGTCTGTCGTGACGCATTTGACTGGTATAAATGTAGGTTTGATCAAATGGTTTTTGTTTCGATACAAACTGTTTCTTAACGGGCTCGGACGACATAAAAGTGTAGTTTGAAGCAGATGTTAGCGCTGTCATATAGTAGTATAGGCCCGAAAAAATGTTACCGAAGTATTACGACTAAAGATAAATGCGGAATTTTGTTAATCTCTAGCTAGAAAACGTGTTGACATAGTGCATCGGGGAATATATTGTTGCGAAGGGGGGATATATATCGCGTTGCGAAGGGCTAACATCTGCCTAACTTCTGCAATTGGCGGAAATTATATAAATCGGTTGACTGTTTCGTGAGAGTCCGTTGTCTCGAGGTCATCCGAGTACGGACCATTACAAACATAGGCACCTTGTATTGTGTTCTAACAGAGAGCAAACTTTTTTTTTCAACTGTCAGATTATTTCCCACTTATTGATACTTTTAGGTATATTTAATGTAGTTATAGACCTTGGTCCGTTACTTCAACCTGTGGGTGTATCGTGGTAATATACTGCGCTGGTTACCGTCTATAAGCACTGTAGCGTATATATATATATGTATATATATATATACATACATGTATACTACCAGAATACTCCCACGGATCCCACCTAAATTTGTGGAATGAATCTTAATATAAACAGAATATTTTTAAGACATTACCCCAAAAACATTTACGAGACCTGTAATATGATTGACAGAGTACATTTCATCAATTCTATCACCCTATATATACTACCGTCCGGTAGTACATGTATATATAGAGCGACAATAGTGATTGTAGCATGTTTACAATATCTTGTTGAGCACTACTAGGGGAATAGACATAGCACTATGGCTTTACTACCGATAGAGAGGTTCCACTGTATTGGTATTCTGAATATAACCTAAACCAGTTAATTTGTAAACCACTCTATGCTTCCAGGACATGGCTAACCCGGAGGCAGGAAACGAAACACAGTATGACTTCTGTATATTTCACCATGAAGACGACCGACACATAGCAGTAACAATTGTAACTTGGCTGGAGCGCCAAAATTTGCATGGATATATGGAGGACCGTGACGGGTTACCGGGGGAGAATGTTTTCAATAACTTGGAGATGGCCATCACAGAGAGTAGGTTTGTGCTGCTGCTGGTTTCCAAGGTCGCGTGTACAGATCGCTGGCATGAATGGCAACGGAACACGTCGCTGATGGACAGTATCCAGAGAAAGCCAGATAAAGTAGTACCAATCTACTTACCTGACATAGAGTCGCCTCCGAAAACGTTGGAATTGCTTCATGGGTTATACTACGAGGCTGATCCAGAGAATAAATTTTGGAATAAAATTATTTCTCCATTTCAGTAACGTAATGTGACTGGAGATTGATAGTTTTGGATTTTATGTTAGTTCTACGGCCCTGATCCGGTAATACATAATCAATAATACATCAGGTCACTTGGCCCCAGGTATGAATCCCAGTAAGATTCCGCGTTGAGATGAATCCATCGATTCCCATGGACTCATCGTTAACCCTGTTTGGAATAGTGAAAAAAACTATACTAATTATGCTCATTCTAAAAATACATGTTCTGGACAAACCCATTATTTTCGGAATATTTTTACGGGTATGAAATTTTTTAAATATTTTATTGTCGCGCCTGCTTTAACAGAAGGCGCGACTAGCTTTTTCCGTCGTCGTCCGCTTAAAAAATGTCAAAAAGTTTGTACAAGTTTCTTCATCATCATATAACTTTTTTTTTTTTTTATAAATATTACTTGATGGACTGCTTCAATATTTGGACACTTGATACATATAAGCATTTGGAACACACTCATACCGCCATTAACATGAACTTGACCTTTTTGACCATCACATTGTTGCAGAAACACATAGCCATATTTAGGTCAAACGGTTGGACCAGTTTCTTGATTATCATATACCTTTAATATTACTTCATACATGTGAGCATTTGGAACACACTTATAACACATAAAACATATATTCACCGACTGTGGCCTGCTGAATTTCTTAAATCCGGAGCTTACAATACAATATCCAGTAGACTATTAGTACAAAAAGTGAGGAAAGCCTTGAAACAGAAATGGACAAGTCATTGGTCCGATGAGCTACAGCAATCGGCTAAACTGCGAACATATCGAACATTTAAGAACAACAATAACTGGAACCATACCTGGTAAAACACTTAAACATAAAACAACGATCAGCTATAGCAAGATTCCGATGTGGGTCGTTTCCGTTGGCCATCGAACTGGGTCGTTACCGAAGACCGATGATGCCGCTGGAGAACCGTGTCTGCGATGGTGGGTATGTGGAGGACGAAAAAACATTTTCTGACTGCACCAAGTATAGAGATCTAGATGCGAAATACTTTGATCCACTGCTGTTAGACGATGTACCAGATAGACTAATATATCTGATCACAAAAAATAACAGTAGGAGCATGGCGAACTACATTAGTGACGCATACCAGCGACGATGTGAACTGCTATCACGTTAACACTGAGAAAAGTCCCATTTACCCCTCAGGTTGTAATTGAAACATTAACACAGCATTATTGATTAGCCCATTAAATTCGGAGTATACCCATATACATGTGGACAGTTGGCGTACAATGTTTGTATTTCTCTCATTTATCCCCAGCGGTATGTGCATTGACCACTCGTCTGAATGGTGGCCGCCTGTATCTCTGGGTGCAGACACGAGATGAAACTGGACCACCGACTGAGAAACATGTACCGACCTAGGCGTGCGACCAGCGTAGGCGCGGATCAGCCTGCGCGTCAGTGTTGTCTGATCAGGGCATATACTGGTCACCATCCAATCAGTCTGATGCACAACCGATTGTATAATCACGTGTGATGACTTGCTCTGGACATAAATGTTGCAAAACCCTCTTTTCAGCTGGTGGCTCAATTAAATATTTCACATCGAAGCACAGCACAGTTGTATATCTTCAGAATGTAATGGCCAAATACATAATCACACTGTGCCAAGGGACACAAACTCACGATACTTACAGCATATAATGACACCAATTATCTCCGTTAGTATGGTTCTGACGCTATTATTTCAGAAGTGAACAAAATCATAATGTGCAAGGGACACCACTTCACCATACATACGACCTAAAATGACATGAGTTGTGTCCCCTAGTGTGGTTGTGACACTTTTATTTCAGGACTGGGCCACACATGTATAACCTGCCTAGATATTAGTTATGTTCCACTCAGAAGATCACTGCTATTACATACCTATATTGAACGTCACAATTGCTCACATATGCATACTGTAAGGTTGAATGGGATGGCAAATGGTGTAGCCACTGATCAGACTGCGCACATGCACTAGCTGATCTGTTGCTACACCGGTTGCACATACATGTAAATGAAACTACTCTTGTATGCAATACCACATTGGTGTATTTGCTGAAACGTGGTGTAGACATGTGTTCTTTATTTTTCGTACAGACATAATGAGATATTGGATGGGATGGCAAGCAGAGTAATCCCTGATCAGGCTGCGTAGCTCGCTCGATGATTTGGGGCTACACTGGTTGCACATAAATCAGGGTTCCCACGCGTCAGGGAAAAATCAGGGAATTTCAAGGTCGGGGAAATGTCAGGGAATTTTGATTTTTGTCAGGGAAATTTGTAATCTTAGCAAATGTCAAGGAAATTTGAAATCCCAAGATCTGTGATTTTTTTGTCGCGCCCGCTTGCGGAAAGCGCGATATAGTCGGCACTTTGGCGTACGTACATACGTACGTACGTGTGTCCGGTTAAAGTTTTTGGTTAAGTTGTTTGGTTAAAGTTTTTGGTTAAGTTTTTTGGTTAAGTTTTTTGGTTAAAGTTTTTCGTTATACTATATCTCTGCAACTGCTTTGCCCATTACGTTGAAACTTCACATGGGTGTTTATCATCATCTATATTTTCATTCTACCCCCCTCCTGTGCGGCCCCTGTGCCCAATGTCAAGGTCAAATTACTTTGAAGTTTTTGATTAAGTTCTTTGGTTAAAGTTTTTGGTTTAGTTTTTTGGTTAAGTTTTTTGGTTAAGTTTTTTGGTTAAAGTTTTTCGTTATACTATATCTCTGCAACTGCTTTGCCCATTACCTTGAAACTTCACATGGGTGTAACCGTTTATCATCATCTGTATTTTCATTCTACCCCACTCCCGTGCGGCCCCTGTGCCCAATGTCAACGTCAAATTACTTTGAAGTTTTTGGTTAAGTTTTTTTATTAAAGTTTTTGGTTAAGTTTTTTGGTTAAGTTTTTCGTTATACTATATCTTTTTTTTAGTGTCCATGCCTCGCCACAAGGCGCGACATGCAGACCGCGGCCATCTAGTTTTGTAAACCTGCAGATATATGGCTAAGGCAGTTTTGAGATCAAATAACATAATGGTAACCTTAAATTGCTGTTGGATGTGTTGAATATTTGTTTATTTAATAGTAAGATGAAAGGTAATTGTCGCGCCTGCTTTAGCAGTAGTCGTGACTATGGTCACCTTTTTTTTCGTCGTCCGAAATGTCAAAAAGTTGTGGAAGCTTCGTCATCATGGTGTAATTTTAATATTACTTGACGGATTGCTCCAATATTTGGACACTTGATATATGTCAACATTCGGAACAGACTCGTGCCCCAATTAACATGCCCTTCGCCTCTTGTACCTTCACATTTATTCGGAAACAGTTGGCCATTGTTTGCGTCAAAAAGTTTGTACAAGTTTCGTCATCATCGTATAACATTAATATTGCTTGATGGATTGTTTCAATATTTGGACACATGATACATGTGAGCATTTGGAACACACTCACGCCACCATTAACATGACCTAGACCTTTTTGACCTTCACATGGTTGTGGAAACACTTAGCCATTTTTTTGTCAAAAAGTTTCTTCAACCTTGACCTTTTTCATGTTTTAAGCATGCACTTCACTAATGGTTTTTGTAATGCTTACTTTAGCACATGTCCATGATCATGTTACGATCAAATGCCTCAGCAGGTGCGACACAGCTTCCGTGACGGAATTATTGTTTAAATAATAATTATTGATTTTTTTCTGCATTCTTTAACACTGCTATTATTGATAAGTTTTGAAAATATCTTCCTTTCCTGAGGAATTATAAAACATGTATATATTTGTGTATATGTTAAAACTGTTACAATAATTGTTAAATGCAATTCCATGTCACAAATCTCCAATCATGGGGGAAATAAAGAATATATATATATATATATATCTTAATGCTTCGCTAATTATTAACCAAATTGCTTATATCTCTTGTAACAACACCATGTTCAGCATTTCCTTCAATACAAAAATATACATGTATACTAACTGGCCATAATAGAAGAATAAAAATTACATAAACTTAACTGTACATTTGTATTTTTATTGTTAGTCCTTCTTTTACTGAGAAAATCAGTTCAGTTCCGTGATTATATTTTAGCCAGGAATTGGCTCTAGGACCTTCTATACCCGTATGCTGAGAAAATGAAATGACTTTGGTCTATAACTTTAAGGACCAACTATATACATAATCATCGTTTGATTCAAAGATAATTGCTTTGTAAATGTGATGGAATATATATATAACATATATGTAAACACTGCCTCGTAACTGTATCCTATATGGCACATGGGGTGGCCAAGTCGGTCATCTTTGTGTCTTCCAGCCATCAGCCAGTTTCACCCGTTCTGCCGTTTGATAAAGAACTCAAAATGTGAAGTAGAACATACGATATAATGTAGCTTACCGGTATCGCATGTAGAAAAGCCAGGAGAACGGACTCGTCTATCAATTGTATTGCACCAAACTGTAAAATATGTTTTCTGGACAGATTTGTGCCTGTGTTTTTAACAACATGGACCACCTTTATAAATAGCTTCATACACAGAAAATCGCACAGTGTATCACTTTTACCTGACAAACCACACAACACATACCATATATACCCACTACTGCATAGCTATTAGCTATCAAATTCAGTGACATGTAAGCAGTTACCTTAGTGTATTGCCCCTGGTGTATAGTCACCTACTATGCGAGTAAATATGGCTTTACCTATGGGTAACGTGTACAGTAGCATAGGCTGTGCATCAGATTGGAAAGTTTACACATTGAAATTTATTTTGAGATTGATGGGAGAAATGCTCAGATATCTCGTCTTTTGTATAGTTTGTTGGCATAATATTTATAGCTTGCCGTTGTCATCTGTCTATTATGTATTGCACCAAACCAAATTTTTATTTGGTTTACTGTCGTATTATTCGCTGTATGTGTCGAACACACAAAGTGGTGAAACTGTACAATGGCTTGTTTATACAAAGATGGCGGAGATGGCAACTGAATGCTCCATATAGTATACAGTAACAAGACAATATTCACATGTTATACTCGTATATCACATATCACTCTTATGAAGCAATTATCGTTAAAGTCAAGTGTATCTATCTATAACTTAATACCTTAAATGGCAAATAAAGCTCAAATGATACGTGATAAGTTTTAAATATCCTGAACTTGATACATTTGTTATAAGTAAAGTTAGACATACATTTAAGTACAAATGCATATATAATTCGTGTTTTTTATTCTTCACATGTAGCCAGTGATTGTGTACTTGTTTTTACAAAATTAACAAAATGTATGTACATCCAAAAAGGTGGTTATGGTTGGCTGAAGGGGAGGATATGAAGGCCAACATTAATTTAGAGTTCACATGTTCAGGCTTTGGTCGTGCAGCAATTAATACCACACATTTAAGTTAATGACGTCGCTCATTTTTTGTCAGGGAAAACTGGCATTTTGTCGGGGAAATGTCAGGGACATGTCAGGGAATTTTATATCAGCTTCTGTGTGGGAACCCTGTAAATATTAATAAAAAAAGTATGTAGTTCCACAATGGTGTATTGACTGAAAGCATATGCATAACGTAAGGTAGTAAGGCATGGCCAACAGCGTAGCATCTGATCAGACTGGGCGCGTGTGCTCGCTGATCTGTTACTACACTGGTTGCTCATAAATATGAACCCATTCCTGTATGCAGTACTTATTCTTTATAAATGACACTCGCACCGACATAATGCAAGGTTGTATGTGATAGCAAACAGTGTAGGCCCTGATAAGTTTACGTGCAAGCGCTCGCTGATCTGGAGCTACACTGGTAGCAATTCATAGCCATTTAATACATTGTGTAGAACATTCTCGGACAAATATTTAAACTCATTTTCGTAAATACTAGTAAATATTTTGTAATTGTGAACTATGGTTACGTGACCCATCATGATAACGGAGAATGAGTTAATTTACTACGACCGTTAATCCTATCATTAGATTGGCGGTCGCAGTAAGAAAACCCACTATAGATTAATGATAGCCCATCGTAGTTATGATCTGTAAATTCACTGATATCTCGTCCATTGTGGCTCTGGTCCAGACTGCATGTATGCACGAAGGCTGATCTGGCGCCTCACTGGCTGTATATAGGCCCTGGGCGCGTTAGGGTTGTCGGTACCATCCGAGCGCACCAAAGATTTCTGGTGCCAATGTATTTAGACACATATACTGTATATATTTCCGCATGATAGACTTTTCAAAGTAGTAGCTTAAGCCCACTAATTTGCATAAACAATATGGCCGCCAGTGAAAAAAGCATCGGCTACCGTAGGATATATATTACATTGTGGAACCAATATTAGAAGGGTCATATTGGCGCATCTTAATTTATTTAATAGCTAATACATTATCGAATATATAACAATCGATATAAGCTTGAACCGAGCTTGTGAAATTCCAAGATGGCCGCCATTTTACTGGAATTTCCTAAAATATGTAAATAAATTGACAAATATGTGCTATCAATGTGGGTACCAAACACTAGTTATGAAGTAATACGGCCATCAGTCGTTCAGCTATATGTATCCTGAACATTACATGTGTTAGAAGCATCATGGCAGTCGTGCACACTTGTTAAGTTCCACAAACAAGATGGCAGTAATTGTTGAAAATTACATTATTTTATAGAATATTTTTCTAGATGTATCGTACATGCATAAACGAAGGGAATTTGCCAACCAACTTCGGATAATTAATAAATATAATGCATCCACCGGTTTACCAGGCTATTTTGTGATATCTACATGGTCAATAAATCCAAGATGGCCGCCATTTTATACACATTATGTTGATTATGCTGATCAGTTGGCACACACTGCCCGTCATGAACAGCTTCGATACAAGGCAAAATAGACGGGCTCACAAGACAATGGCATATGGCAGAAGATAATTAACGATTAAATATACATGTATATGAAAAAAAAATGGTGGCGGCCAGTGTTAATCTGCTAACAGAAATTGCATCATTTTGTACCAGTAATACCAGAACGGAAATAAAATAATTTCTGACACATATGAGGTGACACATTGCAAAAGATTTACTTCTCATATTTTAAAGGAATATAATTATAATTTGTATAAGTCAAAGATGGCCGCCACTTTACAGGCATTTTGTCATGTATGTACATGTACATAAATTGGCATACTCACTATATCTGGGTCGACTATTAAGTGTTAATTGATAGGCCCTGACTATATCAATGAGTACAACATGTTCCCGTCCGAAATTAAACGTTGCAATGCTGTTTGGACTGATATGTCGTAATCATATACGTTGGAAGTATTAGTTGTATATATATTACATTACTCTCCGCCCGTCTTTAAGATAATTGTAAAAATATTAGTCAATAATTATACACTCAGAAAGGTCAGCTTTTTAATACAACATTTGTTAATCGAATTGATATGTTGGACACATCTACTGTTTGTATTGGTAATATAGATCTGCACAAAACACAGTTGCTACCTACGTATTGCATTGTTTAATATTTAAAATATATGTACAGCCGTTGTGTTGTTACAAGTACGTATACATGTGTAGACTAATGGTGCTTATATGGAGCCCGACCCACACATTTGGATATTAATATTTTGCCGAAAATAATATTTAATGCAACTTTCATGGAATCAGTATCTGCTGTATATGCATGCACAACGGTCCGGTTATTTAAAGTGTTTATGTAATAGTGTTAATACTCTATATTTATTATCAGTTATTAAATTAAGTACTCATTTGAATTTTCCTATCAAAAGTATACCAGCCATCCTCGTTTAACGGCAATTGCTCGTTCAGCCAATGCTACTAGTATGCGGTCGTAATAGGAATACTGTAGACATCAACTTGGTGTATGCGTTGTATATTAATGGCAAGGTACTTTACAAATAAAACAATATAAAACTAAATATTCTGACATCAATGGATAACCCCGGCCGCCAATTCGATTGACGGATAGTATACTAACGCAAATTTTGCCAGAAGCTTTAGCGCAAACGTCATTTGACTTTGACTATTGGCCTTGGGGTAGCTATAGAATAAAATCATGTATCGCGAATATGCAAACAGTATGTCATTGTTAACAGAAAATACAACACATTTACGAAATATTACAATTTATCATGTTTATGTTATCTGCGGAATTATGATAATAAACAAAGAAACGAAAAGGAGATTCTGTTACCCCTTGGCATGCTGCATATACTGGGCGGATAATATATTATAATAAAATAGTTTTGTTTTGGTTTTAGCAGTATTAATGCGCACTGTCAGTACTTGCTGCATCCTGGTTGGGGCATCAAACCTAGAGCTGAACATATAATACTTGTACCTGTCCAAAGTTAGCTGCTGTACTGCTTGCTTTATTCAGAATATTGACAATATACCGAAATGAGACCACATATAACAGACCACACTGTACATTGGTAATAATAGAAAAGAGGTGCACTGTATGACAAGCTGTGTGTGGAAAACCAAAGCATGGTGATACATTCTATCTACCACATGTCAGCATCCACCTTAATGTGTCACGATAAATTAGTCGAAACATATATGTCAACATAGTGGTTTATCCAGCATCATTATTCATTTTGCCTATACGCCTTCATGTTTCATGATACAAGTTCATACATGTATTCCTAGTTCTGTTTGTTATCTTTTCAGATATGATAAACAACCAATGTGGATAAATTATTTCTGTGGCCGTTTCATAAATGTTTCGTTGTTGTCATAACTCATTATCTTTGTGCATGCTATACTATGAACAATATATAACAAGATACCCAAAGGAGACACATGAACCTACATGTATACTAGAAACGCAATACATCAGGTTAAACACATAACACGCACACAGCGGCGGAGCTTTGAACGTGGCACAAACATGCAGTCCACGACCAGCAGTTGGAGTACTTATTTATTTTATATTGGTTTACATGCAATATTTAACATGTTATATTATTAAATGTACTTACAGTTCTAAATCATACTCTGCTGGTTATGGAATTCATGCATATGAAAAACATATACCATTCCAGAATGTGTGTATGTAGTTGCAACTAAAGGGACTTTTTACAGTGCATTTGTTTGGAATGTGTATCAGTGTACGCGGCATGCAAGCCGAACATGCAGTCCACGACCAGCAGTTGGGGTACTGATTTATTTTATATTGGTTTACATGCAATATTTAACATGCTATATTATTAAATGTACTTGCAGTTCTGAATCATACTCTGCTGGCTATGGAATTCATGCATATGCAAAACATATACCATTCCAGAATGTGTGTATGTAGTTGCAACTAAATGGACTTCTTACAGTGCATTTGTTTGGAATGTGTATCAGTGTATACGGCATGCAAGCCGAACAATTAACATACATATGGTTGATTAGTCAGAAACTCGCCTGTGTATACAAATAGTTTATGTCCATGCATGTGCTACTTGAGCGAATGGCATATCCATTCCATATTGGGTTGTACTTATTAATAGCCCATCTGCACTAAAACTAAGACATATATTGATCCACTTAAGTTCGGTTAAGCATGCATGTGCATGGAAAATAGAAAATAATACATCCGATAGACCCAACACCACTTCCTGGCCTGGAAAATAAGTATAATGTGTCAAATACGTGCATGTAGGTCGAGTATTGAATTGGCACTAACATGGATTCCATGATTAGCGGTACAAAGTCCCACAAATACACACTCAGGCAATCAGCTAGAAATAGAACGTGAACCGCTTAGTATACGTTGTTTCGATAGACGTGTTCGGCGATAGTCGTGGGTATCTTAATATTGTTTGTAATGTTACTGATCAAAACACACATGCTACACCCTCTTGCTTGCTTTGTCGTCATGTTTCACTGAGGTCAGTAGTCAACATAAAGTAAGCAATGAGTAAGGACAAACTATTAAATGAATGAAGTGATATCTAATGTTCGCTATGTGTTCAAACAGGTATGTCAGCCTCATATACTCATGATATTCATATCACATGTTGGTTGCATGGATTTTCATCTGTATTACATGTTTACGTACACAAAGTGGTAATAACAGAACAGTGTACAACAGTAGTGTAATGCCGACACTTCTAACTTTTGTTTAGTCGTAGTTGGCGGTAACTTTACGCATAGATTAAATTGCCGCTGAAACTGCATGCAGGATGTATGTTATGTTATATTAATTGGCTATGTTACATAATTTCGCTTAAATTTGATTTTGTCATGAATTGTGTACAAGTTGTTACTCATATAAACGTTTCTTCTTGCACAGTATGCATTGCATGATAATGCATGAGACAAAATACAAAATGGAATAACACATGATACAATATGGTACACAAAGTGGTAATAACAGAACAGTGTACAACAGTAGTGTAATGCCGACACTTCTAACTTTTGTTTAGTCGTAGTTGGCGGTAACTTTGCGCATAGATTAAATTGCCGCTGAAACTGCATGCATAATGTTGTTATGTTATATTAATTGGCTATATTACATAATTTCGCTTAAATTTGATTTTGTCATGAATTGTGTACAAGTTGTTACTCATATAAACGTTTCTTCTTGCACAGTATGCAGTGCATGATAATGCATGAGAGAAAATACAAAATGGAATAACACATGGTACAATATGTTCCAATCTTAAGACAGGTATATTATTACTAATGAGCGTTGGTAGTGGATATTACACTTTTAATTTTAATAAAAAACAAACACAGGTGCAATGATAAGCACAAAAGTACACTGTATTGTAAAGGTAAAAAACAGGTATGTAGTACAGCTTCTAATCATAATAAAGCAGATATTTAATACATAATTATCATTTTTATTCAGCTGCTACCGTAAAATATATATGGGGGTTTAGTTTCATTGCTACACATATTGTACGAAATGGCGGCCATTTTGAAAGTATGCAAAATTATATTTGCCTCAAACGGGTATAGAGAAACTTCTTTAGGCATGACAATGGTTTAATCGACGAAGCTGATAGGTTTGCTCTTGTCTGATATGTTAGTTATGTGTAATATACGTGAACTAATTATAAATTCCAGAAATTGCTGTTCCAATTTTACAGTAATGGATATCTTAAATATGCGAATTAATATGTGTATGTTCCTTTTCCTGCATTTAGTAAGCTGTAGATCAAAGAATGTGTATAAAATGCGTGTGGTCTTTGCAGTTTTGAACGGGTATGTGGTACCGACATTGATATCAAAGTTATAAGTATAATTTACGAAATTCGTATAAAATGGCGGCCATTTTGGATTTACACACTTCTCTTTTTATAGTGAAATTGGTTTATAAGCATTGTATAACATGTCATTTATCACATATCAGAATTGCGCTTGCATTAACCATTATGTGGCTGCTAAAACAACGACGTTTCATATAAATATACCAGAAACTCGATGTACATTTCAAAAGGTCGGCCATATTGTATATGCAATATTACACCTTTATACCACAAATGTTATGTTTTTGTTGCGTATTATTATTAATACCAATATGCTAAACACATTGCGGCTATGTTAGTTATATATATGTGTGTGGTGTCCACATGTAATTGCTCGTGCGTGCTGTTTCTTTAATAATTCATATAATTCGTGTAAAATGGCGGCCATGTTGATTTCTGTACATCATATTTCCTAATAAAATGGATTGATAAACATTTAGACGAATATGAAGCATTAAATGCCTGAAGTTTATGGGTATTTGTGCTTTTAAAACTGCTTCCACAACACGATATGCCCCTACATGTAGTAAGTACGTACTTTTTCATTGGCGGCCATCTTGATTATACAAATTACTAGACTTAAGCTACTACTTCTGGAGAATATGTAGAGTAGATATGTATATTCACTTTGGTAACAAAAATCTTTGGTGCGCAGAGATGGTACTAAAAACCTATTTTATGCCATACGCCCAGGGCCTAATATGTTACTATACGTTCTTCTTTATTATGCGTCTCATAGTACTCATAGCCGCAATATACTTGTATTAATGCATAAAGTTCTCTTGCTTTATATGTGATATATATGTCAGTGCATCATAAGCCTCTGTAGGCTGGCTGTTCAGTAATCAAACATATATTGTTGCTATATTATGTAACAGGTTGCACTTTAAAAACAAATTATCTATCAATAACATGCCCCCATTAACATGACCTTGACCTTTTTGACTATCACATGGTTGTGGAAACACTTACCTATTTCTTTTTACGTCAAAACGTTTGTACAAGTTTCTTCATCATCATATAACTCTTTTACTGCCGATCTGATTGATCTGTCATGCCTCTAGTTAACACGCAATATCGATTGTTATCAGGTTACATCAGTGTATTATTCAGGAGCTGCACTGGTCACACATCCCATAAGGCCCATTTCTCCAGTCACAACAACATATCATAATGTCCCATTTATAATACAATGGCCCATCTACAATGTGCATGATCACGTGGTTACAACAACAACAACAATGGCTGAAAGTGTTGAAAGCGCGCCTACTCCAAAGTAAGTATACTGAGCAAAACTAGAAACGTCCCTCCATGTTTAAGGAAAGATTCATCAAAAACCAAAAGGGTTACTTTTAAAAATCAAAATGGAAAAACAAGTTCATTCATTTCTGTATCAAAGCCAATAAATTGCATTTGGATATCTTGTTAAATATTCGAGAGATAACCGGCCAAGGGCGGTAGGGGTCAAAAATCAAAAATCACAAAAACTCAGAAATGTGTTACTTAATGTTTAGAGATGGAATTTCAATAAGTAATGTGGCAAATTCAGTAAATCTCGTTAGTACCGAGTGTGGCCACCATTTGCATGAATGCATGCAATGATCCTACGCCGCATCGACGTGATGTAACGCAATACCAGTGCGTTGGGCAAATTCCTCCATTCCGTTGTAACGCCCGTGTAAGATCGCGAACATTGTCAATCTGATGGTTAGCTCGTGCTTTGCGGCCCAGCTCATCCCATATGTGCTCAATGGGATTGAGATCCGGGGAGACCGCGGGCCATGGCATGACGTCGACGTTGTTTTGCTGTAAGTATTGAGTGGTGACCCTGGCTACGTGAGGGCGGGCATTGTCGTGCATCAATGTCACACCAGGACCATGCTGACGGATAAATGGTAAGGCATGTGCATTTAGCACATCTGCAACATAACGTTGTGCATTGATGTTGCCCTGTACAACAACCAAATCTGTCTTCCGGTTTCCCATGATCCCACCCCAGACCATTACGCTCCCTCCCCCAAACCTGTTCTTCTCAACAATGCAACAATCGGTGAATCTTTCATTTTTACGCCTGTATACCCGTAATCTTCCGTCAGCATGACTAACTGTGAACCGAAATTCATCGGTGAACAAAACTCGGTTCCAGTCAGCCCTTCTCCAGTTCAGATGACGTCGCGCCATAACAGTCTGGCAGCACGGTGACGTTGGGTCATTATCTGACCAGTGTACGGGCGGCGTGCCCGGATTGATTGGGCGTTACGACGTAACCGGTTGCGAATGGTCTGCCCTGAGACACCGTATCGCCTAGCAGTGACTGTGGCTGCCAATCGACGTTGACGTAAGTGCGTCAACGTAATGTAACGATCGGCTTTAGCCGTCGTTACACGAGGCCTACCAGGTCGCTGCCGGTCGTGAACAGCCCCAGTCTGCTGGTACAGGGCTGCAAGACGATCAATCGTCTTCGACAGCAACCAAACCGAGGCGCGACCGCCCTGGCGGCCATCCCACCGCAAGCATCCCAATTGCCTGATTTCGCTCGTTTTCGGAAAGCGTGGCATATCGAAAACAGTGAAAAATTAAAAAAAGGTTTTTAATTTTCCGAATAGCCCCTATCGCATGAATGGTACGACATGAACTGAATCACCTTATCGATGACAAGTATAGCGTGCATGTGCAAAAAGTGGAAATCAACGTTCCGGTCACTGGCCGCTATGTAAACCGTGTGTATCGGCTAAACTCTACACGATCGTATTCTGAACATCGCCACGGTTTAAAATACATGTACTTTGAACATGTGGTACATACATAGACAGAGCTACACCGGCTATAAAACAGGGACGTTTCTAGTTTTGTTGAGTATATTATTTAATATTTTCCTTAATAGACAACATATTTTGATGAAATAGTTTAGCAAACGCGTCTTCATGAGCTGGATTTGGCGGTCCCGGGAGTTCGGCAAATACTTATGTCGTTTTTGCGAATAATCGATTTCTATGTCAGTACGACAGTAGACACGGAAAGCGATTCCTCGAAAAAAATCAAAGTACTGAAAGTACTGACTGGCGGGAGACAAGTAGCCACTTGTGAATTTGCACTCAGAAATTCCTTGTTAGAAATATATTCGATGTTGATTATTGGATGTACAATCTGCAAATTTGGAGAACTTGATCAGTTACTGGTGTTTGTAAAATACAGCCTGCTCTAAACACAAATAGGTTGATGAAGCAAAGGTGCTTTATGTCCGACTAATAAACCGTTTTACGAGGTATATTGCAGACGTATTATGTGAAATCTTTTCAAAATTATGACTGGGCGTAGGCCTACATACGTGTATGCTGCATGAACGGCAAAATGTTTTCATGAATTTTGTTTCGCTCACCCAGAGGGTAATTTTTCCAAAATCGCCCGTAAACCACAATATGAAAAAGAAATGGCCTTCAACGTCGCATTGCGACTGCGTGGTACACGATACGGGGGGCGTCTCAATAACAGCAATTTGTTCTCTTCAAAAGTAAAGTTGGGCATGCCAACTATTTTACACATAATGTTGAGCATTGCCGTTGCTATTAATAACTTGCTTTCAGTTCACTCGCTGACTTTAAATGTCACCTGACTGTTGTTAATTGCGAACGCAAATTGAGCCTATTGAGACGTCCCCCGATGAACAGAGAGCCATTTCCGAAAACAGACCCGTGCAAACGGCCAGAATCACGATCCCAATAGCGTGGAGACAGTATGTCTCCCGCCAATTACAGAAGTTTGGGGAAAAAGTACCGAGATCACCAAATGCAGCTTAACAAGACGCGTTTGATTCGCCATATCCGTTACATAATAATGACAAAATAAAAGAACACATTCTTTGAATCGGGAGGGCCACGTGATCATACACCTTGATCTAGGACACAGCACAATAAAATGGGGGCTAAGCCCAACTCTTTACTCGTCTAGTACACACCATTTAGCCATTCATCTGTTTTTATGCCCCGTGCTCGGTGGAACAGAGCCAGGAGATATATAATGTTTGGACTGTGTCCGTCCGTCCGTGGTCTGGTTATGATTTGCTGGAGTTTCTCCAATCTGTCAGCTTTTCTATCCTTTGAAAGATCACTTGAATGTATTGTGAATATGTACGAATACCACACATGCATGCCACTCCGAATATTATTTTTACCTTTGACAATCACAACATGGCTTAAACATTTAGCAGTGTCGGTTAAGAAGTTTGCCGGAGTTTCTCAATTCTGTCATAACTTCTATATCCCTTGAAGGATTACTAATATATTTCAATACATCATTCTTTTGCATAATTGCCTGCACGATTTTGATTTGCGTGCCAACAGACCACATTTTCTCGTTATATATCTGGGAATGTGTTGGGTCTGGCACTGTACATCCATTCCGGTTGCATTACAATATTGAAGTACAGTATAAAACGTCATTGAACAGTAACATCTCTTGAACAATACCCTCTTCATAACAGCCACTAGTTTATATGCTGTATATTTAACCTCCCAACAACAGTCGCATACAGCTACATTTTCGATCACGGTGTCATCATTTTAACACGTCTGAAAGAGCATAGGGCTATAATAAAACAGGTGTGTGTTTCCCATCGCCCGACCGACCCGTTAAAAACGGCCCGACTCGAATATTTTTATTGCCGGTTATATATTATATAATATTATTATTGGTTCGTCCCGTTGTCTTCCCAGTGTGCTGACTTTTAGCCTGTGACTAGCCCGATCTGAGTCACGGCACGTGTTGAGAGGGTCTCTGTAATAATTGCTTGAATGGTTGCTGCCACCATATCCAAGATGACGGTCAGTTATTTAAAAAAAAAAAATATTTGAATGTATTTGTCGCGCCCACATGTGCATAGTAGGATATTGTTGGCACTGTCAGAGACATTTGTCTTTAATTCAGTGCATACGGGTTCAATTTTATTTTTAGTTAATGTCTAAGTACTACTAAATGCCTCGGCGGTCACGATCCACAACCATCTAGTTCTTTATTTTCTTCAGTACTCTCTTCAAGATTTATTATCCCCATGCCGAAGTATGAAAGTATGTTCAGTATGGCCACTAATTTGAATGCTCAAATGGTCGTCAACAGTTATACATACAGTGAAATCGCGATGGCTCGAAAGACTGCACATTTGTTTCGAGTGATCGTATCTTTCGAGCCATCGCATCTTGCTATTTTGGTATATTTGTCGACTACTGTACCCGTCGGATTTAGGAAATAACGAAGCATAATCGATTGTATCCATGTTTTAGATGATTATAGTATTTATCTGCAGATTAATATATAGTTATCATGTGAAATTAAATAAAATGTATTTAAATGTATTTACAAAACTGTTTTAATTTCAATTATTATCAAAGGAGAAAAGCTCCAGTATTTACTATAAATAGCGGCGCACATCATCAATGTCGCAGGTGGTTGTGACGTCACTCGAAACCGTGGTGTGGGCCCAGCTCAAGCGATGTTGTTTTACGGCGCCCATACAAAATCGGGCATCGGTCATGAATCGTAAAATGTTGTGACGGGGCTTTACTTAGTTTGTGACCAGTGTATACGCTGATCAACTTGCAGGCCCATGCAACTTGATATGGGTTTACTATTTCACTATATTATGCATCATGAATAGCTGTCGAAAACGAACATTTCAGGTCCTGAACTGAATGTGCAGGCTGATTTAATGCTGCACTGATCGGCAATTCAGTAGAGCAAATCCTTTTTGTCACGACCAGTCACCTATGCCTAACTAGGAAGTGCGGAATTATTAATGCCATTATGGGCGTTTTTCATTGTAACTCCCGGGTAGAGACTGGAAAAACACGAAGACCACTGGAACAAGCAGAGTTCCAACTAGAGTTAAATAATTATTTTGACCTTTGAACCTTATTCGAGTAACTTTAATCGAACCCATGCCGGGTGGTGGGTTACTAGAGTTCCAACTCGACTTGAACCCGAACAAAGACTCTGGTTGTTCCTGTGCTACTCGGGTTACTCGAGTATAACCCGGGAGTTACCACGCTGGGGCTAATTTTGAGTGTCTAAAAAAAAAGAGTTTCCTCCCTACCTACCCAACTTGAACTAGATTGGTCAGTTAGCGAGGCTTACGGAATACCCCCGCGTGGTCCCAGGTACCCCTAAATATGTAAAATTGTTCAAGTGTGTGGGCTTGTGAGCTTGACTCTGGGCTTAGCGGGGGCGGCACGAACGTGAATTTGTCACAGGGTGGTAGAGGTCCATTGGAGCAATGCGTGTGTGAAATGTGAAGCAGATCCGAGCAAGTAAATAGAAGTTATAACCGATTTCTCTGATGTTAAGTTTTGTAAAGAGACTAAATATGTGACCTTGAGATCAGCGGGGATATGTCACAGCATGATAGTACAGCCTTAGAGGAATGCATGTATGAAATATTAAGAATGTTAGATGAAGGAAATAGAAGTTATAACATATTTCTCTGATGTTAAGTTTTGTAAAGATACCATGTATTTGACCTTGACCTTGGCATCAGCGGGGGTTGGACGGTCGTGGATTTGGCACATCATGGTAGTAGAGCCTTACATGAATGCACGAGTGAAATATTAAGTATTTTAGATGAAGGAAATAGAAGTTATAACATATTTCTCTGATGTTAAGTTTTGTAAAGAGACGTATTTGACCTTGACCTTGGGATCAGCGGGGGTTGGACGGTCGTTGATTTGGCACAGCATGGTAGTAGAGCCTTACATGAATGCATGTGTGAAATATTAAGCATTTTAGATGAAAGAAATAGAAGTTATAACAATATTTCTCTGATGTTAAGTTTTGTAAAGAGACTAAGTATTTGACATTGACCTTGGGATCAGCGGGGGTTGGACGGTCGTGGATTTGGCACAGCATGGTAGTAGAGCCTTACAGGAATGCATGTGTGAAATATTAAGCATTTTAGATGAAGGAAATAGAAGTTATAACATATTTCTCTGATGTTAAGTTTTGTAAAGAGACTAAGTATTTGACATTGACCTTGGGATCAGCGGGGGGTTGGATGGTCGTGGATTTGGCACATCATGGTAGTAGAGCCTTACAGGAATGCATGTGTGAAATATTAAGCATTTTAGATGAAAGAAATAGAAGTTATAACAATATTTCTCTGATGTTAAGTTTTGTAAAGAGACTAAGTATTTGACATTGATCTTGGGATCAGCGGGGGTTGGACGGTCGTGGATTTGGCACAGCATGGTAGTAGAGCCTTACAGGAATGCATGTGTGAAATATTAAGCATTTTAGATGAAGGAAATAGAAGTTATAACAATATTTCTCTGATGTTAATTAAGTTTAGTGACGGACGGAATGACGGACGGTCGCACGCACGGACGGACGGACGGACGTTCTTACGAGAGATACATTGTGAGGTTATTTCCTTTGATGTTTACACTGTGGGGTTAACCTCACAATGTAGCAACTTATTCCGTTATTTTCTTCCTTAACGATTCTCTTACGGAATAAATCGCATAATATGCAAATGAGCTAGCCATTAGTTAATTATATTTGAAAAACACTTATCCAAGTGTCTTAAATAGGGCGGTGGATGGGTTTCAGCACAACACAGCAACCTCACAATGTAGCTCTCGTAAGTACGGGCGGACGGACGGACGATCTGACTCCAGTATGCACCCCCCCCACACACACACACACAACTCGAGCGCGCCTACAACATTCCCAAAAAAGGGATGTTTATGTTCTAAAAAATATGAAAATATTTCTTCCAAAAAGTGCAGATCCTGGCGAGATGGTTGGATCTACACTTTTTGCAACAGCCGCATTGCGGGCTTTCGAGTTCAAAGTGTTAAGTTTATAAG
>CM055276.1:68976890-69002395 GCA_029237695.1 Conchocele bisecta | reverse complement strand
TGACAGTCGTTGACGTAGCGAGTCGTTATAAGGGGGCTGAGCCGTTGGCCACTAAAGAGTCTAAGGAGGTGGCCGAGGCTCTCTCCCGAATATATAAGATGAGTCCTCTCAAATGGCCGAATCTTCTCCAGGTCGATCCCGGCCGCGAGTTCATGGGCGCGGTCTCTCATCTATTGTCTAAGCACGACGTTTCTGTCAGACGCAGCCGCGTCAACATCCACCGGGACCAGGGGATCGTGGAGCGCTTCAATCGAACCCTGGCTGAGAGACTGTTCGGACACCAATACGCTAAAGAACTTGTAGACCCTCATTCTTCGCGATCGACCGAGTGGGTGGCCAGATGCCCGCCGTGGTCTCCGCACTGAACGGAGAGGTGACCAGATTGATAGGTAAGAAGCCCATAGATGCTATCAAGTTTAAAAGGGTGACGAGCGAGGCCTCTGCCGTCTCGCGCGGGCGACCCGTTGGTTTAGAGGAGCAACGGCTTCCATCAGATATTGATGTCCGGTACCTCTATCAACCGGGAGAGCTCGAAGGTGGCAGCCGCTGCGCGACTGATCCCGTGTGGTCTCTCAATGTATATCATCTAGATCGATCAATTACCAAGCCTGATGAGCCCGTGCTCTACTATTTGGATGATGGGCCATCTCGAGGGTTTGTTCGCGAAGAACTTCTTGCGGTGCCTTCTGACACCCAGCTACCCCCGGATCGTCAGAGTCTTTAGTATTCTCTCAGAGTTCTTTTTTTTATCTATCCTATAGGCTCGGTGTGTAACCCGTCTTCCATCACTCTCCTCTTGTCGTAGTACGCCGAGAGTCCTAATTTGTGTTGACAGTACGTCTTCATCACCCCGTTAATCATTCGAATCCCCCATGTTCTCCGCCATATCCTACCCCCTTCGAGAGCACTCTTATACCTTCCCCAAGTCAGATCGTTAGATCTCTTCGACACTCGGTCTTCTCCTTATTGAACTTTCTCTTCATATTCTTTCTCACCACCGCCTCCAGCGTCTTCTCCGACAGCGCGAAGTACATGCTGTCAGTGTCCGCCATCTGTATCAGTTCGAAATCTCCGCGATCCACGTACTTGTCCAAGAAATCGTAGTAGAACTCCAGCATCCGGAGCTTGGCCAACTGGTAGACCGCTATGCCACACTGAAACAGTCTGTTGATCACCACTCGAGTCTTCCTGCTCGATATCTCGTAAGCCTCCCCAATCTCCTCCAAGTCTTCGAACCACGCCGATCTCAGTGCCCGATCGACAGTCTTCTCATCCTTCGTATATGTGGTGTTCAGGTGTCTCTCTTGCGCCTCTATCAGCTTGCCACAACACGCGTTGCCAACCAGTTTGAATATCTCCGCCAACACTGCCTTGCTCTTGTCGACGTCCCCCGTCCGCCTAGCAGCGGTGACCTCTTTAACAAACCATTGAAACGGTTTGCCGGGCGTGTAGTCTATCACCCTATGCACCGCCTTGACGATCAGACCGTGCTCCAGATACCACTTTAGCAGCGGGGAGTATATGATCATCTTCTTGGCGGATATTGCCCCCACGAGCTTTCTCTGTCCTTCGACTCTTTTCCTCCCGGTCCCGGCCAGGTAGTCCTTCATGTGCTGTGGAACCTCGTTCTCATCGACTTCTTGATTAACGAACAGCGGTGACATTTCCGAGAACTTGTCTCTCAACGTTTCCGGGACCTCTATATCCAACTCCGCAAATCCGAACCACTTTTCACTCCTGACCTTCCTCACGAAACAGTCTATATACGACTGTCTTTCCGGGTCGTCACACAGTCCCATATCTGCTCCTCCCCGCACGGCATGTCCTTCGACAGAGTAGATAGGTACAGAGCATTGGCATCGTACCCCAGCACCGCCTTGCACATCTTCTCCTCCCGACTCCCCACCTGACCCTGATCGTCGACCTTCCAGCCTCGGCGTATCTGGAGAATACTATGGACGGACCACCGACCAATCCCTGCTTCATCATCTCGTAAGTTTCAGACTTCGGTGACCACAGCTCGGGCGTGTCCGCCTTCTCATCGATCGACCCGCGGAGTAGGTACTGAAGAAACACGGGCAGAGACACAGATCCTTGAGTATATCCACGCCTCTTCCCTTGTAGAACTCCGTCATTTTAGTCAGAGCCTCTGGAACGGTCCTACATCCAAGTCGTTGTAGTGTTGCAACCATTCCTTGAACGTCTTCATCCCCTTTTCTCGGAATACCTTCTTACACTCTTTCCACTCGGACAACGACAGTAGGAACTCACCCTTCAACTTCGAGTACCACTCGGGATAGTCTGGCAGCCCGGATGGTCGAGCTTGTCCGCGCTATCGAACCACTCGTATGGAAAGTGAGACTTTACTGTTTTACAGTCGTACGCCTTAACCCACCGGTCGTACGTGGTACCGGGTCCCAGATACTGGATGATGTCGAGAAATCTAAACTCCGGGGTAAACAGAAACATCGTCGTGCTGGCTCTCTTTCCAACCATCACCTTATTCACGGTGGCCGCCAACTTCTCTACAAAGTACTGCTTGATGAGGTTCAGGTCGTACCTGCTACAGTTGAACCCACCACGGGACTTGGTCAATCCAAGAAATAATCTTTGCTTGCTGAGACTTTGATAACATATCTATGTCGGCCGGCAGATACTTCTTCCTAACCCCCTCCCTGATTGCCTTGCCTCTCATCTGCTGCTCGGTCACGAACTTCTCGACTAGCGTGTCGGGATCTCGTTCGCATAGGTGTGTGATCCCTTCATGCATCGTATCCCCCAACGACACCGATATAGGAACGTGCTCGACCTCGAAGGTCAGGTCTTTGGTGGGTCGTGTGGTTTTTGACTTGTCGAGATACGCCTCGAAGTCGTAGACTATCTGGTGGGGGTACAGAGTCGTCTCCTCCTCGCGTGGCAATTGTGGATAGTAGGTATTCACCTCATTCAACCACTCGCACTCCCACATCACCACCTGCTCGTAACCCGCCTTCCTTATCTTGGCGTCTTGAATTTTCGTCCTCTTGTACAGCGATCTCGCATTACCTCTCATGCAATGCCTCGGACACCCGTGCCAGTAGCATCCGTGAAACTGAAACACGGTCTCGGTCTCGTGACAGTAACCGTCGACCGGATCACCGGCCACCCACCTCTCACCACCGTGACCGCAGTTGGCGTGATGTATGTGTCTTTCCCACCCTCTCCTCTTCTCTGCTCAACCATTGAATCGACCTCACACTCGCTGACCCCTTAGGATAGAACGCCTTCTCGTAGGCCGACTGCGGTCTCTCTACCCTCTTACCTGGACATGTCACCACGGTTTTCCCACCCATGCAGGTGGTCGCGTGCCTGTGCATGTTACACGACTTTGTGAACCATTGTTGACATCCGGTGCACCCGTACTCGTTCGTCATCTTGCGGAGATTCGTTATGAGGAACGAGTGACCTCCAAACATTCCTATCGTCATTGTCTTCCCCCCAACCACGTCGTAATTTGCCGGAACCTTCATGAGGTACCACACTCCATCGGCGGTGGGCTCGTACACGCGAATACCCAGCTTGAAATGCTCTTCGACCTTCTTAATATCGTCCAGGGGAATTCCCTGGCTACCCGGTCCGTTATCATGCCCGAGATATTCGCGAGCCAGAGCTCGTGCCTTCTCACAACAGCGGTCTGGTCTCCCTCCACGTTGGATGGATATGCACCTAAACAGACACAAGTAGTCGTCGTACGTGTCGACGGAATACATTCCCTTTTTCTGTCTTAACCAGTCTGGGAGTTTTCCCGCTCCCATGAGAAGTTGTTGTGCGTCGATGATCATCTTCACCTCGACGATATCCAACGATAGAAGGTCCATTTTGTGTTTGGTCTATCGACGTTGTCGATGTTCCATTCGGACCTTTCTCTCTATCGGATATCCAACTCTCGGCTTTGGCGATCTCCTTTATCCACGGACTGCCCTTTGATTGTTTGTGATAGATCATAGTAGCGTCGGTCTCTATGTCCCTAATACGATACGAGCACGAATACCTCAGATAACATGCCGTGGTCATCTCTGGGCAAATTTTATTCATTATGCGATTAGCGATATCCCCGTCTAGCCCCCTCTCGAAAGTCCATACTATCTTCCTCCTACCCCTATCAACAGTTTCCCTAACTTCGGCTTCTTCGGCGAGAATCCTGGGACCCTCCTCCACCAAAGCTCTGGCGATATCTCTCCTCTTCTTGTGAGGTCTCCCCACCAACCCTTGATAAATCTTATTGTAGTACGCCTTGTATAGGGGTTTTCTACGTGCGCTGTGATCTTCTTTTACACGCTGCGCGTAAGCGGTGGCGCGCAGACTGGCCGTCGTCTCGTTCTCCAATTTCTCGGAGCGTTTTTCGGGGTCGGCGGGCAGTCGTCCGGTCGAAACCGCACGCCGCAGCCTCTCCTCGTAGACGACGGCTCGCGCGTCACTTATCCTATCTGCTATATCTTTCTTGAGTCTCAAACCTCTTAGGGAAATTCCCCAACTCTTAGCTTGCTCTCTCATTTGCTTTATGGTAGGCATTATACTGAGTATAACCAATATATTTTTTATCTTCAATAGGGTGTAAGTTTATATTTTATTTGTAATAAATGTATGACAGATTGTTGTAATATACTTAGTATAACTTATGGATAACTTGTCTTTAATAGGGTGTCAGTTTATATTTGTGACAGATTGCTGTAAAATACTGAGTATAACTTATAGATTTCTTATCTTTAATAGGGTGTCAGTTGTTATTTTATTCATAATAAAAGTATGACAGATTGTTGTATATATATACTGAGTATAACATAGGGATTTTTATCTCTAATAGGGTGTATCTTCTCATGTCATAAATATATGGTCTCGCGGTAGTAGTATATAAGTCACAAATGATACCATCATGCTGTGGAAAGGGCCGCGCGTAGCCGGTGCCTTCCAGAGGTGATGGTATCATTGTGACTCTTATATACTACTGATATTCTTAGTGAGATACGACAGGGTAGAGGGTCGCTAGTTGCGAATGGTAACTTTGAAATCTACCTCCGTAACCTCCGTAGCTCTGGCTACGGACGGTACGTGAGTAGATTACAAGAAACCGTTCGCAACAAGAGGGTCGTATCACAGGGCTACTAAAATCAGTCCATTGTATTCAATTCAATACTCATTGTAAGATAAATCTCTTACTGTCACCTGTGCGTTACAAATGGGTGGGGTAATATTCACTGTTGCATGTGGGTCGTATAACTTTAGGAGTCTTATGTAGACCTAACAGTTACTACGTCTGTATTTTATCGGCATCCAGATCGTAAATCAAGGTGCATGATCACGTGGTTACAACAACAACAACGTCATCAACTCCAAAGTAAGTATTATAAGATATTTTCATTAATATGCAACGGATTTTGATGAAATATGGCGCAGCAAACGCGTCTTTATGAGCTGCATTTGGTGGTCTAGGGAGTTTGGCACAGACTTATGTCGTTTTTGCGAAGAATCGATTTCTTCACGGAGACACGGAAATAGATTCTTCGCAAAAACGACAGAAGTTTGGGCGAAAATAAATTTAAGAGACCACCAAATGCAGCTTAACAAGACGCGTTTGATGCGCCATATTACATCAAAATCCGTTACGTAATAAGGACACTATAAAAGAATATGTACTTTGAATCGGTACTTGTTGTTGTTGTTAGTACAACGTGTTACACCTTGTACATGTCACTAACACTTAGAGGAACGTACATTTGTATTGGGGCTTTACTATTAGGGCTTATGATGGCTATGAATACTAATCACTTACCTTTATATTAGGTAGATAAAGTTACTGACGGTATCAACTTCGTTGTTCAAAACGAAAGTAGAGAAGAGAAAGAGAAGAGTAGATAATGTTGTTGTTGTTGTTGTTGAGATATTCCCGCGCTTATTTGTCGCGGCATCCGCATATGGATAACTATTTACATAGTTCAGTGGTCAGTTATGCGTCCTTAGGCGGCATTGCTTGCATTATTTTGCATGCCAGCTTATGTCAGGGCCGATCCAATGGGCCATTTGGCACGCTTTTGAGCAATAGCGCATGTTGTACTCTGTCTCTATTTCCAACTCCTTTTGGCAATACGCACAAAAGTATGCCATGCACGTTCGACCTGAAACTCGGGATCACTGTCATCACAGTCACTATAGTATCTCACTTCCTCAGATTTATTCTGGATGGGAGATGTTAACGTCGTTGTGTTCGAGGCTAACTTTCCACTTTCCAGATCATTATTTGCACTATGACTGTGAGAAACTGGCTGGAAACAGATGATATACTGGCGCTCAGTTCGTTGTGTCCACTACTACATTGACTGTGTATGTATGGAACTATAATTTCCAGTTCATGGTGTTCAGTAGTATGACTGGGAAGACGTGGCTCCTGAATATCCAGTTCATTTGTGTTTGGTTGAGGGGTGGATTTGATTCAGTAGTGTTTGCCATAGTGGGCTGAAACTGGGTGGCATTATTTTTCAGTTGTAGCCAAGCCCTCCGCCGGACCGAGTCCGTTTCCGAAATAACGGGTTCCGAGGAATTTGTCACAGTGTCACATTTTCCTGGTTCATTCTGGCCCACAATTGTTTGACCACGTTATGCGTTTCGGCGGGATGTGATTGAATGTTGATTTCTAAGCAGGATGTGACAGTAGGACCAATATGAGCGTAGCGCCGCCTATCGGCGATAAGGGAGATAATCCACTAATGTCTCTCATTGTAGCGCAGGTGAGTGTTTCACCAATGAAGGATTCTGTTAGCTGTGCATTTGGCACAGCATTATAGAGAAACATGTGATAAACTTGATATCGAAACACCCCGACATGATATTATCTATCTATTTTGCTTTGTTACGTTGATCCGGCTCGGAAATGTTATGAAATCCTCGACGAACCTCGGAATGCCTATATGTTTCCTAGCCTTGCCTGATAAACTTGATATCACAAGACACAAGCTAGGTATTCTCTCTATATATATAGATTGACTTGGCTCATTAAGCGTCAGAAACAGTAGGTATTCCTAGATGAGCCTTGGAATTCCTGAATGTCCTAGCCTTGCCAGAAAACTTGATATCATAAGACGCCAATCTGGTATTTTCATTATAAAGCCTGGCTAATTTTATCCGGCTCGGTTCGGAAGTTGTAGCAATTCTGAGGCTCGCCGAGGAATACTACACGTTTCGTAGCATGGCGTCATACAATTGATATCCAATTGATATACAATTGATATCAAAAGACATCATCCTGATATATATACATAAAAATATATGTACATGTATGTGTATATCGCATTTTTTTCTATTTCAGTTTATCAGGCTTGGCTCGCAAATGGCAGGTGTTTCCCAGCCTTGCCTGATAAACTTGATACATGTATCACAAGACACCAGTCAGGTATTCTCTGTAACAGAAGGTGAAAGTGAATGAGTTTAATGTCCCAGCAACAGCAGTCATATGGAGACGGGACCACAGTTTTAAAGTCTCATTTTTGATGCCTAATGCGTGGTTTGAACCCACGACCTCCGTATTGGAACTCGTGTGTTCTACTATCTACTGTTCTATTACCCTGTGATTTGAGGGTGCGACTCACGAGTCTTATAAACTTAACACTTTGAACTCGAAAGCCCGCAATGCGGCTGTTGCAAAAAGTGTAGATCCAACCATCTCGTCAGGATCTGCACTTTTTGGAAGAAATATTTTCATATTTTTTAGAACATAAACATCCCTTTTTTGGGAATGTTGTAGGCGCGCTCGAGTTGTGTGTGTGTGTGTGTGGGGGGTGTATACTGGAGTCAGATCGTCCGTCCGTCCGTCCGTCCGTCCGTGCGACCGTCCGTCATTCCGTCCGGCCGTCCGTCCGTCACTAAACTTAATTAACATCAGAGAAATATTGTTATAACTTCTATTTCCTTCATCTAAAATGCTTAATATTTCACACATGCATTCCTGTAAGGCTCTACTACCATGCTGTGCCAAATCCACGACCGTCCAACCCCCGCTGATCCCAAGGTCAATGTCAAATACTTAGTCTCTTTACAAAACTTAACATCAGAGAAATATTGTTATAACTTCTATTTCTTTCATCTAAAATGCTTAATATTTCACACATGCATTCATGTAAGGCTCTACTACCATGCTGTGCCAAATCAACGACCGTCCAACCCGCTGATCCCAAGGTCAAGGTCAAATACGTCTCTTTACAAAACTTAACATCAGAGAAATATGTTATACTTCTATTTTTCCTTCATCTAAAATACTTAATATTTCACTCGTGCATTCATGTAAGGCTCTACTACCATGATGTGCCAAATCCACGACCGTCCAACCCCCGCTGATGCCAAGGTCAAGGTTAAATACATGGTATCTTTACAAAACTTAACATCAGATAAATATGTTATAACTTCTATTTCCTTCATCTAACATTCTTAATATTTCATACATGCATTCCTCTAAGGCTGTACTATCATGCTGTGACATATCCCCGCTGATCTCAAGGTCACATATTTAGTCTCTTTACAAAACTTAACATCAGAGAAATCGGTTATAACTTCTATTTCCTTGCTCGGATCTGCTTCACATTTCACACACGCATTGCTCCAATGGACCTCTACCACCCTGTGACAAATTCACGTTCGTGCCGCCCCCGCTAAGCCCAGAGTCAAGCTCACAAGCCCACACACTTGGACAATTTTACATATTTAGGGGTACCTGGGACCACGCGGGGGTATTCCGTAAGCCTCGCTAAATGACCAATCTAGTTCAAGTTGGGTAGGTAGGGAGGAAACTCTTTTTTTAGACACTCAAAATTAGCCCCAGCGTGGTAACTCCCGGGTTATACACTCGAGTAACCCGAGTAGCACAGGAACAACCAGAGTCTTTGTTCGGGTTCAAGTCGAGTTGGAACTCTAGTAACCCACCACCCGGCATGGGCTCGATTAAAGTTACTCGAATAAGGTTCAAAGGTCAAAACAATTATTTAACTCTAGTTGAAACTCTGCTTGTTACAGTGGTCCTCGTGTTTTTCCAATCTCTACCCGGGAGTTACAATGAAAAACGCCCATAATGACATTAATAATTCCGCACTTCCTAGTTAGGCATAGGTGACTGGTCGTGACAAAAAGGATTTGCTCTACTGAATTGCCGATCAGTGCAGCATTAAATCAGCCTGCACATTCAGTTCAGGACCTGAAATGTTCGTTTTCGACAGCTATTCATGATGCATAATATAGTGAAATAGTAAACCCATATCAAGTTGCATGGGCCTGCAAGTTGATCAGCGTATACACTGGTCACAAACTAAGTAAAGCCCCGTCGCAACATTTTACGATTCATGACCGATGCCCGATTTTGTATGGGCGCCTAAAACAACATCGCTTGAGCTGGGCCCACACCACGGTTTCGAGTGACGTCACAACCACCTGCGACATTGATGATGTGCGCCGCTATTTATAGTAAATACTGGAGCTTTTCTCCTTTGATAATAATTGAAATTAAAACAGTTTTGTAAATACATTTAAATACATTTTATTTAATTTCACATGATAACTATATATTAATCTGCAGATAAATACTATAATCATCTAAAACATGGATACAATCGATTATGCTTCGTTATTTCCTAAATCCGACGGGTACAGTAGTCGACAAATATACCAAAATAGCAAGATGCGATGGCTCGAAAGATACGATCACTCGAAACAAATGTGCAGTCTTTCGAGCCATCGCGATTTCACTGTATGTATAACTGTTGACGACCATTTGAGCATTCAAATTAGTGGCCATACTGAACATACTTTCATACTTCGGCATGGGGATAATAAATCTTGAAGACAGTACTGAAGAAAATAAAGAACTAGATGGTTGTGGATCGTGACCGCCGAGGCATTTAGTAGTACTTAGACATTAACTAAAAATAAAATTGAACCCGTATGCACTGAATTAAAGACAAATGTCTCTGACAGTGCCAACAATATCCTACTATGCACATGTGGGCGCGACAAATACATTCAAATATATATATTTTTTTTAAATAACTGACCGTCATCTTGGATATGGTGGCAGCAACCATTCAAGCAATTATTACAGAGACCCTCTCAACACGTGCCGTGACTCAGATCGGGCTAGTCACTGGCTAAAAGTCAGCACACTGGGAAGACAACGGGACGAACCAATAATAATATTATATAATATATAACCGGCAATAAAAATATTCGAGTCGGGCCGTTTTTAGCGGGTCGGTCGGGCGATGGGAAACACACACCTGTTTTATTATAGCCCTATGCTCTTTCAGACGTGTTAAAATGATGACCCCGTGATCGAAAATGTAGCTGTATGCGACTGTTGTTGGGAGGTTAAATATACAGCATATAAACTAGTGGCTGTTATGAAGAGGGTATTGTTCAAGAGATGTTACTGTTCAATGACGTTTTATACTGTACTTCAATATTGTAATGCAACCGGAATGGATGTACAGTGCCAGACCCAAGACATTCCCAGATATATAACGAGAAAATGTGGTCTGTCGGCACGCAAATCAAAATCGTGCAGGCAATTATGCAAAAGAATGATGTATTGAAATATATAAGTAATCCTTCAAGGGATATAGAAGTTATGACAGAATTGAGAAACTCCGGCAAACTTCTTAACCGACACTGCTAAATGTTTAAGCCATGTTGTGATGGTCAAAGGTAAAAATAATATTCGGAGTGGCATGCATGTGTGGTATTCGTACATATTCAACAATACATTCAAGTGATCTTTCAAAGGATAGAAAAGCTGACAGATTGGAGAAACTCCAGCAAATCATAACCAGACCACGGACACAGTCCAAACATTATATATCTCCTGGCTCTGTTCCACCGAGCACGGGGCATACAAACAGATGAATGGCTAAATGGTGTGTACTAGACGAGTAAAGAGTTGGGCTTAGCCCCCATTTTATTGTGCTGTGTCCTAGATCAAGGTGTATGATCACGTGGCCCTCCCGATTCAAAGTATGTGTTCTTTTATTTTGTCATTATTATGTAACGGATATGGCGAATCAAACGCGTCTTGTTAAGCTGCATTTGGTGGTCTCGGTACTTTTTCCCCAAACTTCTGTAATTGGCGGGAGACATACTGTCTCCACGCTATTGGGATCGTGATTCTGGCCGTTTGCACGGGTCTACTTTCGGAAATGGCTCTCTGTTCATCGGGGGACGTCTCAATAGGCTCAATTTGCGTTCGCAATTAACAACAGTCAGGTGACATTTAAAGTCAGCGAGTGAACTGAAAGCAAGTTATTAATAGCAACGGCAATGCTCAACATTATGTGTAAAATAGTTGGCATGCCCAACTTTACTTTTGAAGAGAACAAATTGCTGTTATTGAGACGCCCCCCGTATCGTGTACCACGCAGTCGCAATGCGACGTTGAAGGCCATTTCTTTTTCATATTGTGGTTTACGGGCGATTTTCGAAAAATTACCCTCTGGGTGAGCGAAACAAAATTCATGAAATCATTTTGCCGTTCATGCAGCATACACGTATGTAGGCCTACGCCCAGTCATAATTTTGAAAAGATTTCACATAATACGTCTGCAATATACCTCGTAAAACGGTTTATTAGTCGGACATAAAGCACCTTTGCTTCATCAACCTATTTGTGTTTAGAGCAGGCTGTATTTTACAAACACCAGTAACTGATCAAGTTCTCCAAATTTGCAGATGTACATCCAATAATCAACATCGAATATATTTCTAACAAGGAATTTCTGAGTGCAAATTCACAAGTGGCTACTTGTCTCCCGCCAGTCAGTACTTTCAGTACTTTGATTTTTTTTCGAGGAATCGATTTCCGTGTCTACTGTCGTACTGACATAGAAATCGATTCTTCGCAAAAACGACATAAGTATTTGCCGAACTCCCGGGACCGCCAAATCCAGCTCATGAAGACGCGTTTGCTAAACTATTTCATCAAAATATGTTGTCTATTAAGGAAAATATTAAATAATACTTACTTTGGAGTATAGGCGCGCTTTCAACACTTTCAGCCATTGTTGTTGTTGTTGTAACCACGTGATCATGCACATTGTAGATGGGCCATTGTATTATAAATGGGACATTATGATATGTTGTTGTGACTGGAGAAATGGGCCTTATGGGATGTGTGACCAGTGCAGCTCCTGAATAATACACTGATGTAACCTGATAACAATCGATATTGCGTGTTAGAGGCATGACAGATCAATCAGATCGGCACGAGTAATAGAGTTATATGATGATGAAGAAACTTGTACAAACGTTTTGACGTAAAAAGAAATAGGTAAGTGTTTCCACAACCATGTGATAGTCAAAAAGGTCAAGGTCATGTTAATGGGGGCATGTTATTGATAGATAATTTGTTTTTAAAGTGCAACCTGTTACATAATATAGCAACAATATATGTTTGATTACTGAACAGCCAGCCTACAGAGGCTTATGATGCACTGACATATATATCACATATAAAGCAAGAGAAGTGTATGCATTAATACAAGTATATTGCGGCTATGAGTACTATGAGACGCATAATAGAAGAATCGTATAGTAACATATTAGGCCCTGGGCGTATGGCATAAAATAGGTTTTTAGTACCATCTCTGCGCACCAAAGATTTTTGTTACCAAAGTGAATATACATATCTACTCTACATATTCTCCAGAAGTAGTAGCTTAAGCCTAGTAATTTGCATAATCAAGATGGCCGCCAATGAAAAAGTACGTTACTACATGTAGGGGCATATCGTGTTGTGGAAGCAGTTTTAAAAGCACAAATACCCATAAACTTCAGGCATTTAATGCTTCATATTCGTCTAAATGTTTATCAATCCATTTTATTAGGAATATGATGTACAGAAATCAACATGGCCGCCATTTTACACGAATTATATGAATTATTTAAAGAAACAGGCACGCACGAGCAATTACATGTGGACACCACACACATATATATAACTAACATAGCCGCAATGTATTTAGCATATTGGTATTAATAATAATACGCAACAAAAACATAACATTTGTGGTATAAAGGTGTAATATTGCATATACAATATGGCCGACCTTTTGAAATGTATATCGAGTTTCTGGTATATTTATATGAAACGTCGTTGTTTTAGCAGCCACATAATGGTTAATGCAAGCGCAATTCTGATATGTGATAAATGACATGTTATACAATGCTTATAAACCAATTTCACTATAAAAAGAGAAGTGTGTAAATCCAAAATGGCCGCCATTTTATACGAATTTCGTAAATTATACTTATAAGTTTGATATCAATGTCGGTACCACATACCCGTTCAAAACTGCAAAGACCACACGCATTTTATACACATTCTTTGATCTACAGCTTACTAAATGCAGGAAAAGGGGAACATACACATATTAATTCGCATATTTAAGATATCCATTACTGTAAAATTGGAACAGCAATTTCTGGAATTTATAATTAGTTCACGTATTACACATAACTAACATATCAGACAAGAGCAAACCTATCAGCTTCGTCGATTAAACCATTGTCATGCCTAAAGAAGTTTCTCTATACCCGTTTGAGGCAAATATAATTTGCATACTTTCAAAATGGCCGCCATTTCGTACAATATGTGTAGCAATGAAACTAAACCCCCATATATATTTTATCGGTAGCAGCTGAATAAAAATGATAATTATGTATTAAATATCTGCTTTATTATGATTAGAAGCTGTACTACATACCTGTTTTTACCTTTACAATACAGTGTACTTTGTGCTTATCATTGCACCTGTGTTTGTTTTTTATTAAAAGTGTAATATCCACTACCAACGCTCATTAGTAATAATATACCTGTCTTAAGATTGGAACATATTGTACCATGTGTTATTCCATTTTGTATTTTCTCTCATGCATTATCATGCACTGCATACTGTGCAAGAAGAAACGTTTATATGAGTAACAACTTGTACACAATTCATATGACAAAATCAAATTTAAGCGAAATTATGTAATATAGCCAATTAATATAACATAACAACATTATGCATGCAGTTTCAGCGGCAATTTAATCTATGCGCAAAGTTACCGCCAACTACGACTAAATAAAAGTTAGAAGTGTCGGCATTACACTACTGTTGTACACTGTTCTGTTATTACCACTTTGTGTATCATATTGTATCATGTGTTATTCCATTTTGTATTTTGTCTCATGCATTATCATGCAATGCATACTGTGCAAGAAGAAACGTTTATATGAGTAACAACTTGTACACAATTCATGACAAAATCAAATTTAAGCGAAATTATGTAACATAGCCAATTAATATAACATAAACATCATCCTGCATGCAGTTTCAGCGGCAATTTAATCTATGCGTAAAGTTACCGCCAACTACGACTAAACAAAAGTTAGAAGTGTCGGCATTACACTACTGTTGTACACTGTTCTGTTATTACCAATTTGTGTACGTAAACATGTAATACAGATGAAAATCCATGCAACCAACATGTGATATGAATATCATGAGTATATGAGGCTGACATACCTGTTTGAACACATAGCGAACATTAGATATCACTTCATTCATTTAATAGTTTGTCCTTACTCATTGCTTACTTTATGTTGACTACCGACCTCAGGGAAACATGACGACAAAGCAAGCAAGAGGGTGTAGCATGTGTGTTTTGATCAGTAACATTACAAACAATATTAAGATACCCACGACTATCGCCGAACACGTCTATCGAAACAACGTATACTAAGCGGTTCACGTTCTATTTCTAGCTGATTGCCTGAGTGTGTATTTGTGGGACTTTGTACCGCTAATCATGGAATCCATGTTAGTGCCAATTCAATACTCGACCTACATGCACGTATTTGACACATTATACTTATTTTCCAGGCCAGGAAGTGGTGTTCGGTCTATCGGATGTATTATTTTCTATTTTCCATGCACGTGCATGCTTAACCGAACTTAAGTGGATCAATATATGTCTTAGTTTTAGTGCAGATGGGCTATTAATAAGTACAACCCAATATGGAATGGATATGCCATTCGCTCATGTAGCACATTCATGGACATAAACTATTTGTATACACAGGCGAGTTTCTGACTAATCAATCATATGTATGTTAATTGTTCGGCTTGCATGCCGTATACACTGATACACATTCCAAACAAATGCACTGTAAGAAGTCCATTTAATTGCAACTACATAAACACATCCTGGAATGGTATATGTTTTTCATATGCATGAATTCCATAGCCAGCAGAGTATGATTCAGAACTGCAAGTACATTTAATAATATAACATGTTAAATATTGCATGTAAACCAATATAAAATAAATCAGTACTCCAACTGCTGGTCGTGGACTGCATGTTCGGCTTGCATGCCGCGTACACTCATACACATTCCAAACAAATGCACTGTAAAAAGTCCCTTTAATTAGTTGCAACTACATAAACACATTCTGGAATGGTATATGTTTTTCATATGCATGAATTCCATAGCCAGCAGAGTATGATTCAGAACTGTAAGTACATTTAATAATATAACATATTAAATATTGCATGTAAACCAATATAAAATAAATAAGTACTCCAACTGCTGGTCGTGGACTGCATGTTTGTGCCACGATCAAAGCTCCGCCGCTGTGTGCGTGTTATGTGTTTAACCTGATGTATTGCGTTTCTAGTATACATGTAGGTTCATGTGTCTCCTTTGGGTATCTTGTTATATATTGTCCATAGTATAGCATGCACAAAGATAATGAGTTATGACAACAACGAAACATTTATGAAACGGCCACAGAAATAATTTATCCACATTGGGTTGTTTATCATATCTGAAAAGATAACAAACAGAACTAGAATACATGTATGAACTTGTATCATGAAACATGAAGGCGCATAGGCAAAATGAATAATGATGCTGGATAAACCACTATGTTGACATATATGTTTCGACTAATTTCTCGTGACACATTAAGGTGGATGCTGACATGTGGTAGATAGAATGTATCACCATGCTTTGGTTTTCCACACACAGCTTGTCATACAGTGCACCTCTTTTCTGTTATTACCCATGTACAGTGTGGTCTGTTATATGTGGTCTCATTTCGGTATATTGTCAATATTCTGAATAAAGCAAGCAGTACAGCAGCTAACTTTGGACAGGTAGAATGTACAAGTATTATATGTTCAGCTCTAGGTTTGATGCCCCAACCAGGATGCAGCAAGTACTGACAGTGCGCATTAATACTGCTAAAACCAAAACAAAACTATTTTATTATAATATATTATCCGCCCAGTATGTGCAGCATGCCAAGGGGTAACACAAGCTCCTTTTCGTTTCTTTGTTTATTATCATAATTCCGCCGATAACATAAACATGATAAATTGTCATATTTCGTAAATGTGTTGTATTTTCTGTTAACAATGACATACTGTTTGCATATTCGCGATACATGATTTTATTCTATAGCTACCCCAAGGCCAATAGTCAAAGTCAAATGACGTTTGCGCTAAAGCTTCTGGCAAAATTTGCGTTAGTATACTATCCGTCAATCGAATTGGCGGCCGGGGTTATCCATTGATATCAGAATATTAGTTTTATATTGTTTATTTGTAAAGTACCTTGCCATTAATATACAACGCATACACCAAGTTGATGTCTACAGTATTCCTATTACGACCGCATACTAGTAGCATTGGCTGAACGAGCATTGCCGTTAAACGAGGATGGCTGGTATACTTTTGATAGGAAAATTCAAATGAGTACTTAATTTAATAACTGATAATAAATGTAGAGATATTAACACTATTACATAAACACTTTAAATAACCGGACGCCGTTGTGCATGCATATACAGCAGATACTGATTCCATGAAAGTTGCATTAAATATTATTTTCGGCAAAATATTAATATCCAAATGTGTGGGTCGGGCTCCATATAAGCACCATTAGTCTACACATGTATACGTACATAGCGTACTTGTAACAACACAACGGCTGTACATATATTTTAAATATTAAACAATGCAATACGTAGGTAGCAACTGTGTTTTGTGCAGATATATATTACCAATACAAACAGTAGATGTGTCCAACATATCAACTCGATTAACAAATGTTGTATTAAAAAGCTGACCTTTCTGAGTGTATAATTATTGACTAATATTTTTACAATTATCTTAAAGACGGGTGGAGAGTAATGTAATATATATAGAACTAATACTTCCAACGTATATGATTACGACATATCAGTCCAAACAGCATTGCAACGTTTAATTTCGGACGGGAACATGTTGTACTCATTGATATAGTCAGGGCCTATCAATTAACACTTAATAGCCGACCCAGATATAGTGAGTATGCCAATTTATGTACATGTACATAAAGTGAGTATGCCAATTTATGTACATGTACATACATGACAAAATGCCTGTAAAATGGCGGCCATCTTTGATTTATACAAATTATAATTATATTCCTTTAAAATATGAGACGTAAATCTTTTGCAATGTGTCACCTCATATGTGTCAGAAATTATTTTATTTCCGTTCTGGTATTACTGGTACAAAATGATGCAATTTCTGTTAGCAGATTAACACTGGCCGCCACCATTTTTCATATACATGTATATTTAATCGTTAATTATCTTCTGCCATATGCCATTGTTAGCACGATTGTGTATAATCATCTTGTGAGCCCGTCTATTTTGCCTTGTATCGAAGCTGTTCATGACGGGCAGTGTGTGCCAACTGATCAGCATAATCAACATAATTTGTATAAAATGGCGGCCATCTTGGATTTATTGACCATGTAGATATCACAAAATAGCCTGGTAAACCGGTGGATGCATTATATTATTAATATCGAAGTTGGTTGGCAAATTCCTTCGTTTATGCATGTACGATACATCTAGAAAAATATTCTATAAAATAATGTAATTTTCAACAATTACTGCCATCTTGTTTGTGGAACTTAACAAGTGTGCACGACTGCCATGATGCTTCTAACACATGTAATGTTCAGGATACATATAGCTGAACGACTGATGGTCGTATTACTTCATAACTAGTGTTTGGTACCCACATTGATAGCACATATTTGTCAATTTATTTACATATTTTAGGAAATTCCTGTAAAATGGCGGCCATCTTGGAATTTCACAAGCTCGGTTCAAGCTTATATCGATTGTTATATATTCGATAATGTATTAGCTATTAAATAAATTAAGATGCGCCAATATGACCCTTCTAATATTGGTTCCACAATGTAATATATATCCTACGGTAGCCGATGCTTTTTTCACTGGCGGCCATCTTGTTTATGCAAATTAGTGGGCTTAAGCTACTACTTTGAAAAGTCTATCATCCGGAAATATATACAGTATATGTGTCTAAATACATTGGCACCAGAAATATTTGGTGCGCTCGGATGGTACCGACAACCCTAACGCGTCCAGGGCCTATATACATGCAGTGTGGACCAGAGCGACAATGGACGTGATATCAGTGAATTTACAGATCATAACTACGATGGGCTATCATTAATCTATAGTGGGTGTTCTTACTGCGACCGCCAATATAATGATAGGATTAACGGTCGTAGTAAATTAACTCATTCTCCGTTATCATGATGGGTCACGTAACCATAGTTCACAATTACAAAATATTTACTAGTATTTACGAAAATGAGTTTAAATATTTGTCTCAGAATGTTCTACACAATGTATTAAATGGCTATGAATTGCTACCAGTGTAGCTCCAGATCAGCGAGCGCTTGCACGTAAACTTATCAGGGCCTACACTGTTTGCTATCACATACAACCTTGCATTATGTCGGTGCGAGTGTCATTTATAAAGAATAAGTACTGCATACAGGAATGGGTTCATATTTATGAGCAACCAGTGTAGTAACAGATCAGCGAGCACACGCGCCCAGTCTGATCAGATGCTACGTTGTTGGCCATGCCTTACTACCTTACGTTATGCATATGCTTTCAGTCAATACACCATTGTGGAACTACATACTTGTTTTATTAATATTTACAGGGTTCCCACACAGAAGCTGATATAAAATTCCCTGACATGTCCCTGACAAAATGCCAGTTTTCCCTGACAAAAAATGAGTGACGTCATTAACTTAAATGTGTGGTATTAATTGCTGCACGACCAAAACCTTAACATGTGAACTCTAAATTAATGTTGGCCTTCATATCCTCCCCTTCAGCCAACCATAACCACCTTTTTGGATGTACATGCATTATGTTAATTTTGTAAAAACAAGTACACAATCGCTGGCTACATGTGAAGAATAAAAAACACGAATTATATATGCATTTGTACTTAAATGTATGTCTAACTTTACTTATAACAAATTTATCAAGTTCAGGATATTTAAAACTTATCACGTATCATTTGCGCTTTATTTGCCATTTAAGGTATTAAGTTATAGATAGATACACTTGACTTTAACGATAATTGCTTCATAAGAGTGATATGTGATATACGAGTATAACATGTGAATATTGTCTTGTTACTGTATACTATATGGAGCATTCAGTTGCCATCTCCGCCATCTTTGTACAAGCCATTGTACAGTTTCACCACTTTGTGTGTTCGACACATACAGCGAATAATACGACAGTAAACCAAATAAAATTTGGTGCAATACATAATAGACAGATGACAACGGCAAGCTATAAATATTATGCCAGCAAACTATACAAAAGACGAGATATCTGAGCATTTCTCCCATCAATCTCAAAATAAATTTCAATGTGTAAACTTTCCAATCTGATACACAGCCTATGCTACTGTACACGTTACCCATAGGTAAAGCCATATTTACTCGCATAGTAGGTGACTATACACCAGGGGCAATACACTAAGGTAACTGCTTACATGTCACTGGATTTGATAGCTAATAGCTATGCAGTAGTGGGTATATATGGTATGTGTTGTGTGGTTTGTCAGGTAAAAGTGATACACTGTGCGATTTTCTGTGTATGAAGCTATTTATAAAGGTGGTCCATGTTGTTAAAAACACAGGCACAAATCTGTCCAGAAAAACATATTTTACAGTTTAGGTGCAATAAAATTGATAGAGCGAGTCCGTTCTCCTGGCTTTTCTTACATGCGATACCGGTAAGCTACATTATATCGTATGTTCTACTTCACATTTTGAGTTCTTTATCAAACGGCAGAACGGGTGAAACTGGCTGATGGCTGGAAGACACAAAGATGACCGACTTGGCCACCCCATGTGCCATATAGGATACAGTTACGAGGCAGTGTTTACATATATGTTATATATATATTCCATCACATTTACAAAGCAGTTATCTTTGAATCAAACGATGATCATGTATATAGTTGGTCCTTAAAGTTATAGACCAGTCATTTCATTTTCTCAGCATACGGGTATAGAAGGTCCTAGAGCCAATTCCTGCCTAAAATATAATCACGGAACTGAACTGATTTTCTCAGTAAAAGAAGGACTAACAATAAAAACACAAATGTACAAATGTACAGTTAAGTTTATGTAATTTTTATTCTTCTATTATGGCCAGTTAGTATACATGTATATTTTTGTATTGAAGGAAATGCTGAACATGGTGTTGTTACAAGAGATATAAGCAATTTGGTTAATAATTAGCGAAGCATTAAGATGATTAACAACAAAAAAGTAATGTACTCCGACTTGTCACAGGGGCATAATAAAAGGTATGAATTTGAATGCAACAAAGTGAGTAACATGAGAAGGCTGACAGTTTTATAATTCCTCAGGAAAGGAAGATATTTTCAAAACTTAATTATCAATAATAGCAGTGTTAAAGAATGCAGAAAACAAATTTAATAATTATTATTTAAACAATAATTCCGTCACGGAAGTGGTGTCGCACCTGCCGAGGCATTTGATCGTAACATGGTCATGGACATGTGCTAAAGTAAGCATTACAAAAACCATTAGTGAAGTGCATGCTTAAAACATGAAAAAGGTCAATGTTGAAGAAACTTTTTGACAAAAAAATGGCTAAGTGTTTCCACAACCATGTGAAGGTCAAAAAGGTCTAGGTCATGTTACTGGTGGCGTGAGTGTGTTCCAAATGCTCACATGTATCATGTGTCCAAATATTGAAGCAATCCATCAAGCAATATTAATGTTATACGATGATGACGAAACTTGTACAAACTTTTTGACGCAAACAATGGCCAACTGTTTCCGAATAAATGTGAAGGTACAAGAGGCGAAGGGCATATTAATTGGGGCACGAGTCTGTTCCGAATGTTGACATATATCAAGGGTCCAAATATTGGAGCAATCCGTCAAGTAATATTAAAGTTACACCATGATGACGAAGCTTGCACAACTTTTTGACATTTCGGACGACGAAAAAATAGGTGACTATAGTCGCGACTTCTGCTAAAGCAGGCGCGACAATTACCTTTCATCTTACTATTAAATAAACAAATATTCAACACATCCAACAGCAATTTAAGGTTACCATTATGTTATTTGATCTCAAAACTGCCTTAGCCATATATCTGCCGGTTTACAAAAATAAATGGCCGCGGCCTGCATGTCGCGCCTTGTGGCGAGGCATGGACACTAAAAAAAAAGATATAGTATAACGAAAAACTTAACCAAAAAACTTAACCAAAAACTTAACCAAAAAACTTAACCAAAAACTTTAACCAAAAAACTTAACCAAAAACAAAGTAATTTGACATTGGGCACAGGGGCCGCACGGGAGTGGGGTAGAATGAAAATACAGATGATGATAACACCCATGTGAAGTTTCAAGGTAATGGGCAAAGCAGTTGCAGAGATATAGTATAACCAAAAACTTTAACCAAAAAACTTAACCAAAAAACTTAACCAAAAACTTTAACCAAAGAACTTAACCAAAAACTTCAAAGTAATTTGACTTTGACATTGGGCACAGGGCCGCACGGAGGGGGGTAGAATGAAAATATAGATATGATAAACACCCACCCATGTAAGAATTTCAAGGTAATGGCAAAGCAGTTGCAGAGATATAGTATAACAAAAAACTTTAACGAAAAACTTTAACGAAAAAACTTAACGAAAAAACTTAACCAAAAACTTTAACCAAAAACTTAACCAAAAACTTCAAAGTAATTTGACCTTGACATTGGGCACAGGGGCCGCACGGGAGGGGGTAGAATGAAAATATAGATGATGATAAACACCCATGTGAAGTTTCAAGGTAATGGGCAAAGCAGTTGCAGAGATATAGTATAACGAAAAACTTTAACCAAAAAACTTAACCAAAAACTTTAACCAAAGAACTTAACCAAAAACTTCAAAGTAATTTGACCTTGACATTGGGCACAGGGGCCGCACGGGAGGGAGGTAGAATGAAAATATAGATGATGATAAACACCCATGTGAAGTTTCAAGGTAATGGGCAAAGCAGTTGCAGAGATATAGTATAACGAAAAACTTTAACCAAAAAACTTAACCAAAAAAACTAACCAAAAACTTTAACCAAAGAACTTAGCCAAAAACTTCAAAGTAATTTGACCTTGACATTGGGCACAGGGGCCGCACGGGAGGGGGGTAGAATGAAAATATAGATGATGATAAACACCCATGTGAAGTTTCAAGGTAATGGGCAAAGCAGTTGCAGAGATATAGTATAACGAACTTTAACCAAAAAACTAAACAAAAAAAACTAACCAAAAACTTTAACCAAAGAACTTAGCCAAAAACTTCAAAGTAATTTGACATTGACATTGGGCACAGGGGCTGCACGGGAGGGGCTGCACGGGAGGGGGGTAGAATGAAAATATAGATGATGATAAACACCCATTTGAAGTTTCAACGTAATGGGCAAAGCAGTTGCAGAGATGAAAATCCACAAGAAAAATACTCCTTTTTGACAAAGCAGACTGGATTAAAATCAAGGAAGGTATTACTGCATATGGTATCAGCATCCAAACTCAACTTCAAACTTTAAGTGTCCAGGATTTGTGGGATGGGTTCAAAACTAATGGTGGACGAAAATGTTTCTAAACATATCCCAACCAAAACTGTCACCGGCAAGCAACACCTTCCTTGGCTGAGTTACGATATAAAAAAACTGATGAAAAAAAGAGACAGACTTTACAGTAAGGCAAAAAAAAGTAAAAATGTAAGCCAACATGAAAAATTACGGAAAATCAAGACTATGATTCAAAAAAAGACAAGAAAGGCTTACTGGGACTACATGAATAATATTATTTGTGACACAACTGAACAAAAACATGGCACAACAAAGAAGTTTTGGGGTTTTATTAAAAGTTTAAAAAATGATTTGTGTGGTGTGGCACCTCTTAGAGATGATGGCATTCTAAAGACTGAATCTAACGACAAGTCTGAAATATTAAATAGACAATTTTCATCGGTTTTCACTCGGAAAGATAACTCGCCCCTACCAGACCTCGGCCCAAGCACATACCCGGATATGACCAAGATACATGTCACAGAGAACGGTGTCAAAAAACTGCTCATGAACCTTAAACATCATAAAGCGGCCGGCCCTGATGCCAATAAACCTAGACTGCTCAAAGAATGCGCCTCAGAGATTGCGCCAATTTTTATGATTTTATTTAATAAATCATTGGATAGCGGTGTAGTGCCTGCAGAATGGAATCAGGCATTATGTGACTCCTATTTTCAAAATAAAAAGGGTGAAAAATTCAAAGCAAGTAACTATAGGCCGGTCTCTCTGACATGTATTGCATGCAAACTACTCGAACACATAGTAGTTAGCAACATTCTGGACCATTTGGATAAATATAAAATTCTTGTAGACAACCAACACGGTTTCCTCCTGCCCGCCGTTCATGCGAAACCCAGCTTGTATTGTTTGTTAATGATCTTGTGCAGCACATACAGAAAGGCCAGGTTGACATAGCAATTATGGATTTCAGCAAGGCATTTGATGTTGTCGATCATGACAGACTATTGCACAAGGCATCATATTATGGCATACGGGGGCACGGTAACCAGTGGATAAAAGCTTTTCTTAGTAACCGGACTCAACAGGTGGTGGTAGGTGGTGCAATCTCCACAAAAGCAGATGTACAGTCAGGCGTTCCTCAGGGATCAGTTTTGGGACCTCTTCTGTTTCTGCTCTACATAAATGACCTACCTGAAGCTATCAGCTCAAATGTCAGACTATTTGCTGATGACTGTGTGGTTTACAGACAAATTAAATCCCAGTCGGACAGTGCACAGCTTCAGGAAGATTTGGACAAGTTATCATTATGGGAGCGGAAATGGAGGATGTCCTTCAAACATTGATAAATGCCACATAATGCATGTTTCAAGGTCCAGAAATGTCTCTAAGACCACATACTACCTCCAAAATCAACCTCTATCAACAGTCAAGCAAGCTACCTATTTGGGTGTGGAGTTAACATCAGATTTATCTTGGTCTCCCCATATTAACAAAATAACAGGTAAAGCCAGCCAATCTCTTGGTTTTCTGAAACGAAACCTACACTCAGCCAAGCCAGAAACTAAACAAGCTGCCTATACTTCCATTGTCAGGCCGACATTAGAATACAGCTCATCGGCCTGGGATCCATATACCCAGAAAGATACCCAAAAGCTACAGAAAGTACAGCGACGTGCAGCGAGGTTTGTCACTAACAATTATGACAAAAGCCTGAGCACGGTCACTAACATAATGTCGGACTTACAGTGGAAGTCATTACAGTCTAGACGGCAAAATAACCGCCTCTCACTTTTTTACAAAATTGTTCACAATCACGTCGATATATCCCCAAATTTGTACTTAACTCCACACACCAGACAATCCAGACACTATCACCAATTTGCCTATCAAATTCCTACAATTTCAGTCGACTACCATAAATACTCATTTTTCCCACGAACCGTCATTGTGTGGAATACACTCCCGGCCAACGTAGTCAGTGCTGACACGATCTTAGGATTTAAGTCAGCGCTGGCTGCACTGTCACTCACATAAGTTGACACTCTGCTTTTATCTTTTAACCATTAATATCACACTTCTCACTATACATATTGTACAGGTGCATTATAGGCTTTTAATTAGTTCTTGCATATCATTTTTAGGACTGCACAATCTTATCTCTTGCCATGTCCACCAAGGTGGATGGTGGCATGGCATTCACTGTACTAACCCCCACGCATTGCCATAATAGTCGGTAAACGACTGCTTGCAATTACTATAAAAGAAGAAAAAGAAGAAGAAGAAGAGAGATATAGTATAACGAAAAACTTTAACCAAAAACTTTAACCAAAGAACTCAACCAAAAACTTTAACCAAAAAACTTAACCAAACAACTTAACCAAAGTGCCGACTATATCGCGCTTTCCGCAAGCGGGCGCGACAAAAAATCACAGATCTTGGGATTTCAAATTTCCCTGACATTTGCTAAGATTACAAATTTCCCTCACAAAAATCAAAATT
>CM055276.1:68952792-68976390 GCA_029237695.1 Conchocele bisecta | reverse complement strand
GAGCGATCGTCTCATTGATACCTTTGACTTGATATATGATATGAACAGATTGTGGTATCAGGTTAGTTTCATATGCAAATGAGGCATGATATTTTTTAATTATTTACTAGTATACTAATTAAATGCGTCACCTGAAAAAACTAGAAATGTGGCCTGTCGGCACACGAATACCCCCACTGGCAGCCAAAGAAAACGAGGCATTTTTGATTATAAGCCATTTAGCCGAGCGTTAAGGTTTCAAACGCATCAAGTCTGTGACCTTGACCCTGGGCATAGTGTGATAATCCATGCATCGGTGTAGAAGATATAGAGCGGAAGGGAATTTCAATAGGTTTGACCTTTGACCTTCAACTGTGACCTTGACCTTGGACGTAGGTGCGTGGTTATTGATCGCGACACACCTTCTCATCATGAGAAACATTTGTGCCAAGCCATTTGATAATCCATGCATCGGTGTAGAAGATATAGAGCGGAAGGGGATTTCCAACAGACCGACAAACCGACAGACCGACAGACCGACAGACCGACAGACAAGCCGACTCCTATATACCCCCAACAAACTTTGTTTGTGGGGGTATAAATAATATTTGCGACAGATTATAAAGTATAATCATTACACATAAACATATATATACGGTTATCGCACCTGATATCAGTGTGGAAATTTAAGTCCGATATAAAATGTATAATAATGCATTTAGTATTATCATTTAGTACAACTTCATACATACCAGCGATTCGACGGTCTGATGGGAATGGTTGCTGTCTTCTAAACTCCAATTGGCACTATTCATGTTTGTACGAGCTGCTGCAGTCCTCGCAATAATTTCCACCGCCGACTCATCATAAGACGTGTTTGACCAAGGTACATGCGTTCCAAGACTGCTCAGTGGTACGTTGTCCGGTACTGAAGCGGGTGGATCAACCTGCGAAGCCATGTTTCTACTTTCAGCAGGTAAATTAGATTCGTGCTCGGAGTCGAAGGATAGCTCACACCACCCCAAGGCTTCATATTGTGATAACTCTTCATTTTCATTAGCAGTATTGGTGATTATATCTTGTGACGTTTCTTCAACGATTACGGGTGACAAAATAGGTTTATCGAAATCACCTGTTTCGCCATTCATACGATTATCTTCATCTACAATAGGCTCACATACTACTATATCTAGTTCTTTAATTGATTGATCGTCATCAGACTCTTCACAGTTTATCTGATTAACATTTAGGTGAGTATTTGAGTCAGCATTGTCATTGTCACTAGGCACTGTAAAAGCTTTTTGTTCCTTCGATACATTTGCATTACCATTATCAATGCTTTCGTTATACGTATATTGCGATAACTCTTCATTTTCATTAGCAGTATTGGTGATTATATCTTGTGACATTTCTTCAACGATTACGGGTGGCAAAATAGGTTTATCTAAATCACCTGTTTCGCCATTCATACGATTATCTTCATCTACAATAGGCTCACATACTACTATATCTAGTTCTTTAATTGATTGATCGTCATCAGACTCTTCACAGTTTATCTGATTAACATTTAGGTGAGTATTTGAGTCAGCATTGTCATTGTCACTAGGCATTGTCTTAGCTTTTTGTTCCTTCGATCCATTTGCATTGCCATTATCAATGCTTTCGTTATACGTATATTGCGATAACTCTTCATTTTCATTAGCAGTATTGCTGATTATATCTTGCGACGTTTCTTCAACGATTACGGGTGGCAAAATAGGTTTATCGAAATCACCTGTTTCGCCATTCATACGATTATCTTCATCTACACTAGGATCACCTACTACTATATCTAGTTCTTTAATTGATTGATCGACATCAGACTCTTCACAGTCATCACGTGACGGTTCTTCTACGTTTTTATCTGACAATTGATGTTTGATATCGTCAAAAGGTTGACTGGCTTCAGTTTCTTCGATGTTTAGACAATCAATTTTACCTTCATTGTCATTACCGGCGAGCTCATCTTGTGACGATTCATTTGTGGTCTCATCTGGTCGTTTCACCAGATTCAACGGAGATGAGTTATCTTCATATGAGCGGCTGATACCAGTGTCTTTACTGTTTAACCGATTACTTGTATTAACATTGACATTACCGATTATTTCATAATGAACCGTCTTGCTATTCTCTTGAAATTGTGGAAATGTAGTAAATTCTTCCATTTGATCAACATGGCTTTCATTTGTACCACTGTCAGACTCCGTGCCTGTAGTGTTGACGTGATCCAGTGTGCATGTCTCGTTAATGTTGTTGTCAAATTCAGATACAAGAACCAGTGTGCATGTCTCGTTAATGTTGTTGTCAGATTCAGATACAGGTTCTTGGAGACTATCGCTCATACTATCAGGTGGCCTCGATTGGTTCCGCTTTCCATTCGCATCACAGACGTTGTTATGTTCCATCTGGTGCCATGAAGATCCCTCTTTGGTTTCCATAATGGCCTGTTCCTTATTACTCGGAGCCGCAGTGTCTTGTAGCCGTTGAACATCCGTCCCGTTGTTACTCGGATTCGATCCATGTAAGAGTGTATGTACACTAGAAGAAATACAATCTCTCCCCAATTCGTCACCATGTATGCTGTCTGATCCGCACTCCAGATCTTTTATGTCATTTATATTTACAGTGGTTCTTATTTCGCTTTTTTCTGACCATACAGGTGCGGAATCTTCAGTTTGTGAGGAGTTTCGCAATGCAGGCCAACTATCTTGTCCGTCAACTGGACTTGGGCTTCGACACGGAGATTGCTCTCGGACGTGTGTTGAGTTAATGTCCATATCCATTTCGGCCTGGCAACTTTTATCGTGTTTAGCAGCTTCGTTGCCATGACTATTGTCGCATGCCGTTGGTGTGCTTTTCTCTGTTGTGGCATTACTGTCGGTTCCGACACACCGAGTCTGTTGGTGACTATCATCTACATACTTCCACCCGCTGTAACCGCGGGTAAACGATTCCCATACTCTCAGTATAAATTTCCATAGCGACTCGTTATAATGTCCATCGTCCAAATACAAATTTGGTTCTGAAATAACAATGGCTCAATTGTAGAAATATGTGAACCAAACTGATCGAATGCCCCGAACGGAGCCAAACGAGGGTACGGAATTAAAACAAGGACATTGTTATCACTACTGTCTGTTTCACGAAACCTTCCCAAATTTTACAGCCATATAAACAATGCAAAAACAATACTTTTCTCGATAATATTTAGCAAAATATTACTATAGCAAAATTTAAAAATGAGCCTTCTTTTTATTTTGTGAAATATCGATTTTATTACGAAAAAATGATTTGTCTATGGGAATTTAACCAAAAAACGAAACATTTTGGAAATCGATTCCGAAATCTGGCTAGATAGCTTGGAAATGATATAACTAAGAAAAAAAATTGAAAATCGGTCGACTAGTTCTGAAATTAGGAAAATGTTAATCTTCAATAAAATCAATATTGGACCAAATTTCACGAAATAAAAAGAAGTCTGACAAATATTATCGAAACATATATTGTTTATACATTGTTTATATGGCCGTAAAACATAGGCAGCTTTCGTGAATCAGACAGTAAGCTAATCCCCTCGCTGGCAACCTTGATAATAATAATAATAACAAATATGGATATATATATTTGTGAATTTACATACAGCATAGCTCGACTATTGACAGCCCGAGCGTAGCTCGGCTATTGACAGCCCGACAGTAACGGCAACGACATTTGCTAAAGGCTCTATATCTAATAATATTGGAGATATAAACTTAACCAAACACGTTAACACAGAAAACAAAAAAGAACTGGCATCGTTAAACAAAGCTAATCCTGAATAAAAAAGTAAAACATCAAAATCAAGTCCTCAGTGACCTTGACCTTGGGCGGTCGGACGTGGTTCGTATGCAAAACAAAGAAGCATCCCTAGACACACATTGTGGCCAAATATTATCAAAATCGGCAAAGCCGTTCCTAAATTATTGAAAAAGAAAAAGAGTTTAACACATTAGCCTGACAAACAGGGTGAACATAAGTCCTCAGTGACCCTGGGCGGTTTGACGTGGGCCGTATGGAAACCAAAGCACCATCACTAGACGTGGTTCACAAGTTATTGAATCAAAGTACTGAAAGTACTGAACATAGAGTACTACAAAAATTCCGCCACGGAAGCAGTGTCGCGCCTGAAAATGCCTTGTCGGTACAAAACAATGTTGTAGCAGGATTATTGTTAAAGTTTCTGCATTACTTTGACATGGCCATGTTTACTACTGTTTTGTGAATGAAATAGTTGGCCCCTGATCGAGTATATTAAAACATACAAATAACGTCATTGGGGAAACCGCTGACCAAATGTTCAATGTATGGAAGCCCAAATTTGTTAGAATTTTGTTTTTGTCGTATTTTAAGTGCTTGCATTAATATGAGTTTTAATCTACGCTGGATGTGTTATACTGTTATTAATTTGTTCCCTGACTGTAATTTATCACTTACTGACTTATTGACCCCCTTCCCTGAACGTAGAATTGACACTCATGTTGGCGTGTATTGGCCACCATAGACAAATGTCAATCACGCAGAATTCGGGAATGTCACTAAAATCCGCTGTAAATCCATCGATAGAATGAGGATTAACATCAGTTAGACCCACACGTGCGAGTTTTGTTGCGACACAATCGCGATCATTAAAAAAATCTGGGTAAACAGGTAGCTGTAACCCCTTGATATCGTTTGTGTGTTGAACGCGTCGATCAGGTGGAGAGTATTCGGAGGGGAGTTAACTGTGCCGAAAACTATAGCATGTTACTAAATTTAGCGATGACCGCACGATTTGTGACGCAAATGGGGGAAACTAACAACTTGAAGGCGTAACAAAATAATCTGATGTATTTTTGTACGTAGAACATCCGTTGTTGATATTGTTCAGTGCAAGTAGTTTTTCATAATATTATTTTCAATTAGCGGTTGCGTATGACAGTTAAACGCTTAGTAACACAATGCATTTTGTTGTTATGGTTACTCCAAGATATCACCACGGACTAGCCCATCGAGGGGGGTCTTGGGCGTGGCTAACTGTCCGAGGCGATTCCAATACATAGGTTACCCTATGTGAAATGAAAGGTGTTACTAACGCACGCTATATCTCCTCTTGTCTATCGGCGAGGGGATAATAATAGTTATATAATAAATTTAATTGTGGCTGTGACTGGATAAATGGGGCTTATAGGTTTTGCGACAAGCATAGATCCAGATCAGCAAATGCATCCGCACAGTCGGACCAGTATATGTAATATTCGCCGTTCCTTCAATGTAACACCCATCATGCTTCTGAAAGCATTATAGGTCGGTATCAGGGTACAGACGAGTGTTATCTGATCTGTAACATATTTCACAATTGATGAATTTTTATTATACTGAATGTATTACATTATCACAGCCATTTTGGCTGTGATAATGTAATGCATTCAATATAATAATTCTGCATATTTTTAATCATCAAATATATGCAGTCGTTAGTTCTATATGAAATAATGCATTTCAGGAAAAATAAATGATTACTCCAGTAGTATAGAGGGAGTCAAAATGATACCACCTACGTTGGTATCATTTCCACCCCCATATATTACTCCCACCACCCCCAAAAAACCAAAAATTGGTTAACGAGGAAAATATCTCCCGACAGCAAATTCATAAATTTGCAACCCCTATAATACCCCCACGAGGAAATTTATGAGAAAATAATTATTTTACAAAATTAATTTCAATGAGATAGTTTATATTCCAACACCCCATTTTTCTCCTCCAATATAGCTAATTTATTTCTACGATGTCGAATTGTAGTCCAATTATATTGGTGTCATAAATACATCATGTTATTTTCACGTCCAATTGAACAGATAAATTTAATAGGTTATAATAAAATATTATAACAAAATGGATAATAAAATACGCAACGAATTGGAATTTTGTAATGACTTTTATGGAGAATTTTACGCTGTTTCTACATTATTAAAACACGGTAAAATGACAATACTATGTTGTATCGAATACATGAAATATCAGCGTAATTTATTACGCTGCGATAAAAACGTTGCATTTACAATATTAAACCGACAATTATGTCGCCGGTATAAGGATCAAATTTGTGTAATGAAGCGACTAAATAGGATCAATTGGATAGGAGAAACACTACCGAAATATTATCAAACTAATTTTATAAAACAGTTTAAAATCAAAGATTCGTTTACGGATATGCGTTTCTACGATATCGCTTTTTAACGAAGAAATTGGAAAATTATTAGAAGAAATTGGAAATTATTAGAAGAAATTGGAAATTGAAAAAATTATTATTGAACAGAACTAATTTATGTTAAGCAGACGACAATGTTTCAATTACACGTGTTATGAACATGTAAATTAGGTGTCCCACCTTACACGTATATTAAGTGTCCATTTTATAGAGAGATTTACACAATTACGTCTTCCGGGATGGAAAATAAACACACTGTAATATATAATACACACACGGATATTGATAGCCTTATCGATGGTATGTAAACGGGCTATCAATTTACACAGGTGGTGTGTAACAGTTTATAAACACTTAGTGAGGGTTATATAGTTCACGAATTTCCGGGATGGTTCGTTATTTAATTAATTTTAATATATTTATAATTTAAATTAAAGCGGAAAACCCCCTATTATATTAATATAATAAAATAATTAATTAATAACAAATAACATTTTTTTTTATTTCACCAGCAAAGTTATGTTTATATACGAGAAATAAACACAGTTCATTGTCGGGACGCCGGCACTAATATCTCAACCGTGAGATAGGTTTCGCCACATGTATTCCACTCTAATTTTCCTAAAATTAATTAATAAATTGTTTACTGCACCAATATAATTATTAATTAATAATTTTGAAAAAATAGGAAAATTAATTATTTTTTTAAAAATAATTTTATAAAATATCACAATGGTGCTGTAACATTTCCTCCGACTTTATTTCCAAGTTTTACCCTAAATTTATCCCAATCAGTACACTAAATTTTGGGCATGGTGGCGCGCGCCTTGATTCTTATATCATTTTTTAATTCTTCATATCTTCCCATTTCTTCCACCACGGATTCAAACTCTAAATTTGATATTTTCTTATCGGCCAACGCTTTGGACACCATAACGTCGATGCTATTTTTCTTAGACCTAGCGAGAACGGATATTCTATCATGTTTTCTACTTTTTTTCTCGAGTTTTCCACCCGCCGCCCTAATTACCATACACAGCAACCCAGAAACGGCCGACACCGCACATAAAATCCCCGCTACAGGAACCGTTATAATGGTGGATATAGTTGCAGCTGTCCCCGCCCCGCACAACACAGAAACACTTGCCAGAACCGTACTAGATGCTTCAGCTATGTTCACCGCGCGCTTATATTTTTTAGTGTGTCTTTTTCTATTTGCACATTCTCTAACTAAAATATCCTGCATAGCGACGATATTATTCAACCTAAAATCTGAACTTCCTTCGTTAATTGGATACAGTGTTGATGGAGTGGTATTGAGAGTTGGATACAGTGTTGGTGGAGTGGTATTGAGAGTTGGATACAGTGTTGATGGATCGGTATTGACAATTGGAAGCGGTGATTCGTTCATATTTAAATTTTAGTTCAATATATTAGTATTTAGACAATAAGTTCAATTAACAATGAGACAATAGTGGAAGAACTCCCCGGGTCACCGATTTTCGTAACAAAGTTAATAACACTACCTTTGGAAAGTCTAATTCGATCATCACCGGCGAACGAAACCACCGTCGAAATATCTGCAGAGATTTTAGTGACTCCAACCCCCCGTTCTTCCCCATCTACTACAATATTTATCGCGACCGCGCCCACAGGTTTACCACTACCATTAACCGAGCAGACCGCCATTTGGACAACTTCACCTGCAGCTGTCATAGTGTATCCCCCATATGTATTACTCGCTTTGGCACCGAACGAATATTCATAGTGCCCCACAACCAATGGGCCCCGCTTCTCAGCCCAAACTGTTATGACACGTTTTGGCGTTTTCATTGTTTTCACTATTCCGGCAAGGGCATTGTTTGCGTTATATGCCTCAGTACGAATCTTATAAGAGGCCTCCTCAAGAGCTTTGGTCGCGGCTATACGATCATGTTTCAGTTTATCGGTTATTTTTACATCTAGTTCGGTAAGTGTCGCTTCTCTGTTGAGAGAGTCCTCTAAGCGCAACGCATCATAAGCCTCCGTAATGGTAGCCTGGTGGCCTTCTAAGGCTTTATCAATACCCGACCGGGTCTCTTTTTGAAATTCGGTTATTTTTCCGTCTAGTTCAGCAACCGCCGCTTCTCTGATGAGAGAGTCCTCTGAGCGCAACACCTCATAAGCCTTCGCAATGGCTACCTTGTGGTCTTCTCGGGCTTTCTCAACCCCAGACCGGGCCTCTTTTTGAAATTCGGTTATTTTCCCATCTAGTTCGGTAAGTGTCGCTTCTCTGTTGATAGAGTCCTCTAAGAGCAACACCCTATAAGCCTCCGTAATATCAGCCTGGTGGTCTTCTATGGCTTTCTCAATACCCGTTCGGACTCCATCAAGATCCAACCGGGTCTCTTTTTGAAATTTGGTTATTTTTTCGTATAGGTCAGTAAGTGCCGCTTCTCTGTTGAGAGAGTCCTCTGAGCGTAACGCCCCATAAGCCTCCGCAATGGCCTCTTTGTGGTCTTCTCGGACCCCCTCAACCCCCGACCTGGTCTCTTTTACAAATTCGGCTATTTTTTCGTCTAGTTCGGTAAGTGTCGATTCTTTGCTGTGAGAGTTCTCTAAGCGCAACGCATCATAAGCCTCCGCAATAGCCTCTGCAAGGTTCGACTGGTGGTCTTCTCGACTTTATCAATACCCGACCGGGTCTCTTTTCGAAATTTGGTTATTTTTTTATCTAGTTCAGTAAGTGCCGCTTCTCTGATGAGAGAGTCCTCTGAGCGTAACACCTCATAAGCCTTCATAAGGTCCGCCTGGTGGTCTTCTCGGGCTTTCTCAATACCCGACGTGGCCTCATTTCGAAAATCGATTATTTTCCCGTCTAATTCAGCAAGTGTAGCTTCTTTGCTGAGAGAGTCTTCAAAGCGCAACGCATCATAAACCTCCGTAATGTCAGCCTGGCGGTCTTCTCGGGCTTTATCAATCCCCAACCGGGCCTCTTTTCTAAATTTGGTTATTTTTTTACCTAGTTCGTTTAGTTCCGTATGCGTTTCTTCACGACTTTGTGTATTCACAGCCAGGGCATATTCTCTAAGTTGTGATAGTAGACTCTTGTGAATCTCGTCCGTGGCCCTCGATATAGTTCTATTGATCAAGGCCTTTGTTTTTTGGGTAGTTAAAAAGTCGCCCTCTGTCGGGATGAATCCCCCTTCTGCCGGTTCCAAATTATTTGAATTTGTCACCCAATCGGAAGAACTACCTGGTCCGTATATACTCATAATGTTGATAATATATATTACGAACATGCGTTTAATTCTAAATATAATTTAATTTGAAATTTCTAAGACGACCGAAATCGGGTAATCGTTCTTCAACTCTCGCCCTTTATCATCAAGAATAGAAAATCTTCAACTCGTGGATGTGTCCCGATTCCAAAACTTTCATCTCGGGGTGTGGGAAGTCTAAGGTTACAGTCTCGCCATAGAAACAGTCGCTGGCGGGCACAGTTTTCAGTAATGTGCTGGGGGATCCGTCTACCGTGTTGTACGATGTGTTACACCCGAATCAAGGTGCACCCCGAGAGTTTTCGTGAAGGCGAAGTTTACTGGGGTATCACCGCGGTGCTCGCCCACGGGGAAGACAAAGTCCAACGGGTACATTCACCCTTCATCCTCGTTGTAAGGGGGTGCAAATTTAAATTTCCTAACATTGAGGCCAACCCCAAGGAGTGATCTTTATTTTTTTTATCAACGGACAATGTCGCAATCCCCGTGGCTTTTGAGACTGTGAGAGTGACATTATCAGGCATATTCCTTGCGATTAAAGCTTGTACATCTCTGAAACCCCAAAGGCCAGGACGTAATGCGACAGCTCTTTCCCGAATGCGTCTCTCTACTTCTGCAGGACTATCGGCGGTCTCTAGATCGAGACCATCTTCAGAATAGATAAACTGTAACCGTTCTATTCCTTTGATATCCTTGTATATTTCAATGTTTTTCCACCCAACCGTGAAGGTGATTGATCTAAGGCCTACACGGCGTTTTCCGCAGCAGTTGTCTATTAATTTTTGAAGTTCACAACTCCCTTTTTGAACATTAGTTATAGTAGCAAACATAATAATATCTTTCAATGGATACCAAAGCATTTAGCTTTAACTCTAATGTAAAGTACGCGGTCGGAGGTAAATACACACAAAAAGACGTTGTTAACCGCCTTGTACACACAACCGTAACGGTTAGACCGGACAGCGGCTTTGCCACCAATTTCCCTAACATCTTTGAACAATATAGGCTGCCCAAGAGTACTACGATGGAGGGGTAAACGGTGGTAAACCGGGTGGAAAGCAACACCGATGCAGTTTTGGCAGAACCAAATAAATTTCACTGTATGGTGCGCAACAGCCGGGTGTGGAGTTTCATATAAAGACCATCTGACATCCAAGAATGTCATGCTCCGAAGTGTCTACAACTTTTCACGTGTATTATACTATTAGGAGGATTCTCAAAGAACTAGGTATTTCACTACCTCAAGACGACGCCTGGGATCCCATTTCCAACGCATACGACCGTATGGCCTTTGAAAGACTGTGTAACGAATTTAACGTTTCAAAAGACGCGGACTGGAGACAGAAAGCATTTCCTACCAGCACCGGCCTCGGGGACGTTCTCATTCATGGCCAGTCCGGGAATTGGACACAGACTGATTTTAGACACGATCACTCCGGTGACCACATCGTCAGTCGGAACGCCGGGAATTTTGACCCGCGACGATGACATTCGGGCCGGAAGAGTCTGGAGGTCGGCACTGTGGCGTGTTTCTTGTAAAATGTTACCTCCGAAACGGGCTCACGTCGATTACATACAGCAGGCTGCTGAGGTTCAGAACGCGTGGGGTACATTTATGTTAGATACGGTCTAGGGTTCACGCAGGCCGGGGTTACACGCGTCAACGACTCCATTCGTACGTACGTCTGGGCCATCCTCGGCGCACAGAAGCAAACTCGCAGTTCTATACTGGGCACGGGAACAGCGTTTGATGCACAAAAACAATTCTTGGCACTTGTAGAGGACGCCATCTCAGCTAGGGTGGACATGGAGAAGGCGATCCAGAATTATCAAGACGTTTTGCAGAATGCCAGCACCCCAGTAGACTATGTATTTGGAAAATAGGTCTTTATATGGCGCCGAGCAATATGATACTACGAGACGACCCGGTTGACGGTTACAATAATCAGATCGTAATCGCCACCGCCAATCAAAAAATCGGCCACAACGGTAACGTGAACACGGATATCATCAAGCGCACCCCCAACATGATCGGGTTCAACAGTGGAACCGATTTCATAAAACACAAAATGGATACACCTCCCCCAATTCGTAAATTGAACCCAGTACCCCCAATTCGTAAATTGGATGCACCATCGAGTTCCATCAACAGACCAATCGCGATTGGAGAAACACCAATCAATCACAAATTGGGTGAAATTGGAAGCACAACACACGAGGAGGAGAAATTAGGGCTCGTCATCGCCCTCGTGGCGATCGGATTATTTACGCTTTGGTTGTAGGAACTCTCTGGCGAAGAATAGTAGGAGACCGGTGATTGCCACGATTAAAGCCCAGGTATTTTTGGCTAGCCATCCGGCTGTTTTTGATAATATAGATAGCAAGTAAGAAACGATACTTCCGATCAATCCAGGTAGTGCGGCAGCCGCCTTTCCAGCTAATTTAGCTAGAAGATTGGCGAGGGCTTTTAGTTGTTTTTTTACCCACTCCTTGGCTCCACCGGATGGAGCGGGTGCTGGTGCTGGCGTGGGTGGTGGCGCCGCACCACCAGTGAAAGCTAGAACTATGGTCGATATAGTCATGCCGATAGCAACGAGGATGCTTGCTATCTTGACGCCCTGCTCTCTGAACAGAGTGCGAAGACGCTCACCGAGTGTCGTCTCCTCGTGCAGGACCCTCGAGATTGATTCGCGGATCCGACTTATTTGAGTGCGGAGAGCCTCACGGTTAACCGAGGCGGCCTCCAAGCGAGCTTCTCTTTCGTCCCGCAAAGACCGCAGTCGTTCGGCGATCCGCTCGGTAGATTCTCTATCGTCACCGGCTTCCTCCAGTTTTCTTTCTTCTAGCGCGATATGTTCATCCACGCGAGTGAGTTTGGAGAGGTTAAGGACCAGTTCGCCCCGGACCGTTTGTAGAGCCTTATCGAGTCCACGGAGTTCTCGAAGAGGTAACGGTGGGTCATCGTTGAGTATTTTCCCCCAATTGCGATTGGACGCTGAACGTGGTCTCCATCGTGTTAATAACGTCCGGTGGGCTAATTTGAGGGACCTCGCTGAGCTCGACCTTTTCTATCGCGGTGGCCGTCTTCGCTATAGTTTCGTCGGTAGACTGTAGGGCCTCTACAGCGCGGGCCGGCACAATTGTTTTACCCCTCTTCCAATCCGTGAAGCCTAGTTCGTCCTTTATGAATCGGCCACCGCCCGGGTTTCCGGCAATGGTGCCAATCGCTAGGGGTTTACCGGTCCTCGTGTTGACTATTGGGATATTTGATGCTGCTTTTAGTCGCAATCTACCGTTCATATCAAATTTGAACTTGGAGTAGTCGCGACCGACAGAGGGGACCAGACCTTTTTCTGCCAAACTGTTGTAGTAGTCGTTTACAGCTCCCTCGAGTAATTCCCAGACTTTGACTAGTAGTAGCGCCACCCAATTGTGATTGGATTGGAACTGGAGTCTCGAGGGAATCCTCGAAATTATCATCACCATCGAGGTAATCGTCTTTGCCGATTTCATCCATTTCAACATCGTAATCAGCCATATTTATAATTTTCTTAAAATTAATTATGTATTAAAGACAAAACCATACGGGTTTAATAGTTTCAATAATTTTGAAAAAAATAATTATGTCTTCGAGTCAATACGGTCGCAAACTCAATCCATACCGCAGACTGCGTGAGCCCCTCGGGGCAAAAGGCGTGAGACAGAGTGTCGTTATTACGAACAACCCATCGACGATCGACCAGAACCAGCAGCTCTTAGTCCGCTTACCCAACCTCGGAACTCACGACGTCATTGTTCCGGGTACTGTTCGCCTCGCTTTCACTATTTCGCTAACGTCGACGGACGCGGACCGAACCGTAGTTCAGAACCTGGGTCGCGCCATAGTCAAGAAGACCATGATAAAGATTTCTGGTAATGAGGTGATGTCGATCGATGACAGCGACGTCTACCATTGGTATCAGGACCTGTGGAAGACGGCACAAGAGCGTGAAAACGCCGTCTATCAGGGTATTGACACCAGCAAAAATAAGAACGTAACCAGACTTAGAATCGGGGCTGCTAACAAGGTAGATAACAACGCGAGTGACAATGCGGTCGCGGGCGCTTACGGCAACCGCTTCTACATCCCGCTCGACTTTGAGTTGCTGGAGAGCCACATGCCCTACTATCAGAGTGCTTTGGCCGACCGCCTCGAATACGAACTAACGTTCAACGACTACGACCGAGTTCTCATAGCCACCGACCAGTTATCGACGTATACGATCGATAATGTTTCCCTGGAGTACGACATGGTCACGATGCCCGAACTCGCGCGATTGATCAGAACCCAGTACGCCGGGCGCGTTGCCATACTTTACGACCGAGTTCTTCGCCATCGCAAGATGCCGAAAGACAAAAGCGACACATTGTGGAATATTAATGTCAACGTACCCGCCCGCTCGATGAAAGGTATACTGATGCTGTTTGAGGATGCTCGGTTCGCGTTCGGTGCTAGAAAAACCGATAAATTCTATAACCCCAAAAATCACAGAAGGTGGGGGGGGGGGAGGAGGTGACGATCGAGGGAGTCCCCAATCAACTCTACAGCGCGGGTCTTCGCGCGCACCAGCAGTGGGATGAAGTAAGAAAGCAGTTTGCTGCCGGCTCTAAGCGCTCTCCGGAGGTTGCAGCAGTTGCCAAAGACCTGCATCTCTCGTCCGTCTCCCTCGCGGAGTTCCTGAATACCAAATACGCGTTATGGCTAGACATGCGAGCCAGCGACGACGACCAAATACACGGTAGCGGACGCCAAGTTGAGAACGCTAGTGAGGGTGTGACGATCCAGATAACCAAAGAGGCGGATGGAAATGGGCCATTGAACGTGTACTTATATATAATTACAGACGCACAACTCAACATCGAAGATGGCCGATACGTCTCAGCACCTCTACTGATTTAATGAAAAAATCATCTAACGATTTATTAATTAATAATTTTTGAAAATTAAGAAAATTAACAATCAATACCAATTCACGATTGGAGATGCTCACTCTGCCATAATATGTGGGCAGACAGGATGTGCAAAAACGGTTTTCATCCTAGACTTGCTCGAGGGCTCCTACCGCGATGCCTTTCGTCATATTGTGATCCTGTGTCCCACTGTGCGGCACAACGATACTTATCAGCGGCGCCCTTGGATATGGTCCGATCCTGAGGTATACGTTATTGACCCGGTGATAGGCTTCACGATTGGTTGCGTGGTTTATACCAAAGATTCCAGGGTGAGCCCACCCTATATGTGATTGACGATTGCTCGGCCAAGGCGGCGATGACCAAAAAGAAGGACATGCTCTCCGAGCTCGCATTTTCTGGCCGCCATGCTAGGCAAAGCGTATGGATATCCACTCAAAAGTACAACGCCGTCCTCAAGGATCTGCGCGAGCAAACGAAATGGGTCGCCCTCTTTCACTGCAAGGACCGAGACTCATTCGATGACTGTCTTCGAGAGAATGACGTTATCCCAACGCGCGAGGAGCGCCTGGAGGTTCGACAGATGCTTTCGAAAACTAAGCACGCCAAGCTGTTGCTAAAGACTGATCAACCAACTGCTTATAAAGTTATCAATTAATTAATAATTTTGAAAAAATTAGGAAAATTGCAAAGTAATAAGCTATTGCAATGCTTAACAATGCTTAGCAATTGCTGAACAATGCTTAGCAATTGCTGAACAAACAAATGTTGAACAAATGCTGAACAATGGTTAACAATGTTAAAAATTTGGTGCTCCTCTGCGAGCTTTGTTGCGAGCATAATGGTGATCATAAGTATCGGGTGGTGCGCTTGGCAATATGTTAAAGTGATTAGACTTGTTAGAATAGTTAAATTACTAATTTTGAAAAAAATGAACTGCGACGAACTTCTCGATCAGCTAATAGAAGAAACCTCAACTCCGACTGCCAACAATAATGATCCGACAGAGCAATCGGAATCGAGGGTTGGTATTGGGTTGAGTGCAACGACTCCGAATGAAAATGAAAATGCGGCGCGACGAGAGCGGGTTGCTGGGGGACAATCTGAGCATTATCTCGGTAGGCGTCTCTCAGTTTTTCAGGTGGATAAGATGTCAGATGCGGAGATCGATAAAATGTATGCGCGATACGAATCCAAATTGGGAGCGGAGATGACAAAAACTCTCGGATCGGCGGCTATTCATTTGTACGCAACCGCCGTTAGTATACTTCTCCCTATACCAAACACCGCGGGGTTGATTGATGATCTAGAGACTGACCCTTTTATAGGACACACTCTTAGAAAGGCATGCTGCTCAATTTATCACAAGTTTGGAATGTACTTAGCTCCGCTGACAACCGCGTTGACCACGGGTAAACACTGTCAATTTGGACATATATGCCCACGAACTATAAGCCCTGAAAATGATGACACAAGACACACCCACGAGAGTGACGGAGTTGAACCAGATTGCTCCAACACAATCGAACCAGAGTGTTACTCCGCCACTGGATGACATACCGCATATAAAAAATCCCAAAAGACAGGCAGCTGGGTGGGCGGCGGCTGCCACCCGAAAAGTTAAACAAGATAAAATACTCGCCGAGCTTAGAGAGGCTAAACAGTCGTTGCAATCGGGGACGGGGACAGCAAAACATCTGAAGACAGAGCAATCGGGTTCAACTTCAATCCCGATTGGGTTGAGTGCAACAACACCCCAAATTCACGAATTAGAAGCACACCCAAATTCTTTGAATTTGTCACCCAATACCAACTCCCGTTGGAGTTGGACTGAATCCCAATTCACGAATTGGAGTTGGTTTGTTGGTGGTAGTCTGGCAGTTGTTGGTGCCCTGTGCGTGTGGAAATACCCGAAAAACAACCAGCCAGTGTTCAGAAGAAAGTTACGAAACACCAATCATCAACAATGTTGAATTTGGATGCGCCCCATTTAAACATTGATCGCGACCCCTTTTATATGCAATAATTATAAAAAATGGCTGAACAAGATGGTAAAATGTTAGTGAATGCGCTTTATCACGCCGTGGTGATATCGGGTTTCAGTATCGGGTATGCTCGACTATCAAAGATGGCCCTAGGAGGAACCGCTCCCAAATTGGACTTTACTGTGAGAGACGTAGGGCTCGCGACCTTAGATGTAGCGGCCGCAGTTTGGACCCGAGTTTTATTATCTAGTTAAAGCTGGAATTCTACCAGTTAATATATGGAAATAAATGGCTTCAATCGCAGTAATAGTAGGTGGTGCGCTTGTAAACGCATTGGCGTTCAGCGGTAGCAACTTTATATTCTCTAAAATGAAAAGCTCGAACGTGGATGAGGAGCGTAAGCGTCATGATTTAGCTGTAGAACAACTCAATAGCGCAAAGGAAGCGTGGTCGAAAAAACGAACCGCCCATCTGGACTGGGTCAACGAAGAGCTAAGCCGAGAAAATCACGCCGCGCAAACTTTTCAGAACGTTGAAGAAGCCAACCGCGAGTACGCACTGGCATATCCGCACAAAAGTCTCGATCCAATGGATCGCGAGCCACAACTTTCAGATTTCTATGTACCGTCAGAGGCCCAAAAAGACCGCGAGATCGCGTTCATCGTTGTGGGAATGGGTGTGGTTGTGCTCGTCGGCTACTATATTCAATCGAGATTTTAAATTAATTAATTAAAACAATTTTTTTTTATAAAAATATATATATATAGAACGATGTTAGTTGACGAACTTTATGACGCTATGATCGATGTAGGCTACACTGCCAAAAAACATCGTTTACCTGGTGCAAAGAGCATGATTCGTCTGGCCCGAGATTGTCTCGAGACGTGGCGCGAGGACGAAAAAGCGGCCACCCTTTTCGCAAAGCGGATGTTAGATTCCTCCATCAACTCCCAATCGAGATTGGATGAATTAGATTCCCCTCTCCTGTTCCAACCCAAACGCGATTGGGGCTGCAGCGAAACTTCCAACAAAGGTTTATTATTAACGACGCAGTTACCGGACGAACTGGCGAGGGCATGTTGGAGATTGTCCGATATATTAGAATACTTCGCATACGATGAACACGCGCAAACTTGATACCACACTAACGCGCAAGCTGTCAAATACATACTATAGCCCACGCGGCTACTGGAAGGGACTCGCGGCCATCAAGAACCTCGCGGCGGCGACCAAGGTTTCAGAAAACGCTGTCAAGGAATGGCTCAAGAAGCAGGCCATCTGGCAGATCTATTTACCCGCGCCTCACAATATTCCGCGCCCGAAATTCGACGTGCCGGTGCCGAACCAAGTTCACCAAGCGGATCTCCTGTTTCTCCCTCACGATCGCGTCGGTCGCAAAACGTACAAGTACGCACTGACAATCGTTGACGTAGCGAGTCGTTATAAGGGGGCTGAGCCGTTGGCCACTAAAGAGTCTAAGGAAGTGGCCGAGGCTCTTTCCCGAATATATAAGAGGAGTCCTCTCAAATGGCCGAATCTTCTCCAGGTCGATCCCGGCCGCGAGTTCATGGGCGCGGTCTCTCATCTATTGTCTAAGCATAAAGTTTCTATCAGACGCGGCGCCTCAACATCCACCGGGACCAGGGGATCGTGGAACGCTTCAATCGAACCCTGGCTGAGAGACTGTTCGGACACCAATACGCCAAAGAACTTGTAGACCCCCATTCACGATCGACCGAGTGGGTGGCCAGACTGCCCGCCGTGGTCTCCGCACTGAACGGAGAGGTGACCAGATTGATAGGTAAGAAGCCTGTAGATGCTATCAAGTTTAAAAGGGTGACGAGCAAGCCCTCTGCCGTCTCGCGCGGGCGACCCGTTGGTTTAGAGGAGCAACGGCTTCCATCAGATATTGACGTCCGGTACCTCTATCAACCCGGAGAGCTCGAAGGTGGCAGCCGCCGCGCGACTGATCCAGTGTGGTCTCTAATGTATATCATCTAGATCGATCTATTACCAAACCCGATGAGCCCGTGCTCTACTATTTGGATGATGGGCCATCTCGAGGGTTTGTTCGCGAAGAACTTCTTATAGTGCCTTCTGACACCCAGCTACCCCCGATTACTTAAATCAATAGAGGTTCTGTATGTATTCCGTCTGGTAACACGCGTCTTTTATCGTAGTATGCCGAGAGTCCTAATTTTTGCTGACAGTACGTTTTCATAACGCCGTCTTTCATTTTAAATCCTCTATTTTGTGCTACATCTATAATGTGTTTTCCATCTTCTGTAGTTTCACTTAGTACTCGTTTATATCTATCCCAATTTAAATTGTTAGTTCTCTTGGACATTCCTTTCGCAGAGTTTTTATTAATTTTAATTTGTTCCAAATTATCTTTAGTGAAATTAATTTTGTAAAATAATTATTTTCTCATAAATTTCCTCGTGGGGGTATTATAGGGGTTGCAAATTTATGAATTTGCTGTCGGGAGATATTTTCTTCGTTAACCAATTTTTGTTTTTTTTGGGGTGGTGGGAGTAGTATATGGGGGTGGAAATGATACCAACGTAGGTGGTATCATTTTGACTCCCTCTATACTACTACTCCCTCAAAGTATACTTAGCAATGTTGGTGAAAACGGCTACTGGGGCTACAATGGTCGCAAATTCCATAAGCCCAATTTATCCAGGCACAGCCACAGTTACAATGCAGCTATAAATGTTTTAACGCACCTTCCTAAATGTGTATCAAGTAAGAGAAGCCAGTTCTGAATTCTTGATATTTTTTTGCAACTGTTTATATTATACATCTACTTAAATTAACATCATTTACTGTCTCACCCACGATAGTGGAAAGTGAGACATAGCGATTACAATTCAGGCGTCGTCGTCGTCCGTCTCGTCAACAATTTGGGACTACATTTTGTGTGTAGCCAAATAATCCATATCTCTTGATCCGTCAGATAATTACCAAACTTCATCAATAACTTCCTCACATCAGAGCTCCAGATAAGCTGCGTATTTGCATAAATACCCAACTAAAATTGCAAAAAACCCAATTGAAATCAGAAGTAGTGAGTATCAAAAAGCAATGAGAACAATTGTGGTACCGTTATCATGCTGCGGAAAACAATAAACAGACCACAATATAGCATATATTTTTCTTATTTTTCCATGAAAACACATCCAAGGTGACAATTATAATGAAATGCCAAGATATGTTTTCATTTCGAAACAAACTATTCAATAATTGCTGTCTGTTGATGTATAAACAGTAGTGTGATTTAATTTTACCCAATTAAAATTTTGAAATACCCAATTGCTTCATAACTGATGGAGTAACAATACTCAATTACTAATTCCTTATCTGGAGCTGTCACATTGATAGCTATCCATCCAGTGTTATTAGGGTGACCTTGACCATGGTGACCTTGACCTTCATGTCAATAATTGTTGACGTACATCCAAACATTGAATATATCTTGATCCGTTGATCAAAACTCGATAGCTTACCTGCACATTGGTGTCAACAATTTTGAACATAAGTACAAATGTTGAATATCTCCTGGTCCGTTAGTCATATCATTACCAATCTCCATAAATAGCTGCCTCCCATTGATAGCTATCCATCCAGTGGCATTTGTATGTACGTCAAAATGTTGAATATCTCCCGATCCGTGGTGTCGGATCATTACCAAACTTCACCAACAAAATCCTCACTTTGATGGCTATTCACCCAGTGTCATTTGTGTGACATTGACCTTGGTGTCCGTGACATTCGCAACAATAATTTTGGATTTCCTCATATTCTGACCTTGACCTTGGTGACCTTCACCTTCGTGGCCATCGCCTTGTCTAGTGAGTGAGACAGTAAGACACTCTCCGGCGATCGCCTTATATACAGTAGTATTTACAACTTCATATATCATTAGACAAACTTAGCCAATGCACTGCGAAGCTAGTTATTGTACCCATTAAATGTTATATATTGCGCAAGAGTTTATTTTATTGAGAGTGGGGGTGTGGGTGGTAGGTGGGCGTACACCGCTTCGGCACAGGCCAGGAACGACGATGATGAACAATTATACATACCATCATTGGAACTACACGTGTTCCCACCACCGTTGTTAGAACCAGGGTTGAGCCCGGAGAGCCAACGCATGAGCACCGCTGCCACCAGACGCTTGATGGCCATATAGACCGCAATCACCCACACCACAATCGGCCACGTCCACACCACAATCGGCCACATCACAAATGATATGGATATCTGAAACCAATCGAATCGGGTTCAAGGTGTATGATCACGTGGTACTAACAACAACAACAAGTACTGAAACTTCCAGAATCCATCTGATTGAAAGAACGTATTCTTTTATATTGTCCTTATTACGTAACGGATATTGGTGTAATATGTCGCATCAAACGCGTCTTGTTAATTAAGCTGCATTTGGTGGTCTTTGTATTTTCGCCCAAACTTATGTCGTTTTTGAGAAGTTATTATGACTCCTATTACTTTTAGGGAGTGTGGCTAAGTGATTCTAGTGATTCTAGTATGGTGATGATCTGGCACCAGACCAGGTTATGGTACTAATTTTTCTGTAAATATTCAGTTCGGATTTTGAGATTCTCCTCCCCCAACCCCCTTTCCATACAGGTCAAATATGTACTAGTTAGTGTAAGAAACTAGGCTACAGAAAACATTCAGTTAATTGATCAGTACAGCTTCAGTATGTTTCTATGATTATATTATACAATAAATAGGATCTTAAATAACTGATTACTTAACATGATATTTAATATTAAACTCATTATGATTTACTGATTGCATAAGAAACTCGGCTTAGCGTAGTTTCTTATAAAGTTAGTAGTCTATTAATAAATACCATACAAATCACCAAACATGTTAGATCCGCTGTATAAAATACCCCAAAACAGTATATTTATCAAATCGATACACAAATCAAATTATTATGGCTCGGCGACTGCTGTGACAGAAACGTTCCAGATCTAATACCCCACCCACAGTGAACTATTCAAGTAACCATGCGTTGACACAACCTCGAAAGTTATCCGATAAACTTACGTAGTACTGTACACGGTGTAATTCTCTGTTTTGTTTAGCACAAAGGAATGTAGATTTCAAATTGTGAAAATAATTTAAAGTAAAAAATGCAAAAATATACAGTAGGTAGCAATATGAAAATAGCGCATTTTAGCTTGCACTTGCAGTCAATGAGACCCCGGTTTGTTTACTCTTAAATCTACAACAACAACCACAATGACCATATATGGTAAACTGTAACTTGGTGTATTATTAAATACTATTTAGTATTAAAATGATTAATAAAATATATTAAAAATAAACTTAAATATCAGTATACACTGTAACTTAAATATTTTTTTTTAAATCATACATTTGTAATATTTTCCTTTCGCGATTTTTAGCCAATCAGGCCGCAGCATCTCTCTCCAACAAAAATGGCCGTTGTAAAATAGGTCGATTGAATTTTCTGATGAAGAAAGATAAAAATCGGATTTTGTCCACAAGTAAGAAGCATAGCGAGCATACCAGGATGTGTACTTCACTGTGGACGTATATAAAATCGGTTTAAATGTAACATTATAAATGTCGACGTGTTGAACGTCTACAAATACTCGATAATGGGAAATTTGAGCAACAATTCAGGGACCCTTGATAACGACGACTTTTTCCGGGGAGGACTAGGTTACAAATCTAGTGCTGTACCACAGGCGCAAGGTACTCTTACACCCAGTAAACGGCACCGAGACCCGGACTGGTCCGGCTTATAGAGGCTTCATTGTAAATCCGGCATTTGAACATTCTGAGACATAGTTGTGTGCTATGCGATCAAGAACAAACGTTATCACATGAGATAAATAACCAAGAAATTAATCAACATATTATAGCATATGTTTTGTTTGTGTGCGGTTTTGAGAGGGTCCACAGTATAGTTTTCATACAATTTACGTCCCACACAGTACTATCTAGAAATGAATCGCGTTATGGTACTGCTAAATTGGTCGCATTCAGAGAAATACAGAAGCCGGCAGAGCTCCAGATAAGCTGCGTATTTGCTTAAATACCCAATTAAAATTGCCAAAAACTCAATTGAGATCAGAAGTAGCGCGTATCAAAAAGCAATAAAAAAATATGGTACCTTTATCCTGCTACAGAAAACAATAAACAGCCCACAAATATAGCATATATTTCTTATTTTCCATGAAAACACATCTTGGTATTTGAGGCGGTGCTGCCTTCTGCTTGTGTGCGTGTCCTGGTACTTCTGCTGGTCAGAATGTTGCATCTGCCATTATGTTATGTGGCTTTACTGTAGGTGCGTATGTGTGACGTGGGTCTGTTGTCGTTCTTATTTTTGTGGCTGCGAAGACTGATCCGGCCTGCATATGTTTTATTAAATGTTGAGGGTTTTTGCCTTCATTTGGCAAGAAGTATTTACATTATGGTTATACCTTCAATAGAAGCAACGTGCAACAGCTGGTAGTACAGTGTTGGAGACCTGGGGATTCTTTAATTATGGGCAGTCGGGGGGATTATGGTCGCTGAGACCTTTATTTCTATGTTCTACCTTGGGACAGGGGATAGGGGTTGTTGTGCCGTGTCCTCCTTATATTATTTGGAGGTTTAAGCGGCGTTTGGGATATGCCGTATTTGATTGTTCAGTCATTCTGTGCATACCGGGACATGTTTTTTATTTTTGATGGTTTGTTTCTTTTATCGGTAGCCGTCTTCTGGTCTTCCATCTATACTGTGCCAGCTGGTGTGTTCCCTGTGTAGCCGGGCTATGTGCCTGCGGCTCTTGTCATCATCGCACACGCTTCGTGGCTTTTATTATCAGACAAGCATATTTTTTATTATTTTCCATGAAAACTCATCTTGGTATTTCATTGAAACAATTTTAATGAAATGCCAATACATGTTTTCATTTCGAAGAAAACTTAAATAATTGCTGTCTGTTGATGTGTAAACAGTAGTGTGATTTTATTTTACCCAATTATAATGGTGAATTACCCAATTGCTTCAGAAATGATGGAGTGACAATACTCAATTACCAATTAATTATCTGGAGTCCTGGAAGCGACATTGCTGTAGAGACGCTTGGTCTAATGTGTAGCTA
>CM055276.1:68815240-68952292 GCA_029237695.1 Conchocele bisecta | reverse complement strand
GAGCGATCGTCTCATTGATACCTTTGACTTGATATATGATATGAACAGATTGTGGTATCAGGTTAGTTTCATATGCAAATGAGGCATGATATTTTTTAATTATTTACTAGTATACTAATTAAATGCGTCACCTGAAAAAAATAATATTTGCGACAGATTATAAAGTATAATCATTACACATAAAAAATATATACGGTTATCGCACCAGATATCAGTGTGGAAATTTAAGTCCGATATAAAATGTATAATAATGCATTTAGTATTATCATTTAGTACAACTTCATACATACCAGCGATCCGATGGTCTGATGGGAATGGTTGCTGTCTTCTAAACTCCAATTGGCACTATTCATGTTTGTACGAGCTGCTGCAGTACTCGCAATAATTTCCACCGCCGACTCATCATAAGACGTGTTTGACCAAGGTACATGCGTTCCAAGACTGCTCAGTGGTACGTTGTCCGGTACTGAAGTGGGTGGATCAACCTGCGGAGCCATGTTTCCACTTTCAGCAGGTAAATTAGATTTGTGCTCTGAGTTCAATTCGTCGAAGGATAGCTCACACCACCCCAAGCCTTCATATTGCGATAACTCTTCATTTTCATTAGCAGTATTGGTGATTATATCTTGTGACGTTTCTTCAACGATTACGGGTGGCAAAATAGGTTTATCGAAATCACCTGTTTCGCCATTCATACGATTATCTTCATCTACAATAGGATCACATACTACTATATCTAGTTCTTTAATTGATTGATCGTCATCAGACTCTTCACAGTTTATCTGATTAACATTTCGGTGAGTATTTGAGTCAGCATTGTCATTGTCACTAGGCATTGCCTTAGCTTTTTGTTCCTTCGATCCATTTGCATTGCCATCATCAATGCTTTCGTTATACGTATATTGCGATAACTCATCATTCTCATTAGCGGTATTGGTGATTATATCTTGTGACGTTTCTTCAACGAGTACTGGTGGCAAAATAGGTTTATCTAAATCACCTGTTTCGCCATTCATACGATTATCTTCATCTAAAATAGGATCACACACTACTATATCTAGTTCTTTAATTGATTGACCGACATCAGACTCTTCACAGTTTATCTGATTAACATTTAGGTGAGTATTTGAGTCAGCATTGTCATTGTCACTAGGCATTGTCTTAGCTTTTTGTTCCTTCAATCCATTTGCATTGCCATTATCAATGCTTTCGTTATACGTATATTGCGATAACTCATCATTTTCATTAGCAGTATTGGTGATTATATCTTGTGACGTTTCTTCAACGAGTACGGGTGGCAAAATAGGTTTATCTAAATCACCTGTTTCGCCATTCATACGATTATCTTCATCTACAATAGGATCACATACTACTATATCTAGTTCTTTAATTGATTGATCGTCATCAGACTCTTCACAGTTTATCTGATTAACATTTAGGTGAGTATTTGAGTCAGCATTGTCATTGTCACTAGGCATTGTCTTAGCTTTTAGTTCCTTCGATACATTTGCATTGCCATTATCAATGCTTTCGTTATACGTATATTGCGATAACTCTTCATTTTCATTAGCAGTATTGGTGATTATATCTTGTGACGTTTCTTCAACGATTACGGGTGGCAAAATAGGTTTATCGAAATCACCTGTTTCGCCATTCATACGATTATCTTCATCTACAATAGGATCACATACTACTATATCTAGTTCTTTAATTGATTGATCGTCATCAGACTCTTCACAGTTTATCTGATTAACATTTCGGTGAGTATTTGAGTCAGCATTGTCATTGTCACTAGGCATTGCCTTAGCTTTTTGTTCCTTCGATCCATTTGCATTGCCATCATCAATGCTTTCGTTATACGTATATTGCGATAACTCATCATTTTCATTAGCAGTATTGGTGATTATATCTTGTGACGTTTCTTCAACGAGTACTGGTGGCAAAATAGGTTTATCTAAATCACCTGTTTCGCCATTCATACGATTATCTTCATCTACAATAGGATCACATACTACTATATCTAGTTCTTTAATTGATTGACCGACATCAGACTCTTCACAGTTTATCTGATTAACATTTATGTGAGTATTTGAGTCAGCATTGTCATTGTCACTAGGCATTGTCTTAGCTTTTTGTTCCTTCAATCCATTTGCATTGCCATTATCAATGCTTTCGTTATACGTATATTGCGATAACTCATCATTTTCATTAGCAGTATTGGTGATTATATCTTGTGACGTTTCTTCAACGAGTACGGGTGGCAAAATAGGTTTATCTAAATCACCTGTTTCGCCATTCATACGATTATCTTCATCTACAATAGGATCACATACTACTATAATCTAGTTTCTTTATTATTGATTGATCGACATCGACTCTTCACAGTTTATCTGATTAACATTTAGGTGAGTATTTGAGTCAGCATTGTCATTGTCACTAGGCATTGTCTTAGCTTTTAGTTCCTTCGATACATTTGCATTGCCATTATCAATGCTTTCGTTATACGTATATTGCGATAACTCTTCATTTTCATTAGCAGTATTGGTGATTATATCTTGTGACGTTTCTTCAACGATTACGGGTGGCAAAATAGGTTTATCGAAATCACCTGTTTCGCCATTCATACGATTATCTTCATCTACACTACGATCACCTACTAGTTCTTTAATTGATTGATCGACATCGGACTCTTCACAGTTGATCTGATTAACGTCATCACGTGACGGTTCTTCTACGTTTTTATCTGACAATTGATGTTTGATATCGTCAAAAGGTTGACTGGCTTCAGTTTCTACGATGTTTAGACAATCAATTTTACCTTCATTGTCATTACCGGCGAGCTCATCTTGTGACGATTCATTTGTGGTCTCATCTGGTCGTTTCACCAGATTCAACGGAGATGAGTTATCTTCATATGAGCGGCTGATACCAGTGTCTTTACTGTTTAACCGATTACTTGTATTAACATTGACATTACCGATTATTTCATAATGAACCGTCTTGCTATTCTCTTGAAATTGTGGAAATGTAGTAAATTCTTCCATTTGATCAACATGGCTTTCATTTGTAACACTGTCAGGCTCCGTGCCTGTAGTGTTGACGTTATCCAGTGTACATGTCTCTTTAATGTTGTTGTCAGATTCAGATACAAGTTCTTGGAGACTATCGCTCATACTATCAGGTGGCCTCGATTGGTTCCGCTTTCCATTCGCATCACAGACGTTGTTATGTTCCATCTGGTGGCATGAAGATCCCTCTTTGGTTTCCATAATGGCCTGTTCCTCATTACTCGGAGCTGCAGTGTCTTGTAGCCGTTGAACATCCGTCCCGTTGTTACTCGGATTCGACCCATGTAAGAGTGTATGTACACTAGAAGAAATACAATCTCTCCCCAATTCGTCACCATGTATGCTGTCTGATCCGCACTCCAGATCTTTTATGTCATTTATATTTACAGTGGTTCTTATTTCGCTTTTTTCTGACCATACAGGTGCGGAATATTCAGTTTGTGAGGAGTTTCGCAATGCAGGCCAACTATCTTGTCCCTCAACTGGACTTGGGCTTCGACACGGAGATTGCTCTCGGACGTGTGTTGAGTTAATGTCCATATCCATTTCGGCCTGGCAACTTTTATCGTGTTTAGCAGCTTCGTTGCCATGACTATTGTCGCATGCCGTTGGTGTGCTTTTCTCTGTTGTGGCATTACTGTCGGTTCCGACACACCGAGTCTGTTGGTGACTATCATCTACATACTTCCACCCGCTGTAACCGCGGGTAAAGTAAACGATTCCCATACTCTCAGTATAAATTTCCATAGCGACTCGTTATAATGTCCATCGTCCACATACAAATTTGGTTCTGAAATAACAATGGCTCAATTGTAGAAATATGTGAACCAAACTGATCGAATGCCCCGAACGGAGCCAAACGAGGGTACGGAATTAAAACAAGGACATTGTTATCACTACTGTCTGTTTCACGACACCTTCCCAAATTTTACAGCCATATAAACAATGCAAAAACAATACTTTTCTCGATAATATTTAGCAAAATATTACCATAGCAAAATTTAAAAATGAGCCTTCTTTTTATTTTGTGAAATATCGATTTTATTACGAAAAAATGATTTGTCTATGGGAATTTAACATTGAGGAAAATGAGGTGGAGGAGCTGGAGGAGGAGCCAAAAAACGAAACATTTTGGAAATCGATTCCGAAATCTGGCTAGATAAGATAGCTTGGAAATGATATAACTAAGAAAAAAAATTGAAAATCGGTCGACTAGTTCTGAAATTATGAAAATGTTAATCTTCAATAAAATCAATATTGGACCAAATTTCACGAAATAAAAAGAAGTCTGACAAATATTATCGAAACAAATATTGTTTATACATTGTTTATATGGCCGTAAAACATAGGCAGCTTTCGTGAATCAGACAGTAAGCTAATCCCCTCGCTGGCAACCTTGATAATAATAATAATAACAAATATGGATATATATATTTGTGAATTTACATACAGCATAGCTCGACTATTGACAGCCCGAGCATAGCTCGGCTATTGACAGCCCGACAGTAACGGCAACGACATTTGCTAAAGGCTCTATATCTAATAATATTGGAGATATAAACTTAACCAAACACGTTAACACAGAAAACAAAAAAGAACTGGCATCGTTAAACAAAGCTAATCCCCTCGCTGGCAGCCTGAATAAAAAAGTAAAACATCAAAATCAAGTCCTCAGTGACCTTGACCTTGGGCGGTCGGACGTGGTTCGTATGCAAAACAAAGAAGCATCCCTAGACACACATTGTGGCCAAATATTATCAAAATCGGCAAAGCCGTTCCTAAATTATTGAAAAAGAAAAAGATTTAACACATTAGCCTGACAAACAGGGTGAACATAAGTCCTCAGTGACCCTGGGCGGTTTGACGTGGGCCGTATGGAAACCAAAGCACCATCACTAGACGTGGTTCACAAGTTATTGAATCAAAGTACTGAAAGTACTGAACATAGAGTACTACAAAAATTCCGCCACGGAAGCGGTGTCGCGCCTGAAAATGCCTTGTCGGTACAAAACAATGTTGTAGCAGGATTATTGTTAAAGTTTCTGCATTACTTTGACATGGCCATGTTTACTACTGTTTTGTGAATGAAATAGTTGGCCCCTGATCGAGTATATTAAAACATACAAATAACGTCATTGGGGAAACCGCTGACAAAATGTTCAATGTATGGAAGCCCAAATTTGTTAGAATTTTGTTTTTGTCGTATTTTAAGTGCTTGCATTAATATGAGTTTTAATCTACGCTGGATGTGTTATACTGTCATTAATTTGTTCCCTGACTGTAATTTATCACTTACTGACTTATTGACCCCCTTCCCTGAACGTAGAATTGACACTCATGTTGGCGTGTATTGGCCACCATAGACAAATGTCAATCACGCAGAATTCGGGAATGTCACTAAAATCCGCTGTAAATCCATCGATAGAATGAGGATTACCATCAGTTAGACCCACACGTGCGAGTTTTGTTGCGACACAATCGCGATCATTAAAAAAATCTGGGTAAACAGGTAGCTGTAACCCCTTGATATCGTTTGTGTGTTGAACGCGTCGATCAGGTCGAGAGTATTCGGAGGGGAGTTAACTGTGCCGAAAACTATAGCATGTTACTAAATTTAGTGATGACCGCACGATTTGTGACGCAAATGGGGGAAACTAACAACTTGAAGGCGTAACAAAATAATCTGATGTATTTTTGTACGTAGAGCATCCGTTGTTGATATTGTTCAGTGCAAGTAGTTTTTCATAATATTATTTTCAATTAGCGGTTGCGTATGACAGTTAAACGCTTAGTATCACAATGCATTTTGTTGTTATGGTTACTCAAAGATATCACTACGGACTAGCCCATCGAGGGGGGTCTTGGGCGTGGCTAACTGTCCGAGGCGATTCCAATACATAGGTTACCCTATGTGAAATGAAAGGTGTTACTAACGCACGATATATCTACTCTTGTCTATCGGCGAGGGGATAATAATAGTTATATAATAAATTTAATTGTGGCTGTGACTGGATAAATGGGGCTTATAGGTTTTGCGACAAGCATAGATCCAGATCAGCAAATGCATCCGCACAGTCGGACCAGTATATGTAATATTCGCCGTTCCTTCAATGTAACACCCATCATGCTTCTGAAAGCATTATAGGTCGGTATCAGGGTACAGACGAGTGTTATTTTTATTATACTGAATGTATTACATTATCACAGCCATTTTGGCTGTGATAATGTAATGCATTCAATATAATAATTCTGCATATTTTTAATCATCAAATATATGCAGTCGTTAGTTCTATATGAAATAATGCATTTCAGGAAAAATAAATGATTACTCCCTCAAAGTATACTTAGCAATGTTGGTGAAATCGGCTACTGGGGCTACAATGGTCGCAAATTCCATAAGCCCAATTTATCCAGGCACAGCCACAGTTACAATGCAGCTATAAATGTTTTAACGCACCTTCCTAAATGTGTATCAAGTAAGAGAAGCCAGTTCTGAATTCTTGATATTTCATTGCAACTGTTTATATTATACATCTACTTAAATTAACATCATTTACTGTCTCACCCACGATAGTGGAAAGTGAGACATAGCAGTTACAATTCAGGCGTCATCGTCGTCCATCTCGTCAACAATTTGGGACTACATTTTGTGTGTAGCCAAATAATCCATATCTCTTGATCCGTCAGATCATTACCAAACTTCATCAATAACTTCCTCACATCAGAGCTCCAGATAAGCTGCGTATTTGCGTAAATACCCAATTAAAATTGCAAAAAACCCAATTGAAATCAGAAGTAGTGAGTATCAAAAAGCAATGAGAACAATTGTGGTACCGTTATCATGCTGCGGAAAACAATAAACAGACCACAATATAGCATATATTTTTCTTATTTTTCCATGAAAACACATCCAAGGTGACAATTATAATGAAATGCCAAGATATGTTTTCATTTCGAAACAACAATAATTGCTGTCTGTTGATGTATAAACAGTAGTGTGATTTAATTTTACCCAATTAAAATTTTGAAATACCCAATTGCTTCAGAACTGATGGAGTAACAATACTCAATTACTAATTCCTTATCTGGAGCTGTCACATTGATAGCTATCCATCCAGTGTTATTAGGGTGACCTTGACCATGGTGACCTTGACCTTCATGTCAATAATTGTTGACGTACATCCAAACATTGAATATATCTTGATCCGTTGATCAAAACTCGATAGCTTACCTGCACATTGGTGTCAACAATTTTGAACATACGTACAAATGTTGAATATCTCTTGGTCCGTTAGTCATATCATTACCAATCTCCATAAATAGCTGCCTCCCATTGATAGCTATCCATCCAGTGGCATTTGTATGTACGTCAAAAATGTTGAATATCTCCCGATCCGTGGTGTCGGATCATTACCAAACTTCACCAACAAAATCCTCACTTTGATGGCTATTCACCCAGTGTCATTTGTGTGACATTGACCTTGGTGTCCGTGACATTCGCAACAATAATTTTGGATTTCCTCATTGTGACCTTGACCTTGGTGACCTTCACCTTCGTGGCCATCGCCTTGTCTAGTGAGTGAAACAGTAAGACACTCTCCGGCGATCGCCTTATATACAGTAGTATTTACAACTTCATATATCATTAGACAAACTTAGCCAATGCACTGCGAAGCTAGTTATTGTACCCATTAAATGTTATATATTGCGCACGAGTTTATTTTATTGAGAGTGGGGGTGTGGGTGGTAGGGGGGCGTACACCGCTTCGGCACAGGCCAGGAACGACGATGATGAACAATTATACATACCATCATTGGAACTACACGTGTTCCCACCACCGTTGTTAGAACCAGGGTTGAGCCCGGAGAGCCAACGCATGAGCACCGCTGCCACCAGACGCTTGATGGCCATATAGACCGCTATCACCAACACCACAATCGGCCACGGCCACACCACAATCGGCCACATCACAAATGATATGGATATCTGAAACCAATCGAATCGGGTTCAAGGTGTATGATCACATGGTACTAACAACAACAACAAGTACTGAAACTTCCAGAATTCATCTGATTGAAAGAACGTATTCTTTTATATTGTCCTTATTACGTAACGGATATTGGTGTAATATGTCGCATCAAACGCGTCTTGTTAATTAAGCTGCATTTGGTGGTCTTTGTATTTTCGCCCAAACTTATGTCGTTTTTGAGAAGAATCGATTTCCGTGTCTAACGACACGGAAATCGATTCTTCGCAAAGAGGACATAAGTCTGTACCGAACTCCCTGGACCACCAAATGCAGCCCATGAAGACGTGTTTGCTGCGCAATAGTTCATCAAAATCCGTTTCATATTAAGGAAAATATCAAATAATACTTGGGCGACGTTGTTGTAACCACGTGACCATGCATATTGGGGTTACAACATGTGTCGCGTACGAGATGTGCACAGTCCCACCCACTTTCGAAAAAGTGACACAACCAGGCGCGGATACAGGGGGGGGGGGGGGGGGGGGGGGGGGGGGTTGCTCCCGGCCAAAAAAAAAAAAGACGAAAATCTACAATACTCGAATAGTTGGATGACTTTTTTTCGCGGCCTAGGTGTCAGGAAATCGCATCTGCGGCGATCTGGCATCTAAACATCTTCTGGGGGAGGACCCCCAGACCCCCCTACTTTACGATTTCACGCTCGCGGAGGTCGGCAATTTGTAATTACAGACCCCCCCCCCTGCAATTATTTCTGTATCCGCGCCTGCACAACTCCGGATGGATCGGCGGCATAGCAAACAATATAATTATGTTACACACTGCTGTTCTTAATGGTTGTAATGTATTCGGCGGACGAACAAGATCGGCTGACAACTGTAGAAGTAGTTCGCCGGAAATCGATGTGTGACGGACGGAAAAACAGGGGTAAATTATAATTCCTCCCGACTGTCGTTCTGCTGGGATAACTACAGTGGAACCTCTTTAAACAAGAGACACATCCGTCTGTCTAATTTGATTGGTTTCATTGACAGTTATGTCTGATCTTAATGTCTGTTCATGATTGCAAAACACACAAACTTGTCTTGGTGGGCTCATATTCCAGAATTACAGTGATACGTCTCTAAACCGGACACCCTGGGAGGTCCCCAGTGTGTCCGGCTTAGAGAGGTTTCACTGTAAATCAGACATTTGATCATTCTGAGCCATAGCTGTGTGCTATGCGATCATGAACAGACATCACCCGAGATAAATGACCAAGAAACTCATCAAATATGAGATCACAGGTGTTTTCTTGGTGTCTGGCTTAGAGGTTCCATTGTATGTACTGATATTGTTCTAGCCTACACGTATAGTGATTGCAATATGTCAACGTGTTGTGCAATTATTATCTTATATTTAAGAGTAGGAATTGGCTCGAGGACCTTCCAAACCCGGGCATTTGAGCCCAAAAATGGAGGAGGCAATGAGGCGGTTAATTTATCCTAGCTGTTGAGCAATACCCACATTACAATGCATATACGTTATTTATGACCAATAAACACATCAAATATGAGATCACAGGTGTTTTAGAGAGGGTGCACTGTATTTGAGAATATTGTTCTAGCCTACACGTATAGTGATTGCAATATGTCAACGTGTTGTGCAATACCCCCCATTACAATGTATATAACCGTTCAAAGTACACGTGTTATAGATCGTCTCGGCAGCTGGTGTGAATCACTGTTTTCGATTAGTGCAGTTTACACTCGAAATCTTTGAGATTTATGTTTTAAATGTATTAGCAACTGTAAAATATATGCCCAATACCCACCCCAAGCAGCGTTTTCGACACGCTGTAACACGTTGTAGTATGCGAGTAACCATTACGACTTCGTGTTGCTTTTTCTTTCAATGGTCACAAATGCCAGTTTTGTACCTTTCATAATTACATAATCTTCAGACCCGGGCGCATTTGAATTGTTTTGGAAAGGTGTTTCATGTATATACAAACAATAATTGACCACCCAAGACACGCTAGAATCACATGTGAACCCGATATAAACATTTACAGATCAAAATAACACAAGAGCACTCACCTTTTAGTGCAATAATCCGTAAATAGAAAGACTACATGTACGTGTTAATTTATTATTAAGTCTAAGAACAATTATTACAAAACGTGTATGTAGTTATAAAAATACAGATTTCAGTTGGTATTGTTCGTAGCTCCTTCTAACGTGCGTTCCATTTGCATTTCTGATCCCTTGTACGACACTGTTTGTGTCTAGGTCAGATGTGCTATTCCTCGAAATCTGAACAACGTCACATTCTTGTTTTATCGATAGATACTACCAAATTTAACGTAATATTAGACCGCTACACACAACAATTGTCGTCTGCTGTTGCTTTTATATCTTGCCTTATTGCTCAATAACAACATGGTTTGACAGCACTTCAGAATCATTTCCAATGGAAATGAGTCTAAAGTGCTGTCAAACCATGTTGTAAATTATTCTAAAGTGCTGTCAAACTGAAAGCATGTTTTTGATGATAAAAATAGAAAATAAACAGCAGACGACACAAAAATAAGATAGCGGTGTAAGGGTTAAGAATTCACGGAAGACGAGCAGGTTCAGTGGTTATTATAGGAAAAAACCTTAGACGATTATAGCAAAAAACATAATTACAAAGGTAGTGTCTTTTTGGTATTGTGTAGAGCAACCTTTCATCAAGTAATTCTGTTTATTCCCTAATTTGCTATATAAACAATACAAATTTCTACAAACAATGTCTTGATATATCTAAAGGTACATGTTCAATCAGTAGTAACAACATGCATATGTTAATCATCAACTACAGTTGTACGTGTTGCATAATATTGTGTGTTATGTGTTATCAAAATATCAGGTTATCAGGAAGTAGCTATAGTTACTTCCGCTTCCATGTCCTGATTCACAAGGGCCAGCTACCAATCATCCCTGTGTGAACAGAAAATTATGTATTCTTGAAGACAGACGCAACGAAGGGTCGCTACAATATCAAACGGAGTTTGATGAAATATGGCGCATGAAACGCGTCTTGTTCAGTTGCATTTGGTGGTCTCTGTAATTTGGCCCAAACTTCGGTACTTTTTGCGAAGAATCGATTTCCGTGTCAGTAGACACGGAAATCGATTCTTCGCAAAAATGACAGAAGTCTGTGTCGAACTACCTGGACGACCAAATGCAGCTCATGAAGACGCTGCGCCATATTTCATCAAAATCCTTTTCATATTAAGGAAAATATCAAATAATACTTACTTTGGAGTGGGCAAGATTTCAACACTTTCAGCCACTCTTGTTGTTATAACCAGGCCATCATGCACATACCCGGGTATGGAAGGTGTCCGAGCCAATTCCCACCCTTAAATATGAGCCGAATGAATGAACTTTGAATACGAGTGTATGATTTGAAGTCCAGGAAGTGTGAAAAGTAAATAAAAAATCTGTGTCGATTTCCAATATTAATAGATTAGTTGGAGTTTACGGCAGTTAACCTGTTTATAGAACATGGTATAACCAGGGGCAATCTAATACTATCGTTTTACCGTGGTGGTTTCCAATTAGTCACAAGGTTTAAAGTTTTTAGTATTTTTGAGAACAAAAACACACCATGTTCGTAAATGGGCTAGTCTGAAAATAAGTTTGTGAATTGGTTGCAAAAGTAACATGTATTAAAATCCATTCCAGTTTCTTAGGGGTGAAAGGGTTAACCTGCCGAGTAGAGGTCTGTTCGTGGATGTGTGAAAATAAAATGTCTACCCTTCGCGCCGTCGATAACGCACCCCCTAAATTAATTCCTGCCAGTATACCTGTAATTATTACTTAGATATCAATGTTTGCCTAGAAATTGCCTGTATTTGCCTACAGCAATAACATACACAGTCCAGGCTGATACGGCGTGTTTTCCAGTCTGTTACTGAAAATTCTAGTCTGATACTGCCATTTGTAGTCTGATACCATCGTTACTAGTCTGATACCGCCGTTTCCAGTCCGATACCATGTCTCGCGCGCGTATTAAACCAGTTCCTTTGGGCATGTGCATTGCGTATGTTTACTTTATCGGCTGCGTAAATTTTGACAGATGTCGGGAATTTAAATTTGTAGGCTCTGTATTTCATCATTCAATCATGGATAACGGTATAGATTTTAATATAGGATTATCACAACTGCCGGATGATTGATATTGAAATTCATATATAAGTAATCTAAGTAATAAAGACGTTAATACGTGTCTTGTTTGATATCGGCCTAGGTATCGTCCCTCGGTAACTTGGTATCAGCCTTCGACCTTCTAAGTATTCAGCCATGACTACCTGGGAGATGATACAATATGTATGTAGCCGAATTCACCAGAATTGTAAATAGAGAATAGTAGGTTAGTGCCGTGAATGGGAACAAATATCTGGCAAGGCTTAGGAAATGGGATGGGCGAGGCTCTGCCGAGCACATCCCGTTTCCGTGCCGCGCCATATATTTTTTCCCATTCAGGGCAATAACCTACTATTCTATCTATCCCGTAAATGCGAAAGAATAACCCCAGCCACCGCACATATTCATACGCAGTGATAAGGTCGTATTGACAGGATATCAAAAATGTTTCACGGCACCGTGTTTCACGGCACATACTGTGTTGACGGGATAAGTATATTTATCTCGCTGAGTATACAACGAGGGAGTAATTATTGAATCTTCACTTAAATACATTATTTCACATAGAACACATGACTGTCTGTTTGTACAATATACAACTGTATGAGGGTGACAATCCATGGTAACAATAATGATATCGGGGTGATAGGGACTATATAATAGCCAGTATTCATAGAACATGTATGATGGTGGGGCCAGTGTTCGGGTTTATTAACACTTGAAACTAATGGCGGTTATGTCTAAACACGCATACACGTTCATATTCCATACCGATCGCGACCTCACGCATGCGCATACAATTTAGTAGTATAAAGGGAGTCAAAATGATACCACCTGCGGTGGTATCCTTTATAACCCTTTATACTACCCCCACCACCCCCGAAAAAGCACAAATTGGTTAACAAGGAAATTGTTCCCCACCACCCCGAAAAATCCAAAATGTGTGTCATAAATACATCATGTATTTTTCACCTCCAATTGAACAGATAAAACTATACTAATAAAAAGGATTTATTTTTGTCTCGTCGTCATATTGGTGTCATAAATACATCATGTATTTTTCACGTCCAATTGAACAGATAAATTGAATAGGTTATAATAAAATATTATAACAAAATGGATAATAAAATACGCAACGAATTGGAACTTTATAAATACTTTGATGAAGAATTTTACGCTGCTGTTTCTACAGTATTAAAACACGGTAAAATGACAATACTATGTGATATCGAATACATGAAATATCAGCGTAATTTATTACGCTGCGATAAAAACGTTGCATTTACAATATTAAACCGGCAATTATGTCGCCGGTATAAGTATCAAATTTATGTAATGAAGCGACTAAATAGAGTCGGAGAAACACTACCGAAACATTATCAAACTAATTTTATAAAACAGTTTAAAATCAAAGATTCGTTTACGGATATGCGTTTCTACGATATCGCTTTAACGAAGAAATTGGAAAATTATTAGAAGAAATTGGAAATTGAACAGAAAAAAAACAACTATTAGAGAAAATGGATAATACAATACAATTGGAATTGAAAATTTTTAATAACTGTGTTGAAGAAGTTTACGAAGCTTATGGGGGTTATAATCCTATATATAAATTCTATAAAATGAGAACACTAGGCGATATCGAATACATGAAATACCAGCGTAATTTATTACGCTCCGATAAAAACGTTGCATTTACAATATTATACCGGCAATTATGTCAACCATACAAGAGGCAAATACAAACATTAAGACGGATAATGCGTATCGGATATGAAACTAAGGTGTATTATATAAAATTGTTAAAACCCAACGATTTGTTTACGAATATACATTTCTACGATATCGCTTATAAAGAAATTGAAAAAATTATTATTGAACAGCAATGTTGATGCTAAGACAAATAACATCTCCCCGAAACCGCGCGTCCATTTATCCCCATGAACCTGCTAAGGTCAAAGATCGTGTCTAATAGCACGTGGTGTCATGACAACGACCGGAGTTGTCTGCTCATTTTTTTTTTTGTAAACTAGCAATTTATTTTTCATCAACCTCAAGCGGTCGGACTCCGAACGCCGTTGTCATGCAGTTGTTTACCATAGCGACCACATTTGTAGGGATAGAAATAAATAAATAAAAATGCTTAGCTCCAACCGCGGCGCGAACCCACGACCCTCGTCTCTATAGAGTATCTCCTTAACCCACACGACCACGTAGGCTGTTATGATAAACATTACCTAGTGTTGTACAATTATCAATTACGACAATGTTTCAATTACACGGGTTATGAACCATGCGTAAATTGATAGCCGAGGTAAACAGAGCCGAGTGTATCAATTACACAGACGGTGTGTACAGTGTAATCCTCGACTGAATTTGTAATTCTCAGTGAAAAACACATGTTGTATAGGTATGTAAATTTGTTTACTGCACCAATATAATTAATAATTTTTAAAAAATTAGGAAAATTATAAAATTAAGAAAATTAGAAAATTAATTATTTTTTTTTTTTAAAAATTATTTTATAAAATATCACAATGGTGCTGTAACATTTCCTCCGACTTTATTTCCAAGTTTTACCCTAAATTTATCTCAATCAGTACACTCAATTTTGGGCATGGTGGCGCGCGCCTTGATTCCTATATCATTTTTTAATTCTTCATATCTCCCCATTTCTTCCACCACGGATTCAAACTCTAAATTTGATATTTTCTTATCGGCCAACGCTTTGGACACCATAACGTCGATGCTATTTTTCTTAGACCTAGCGAGAACGGATATTCTATATTGTTTTCTACTTTTTTTCTCGAGTTTTCCACCCGCCGCCCTAATTACCATACACAGCAACCCAGAAACGGCCGACACCGCACATAAAATCCCCGCTACAGGAACCGTTATAATGGTGGATATAGTTGCAGCTGTTCCCGCCCCACACAACACAGAAACACTTGCCAGAACCGTACTAGATGCTTCAGCTATGTTCACCGCGCGCTTATATTTTTTAGCGTGTCTTTTTTCTATTTGCACATTCTCTAACTAAAATATCCTGCATAGCGACGATATTATTCAACCTAAAATCTGAACTTCTTTCGTTAATTGGATACAGTGTTGATGGAGTGGTATTGAGAGTTGGATACAGTGTTGGTGGAGTGGTATTGAGAGTTGAATATAGTGATTTCGTTCATATTTAAATTTTACAAATTAGTTCAATATATTAGTATTTACACAATAAGTTCAATTAACAATGAGACAATAGTGGAAGAACTCTCTGGGTCACCGATTTTCGTAACAAAGTTAATAACACTACTTTGGGAAAGTCTAATTCGATCATCACCGGCGAACGAAACAATCGTCGAACTATCTCCCAGATATTTTAGTGACTCCAACTCCCCGTTCTTCCCCATCTACTACAATATTTATCGCGACCGCGCCCACAGGTTTACCACTACCATTAACCGAGCAGACCGCCATTTGGATAACTTCACCTGCAGCTGTCATAGTGTATCCCCCATATTTTATTACTCGCTTTGGCACCGAACGAATATTCATAGTGCCCCTCAACCAATGGGCCCCGCTTCTCAGCCCAAACCTTATGACACGTTTTGGTGTTTTCATTGTTTTCACTATTCCGGCAAGCGCCCTGTTTGCGTTATATGCCTCAGTACGAATCTTATAAGAGGCCTCCTCAAGAGCTTTGGTCGCGGCTATACGATCATGTTTCAGTTCCTCGGAAATTACGTTTATCTTTTCGTCTAGTTCGGCAACCGCCGCTTCTCTGTTGAGAGAGTGCTTTAAGACCACACATCATAAGCCTCCATCATATCCGCCTGGTGGTCTTCTCGGACTTTATCAATATCCGACCTGCTCTCTTTTTGAAATTCGGTTATTTTTTTGTCTAGTTCAGTAACCGCCACATCTCTGTTGAGAGAGTCCTCTGAGAGCAACATAATATCCGCATGGTGGTCTTCTCGGGCTTTCTCAATACCCGTTCGGGTCTCTTTTTGAAATTCGGTTATTTTTTTGTCTAGTTCAGTAAGTGCCGCTTCTTTGCTGAGAGAGTCTTCTAAGCGCAACGCATCATAAACCTCCGTAATGTCCGCCTTGCGGTCTTCTCGGACCCCCTCAACCCCCAACCTGGTCTCTTTCAGAAATTCGGCTATTTTTTCATCTAGTTCGGTAAGTGTCGCTTCTCTGTTGAGAGAGTCCTCTAAGCGCAACGCATCATAAGCCTCCGCAATGGCCTCCGCAAGGTTCGACTGGTGGTCTTCTCGGACTTTATCAATACCCGACCGGGCCTCTTTTCGAAATTCGGTTATTTTCCCATCTAGTTCGGTAAGTGTCGCTTCTCTGTTGATAGAGTCCTCTAAGAGCAACACCCTATAAGCCTCCGTAATATCCGCATGGTGGTCTTCTCGGGCTTTCTCAATACCCGACGTGGCCTATTTTCGAAAATCGATTATTTTCCCGTCTAATTCAGTAAGTGTAGCTTCTTTGCTGAGAGAGTCTTCTAAGCGCAACGCATCATAAACCTCCGTAATGTCCGCCTTGCGGTCTTCTCGGCTTTATCAATCCCCAACCGGGCCTCTTTTCGAAATTTGGTTATTTTTTTTACCTAGTTCGTTTAGTTCCGTATGCGTTTCTTCACGACTTTGTGTATTCACAGCCAGGGCATATTCTCTAAGTTGTGACAGTAGACTCTTGTGAATCTCGTCCGTGGCCCTCGATATAGTTCTATTGATCAAGGCCTTTGTTTTTTGGGTAGTTAAAAAGTCGCCCTCTGTCGGGATGAATCCCCCTTCTGCCGGTTCCAAATTCTTTGAATTTGTCACCCAATCGGAAGAACTACCTGGTCCGTATATACTCATAAGTTGATAATATATATTACGAACATGCGTTTAATTCTAATTTTCTTAAAATTAATTTGAAATTTCTAGGACGACCGAAAATCGGGTAATCGTTCTTCAACTCTCGCCCTTTATCATCAAGAATAGAAATCTTCAACTCGTGGATATGTCCCGATTCCAAAACTTTCATCTCGGGGTGTGGGAGGTCTAAGGTCACAGTCTCGCCATAGAAACAGTCGCTGGCGGGCACAGTTTCAGTAATGTGCTGGGGGATCCGTCTACCTTGTTGTACGATGTGTTCACCCGATCCAGGTGTACCCTGAGAGTTTTCGTGAAGGCGAAGTCCACCGGATTATCACCGACGTACTCACCCGGGGTAAACACTCCTTTGTTTGAGGAGTATGTCTCTCTAAAACCGAGTTGAATACCCAACCCCGGGGAGACCACTACCTTATTATCACTGCTGATGGTCATTGTTGCGAGCCCGGTAGCATTCGATACTGTGAGGTTGATTATACCGTCAAGCTCTGAGTTGACAAAATCTTTGAGCTGTCTTATTCCCCACAGTCCGTGAGGCAGCTTTACACCGAATTGTTGTTCACCCTTCACATAGTAAAACCCTTCACTCTTTTCTACATTCTGCCACCCAACCGTGAAGGTGATTGATCTGAGGCCCACCCGGCGTTTTCCGCAGCAGTTGTCTATTAATTTTTGAAGTTCACAACTCTCTTTTTAAACATTAGTGATAGTAGCAAACATAATAATATATTTCAATGGATACCAAAGCATTTAGCTTTAACTCTAATGCAAAGTACGCGGTCGGAGGTAAATACACGCAAAAAGACGTTGTTAACCGCCTTGTACACCCAACCGTAACGGTTAGACCGGACAGCGCTTTGCCACCAACTTCCCCACGACATCTTTGAACAATATAGGCTGCCCAAGATTACTACGATGGAGCGGTAAAACGGGTGAAAGCAACACCGATGCAGTTTTGGCAGAACCAAATAAATTTCGCTGTATGGTGCGCAACAGCCGGGTGTGGAGTTTCACATAAAGACCATCTGACATCCAAGAATGTCATGCTCCACAAGTGTCTACAACTTTCATGCGTATTATACTATTAGGAGGATTCTCAAAGAACTAGGTATTTCACTACCTCAAGACGACGCCTGGGATCCCATTTCCAACGCATACGACCGTATGGCCTTTGAAAGACTGTGTAACGATTTAACGTTTCAAAAGACGCGGACTGGAGACAGAAAGCATTTCCTACCAGCACCGGCCTCGGCGACGTTCTCATTCGGGGCCAGTCCGGGGATTGGACGCAGACTGATTTTAGACACGATCACTCCGGCGACCACATCGTCAGTCGGAACGCCGGGATTTTGACCCCGCGAATATGACTTTCGGGCGGGCCGGAAGTGTCTGGAGGTCGGCACTGTGGCGTGTTTTCTTGTAAAATGTTACCTCCGAAACGGGCTCACGTCGATTACATACAGCAGGCTGCTGAGGTTCAGGACGCGTGGGTACATTTATGTTAGATAAGGGTATAGGGTTCACGCAGGCCGGGGTTACTCGCGTCAACGACTCCATTCGCACGTACGTCTGGGCCATCCTCGCGCACAGAAGCAAACTCGCAGTTCTATACTGGCACGGGAACAGCGTTTGATGCACAAAAACAATTATTGGCACTTGTAGAGGACGCCATCTCAGCTAGGATGGACCTCGGAGAAGGCGATCCAGAATTATCAAGACGCTTTGCAGAATGCCAGCACCCCCAGTAGATATGTATTGGAATAGGTCTTTATATGGCACCGAGCAATATGATCTACGAGACGACCCGGTTGACGGTTACAATAATCAGATCGTAATCGCCACCGCCAATCAAAAAATCGGCCACAACGGTAACGTGAACACGGATATCATCAAGCGCACCCCCAACATGATCGGGTTCAACAGTGGAACCGATTTCATAAAACACAAAATGGATACACCTCCCCCAATTCGTAAATTGAACCCAGTACCCCCAATTCGTAAATTGGATGCACCATCGAGTTCCATCAACAGACCAATCGCGATTGGAGAAACACCAATCAATCGCAGATTGGGTGAAATTGGAAGCACAACACACGAGGAGGAGAAATTAGGGCTCGTCATCGCCCTCGTGGCGATCGGATTATTTACGCTTTGGTTGTAGGAACTCTCTGGCAGAGAATAATAGGAGACCGGCGATTGCCACGATTAAAGCCCAAGTATTATTGGCGAGCCATCCGGCCGTTTTTGATAATATAGATAACAAGAAGGAGAGGAGACCCCCGATCAACCCAGGCAGCGCGGCAGCCAACTTTCCTGCTAATTTAGCCAGTAGATTGGCGAGGGCTTTTAGTTGTTTTTTTATCCATTCTTTGGCCCCACCGGATGGATCTGGTGCTGGTGCTGGTGCTGGAGCTGGTGCTGGAGCTGGGGCTGGTGCTGAACCACCCGTGATAGATAGAACTAGAGACGATATAGATAGAATTAGGGTCGATATAATCATGCTGAAAGCCGCGATGACGGTTATTATCGTGACGCCCTTCTCTCTGAACAGAGTGCGAATACGCGCACCGAGTGTAGTGTCCTCGTGCAGGACCCTCGAGATTGTTTCGCGGCTCCGACTTAATTGACCGGAAAGCGTCTCACGGTTAGTCGAGGCAGCCTCCAATCGAGCTTCTCTTTCGTCCCGCAACGACCGCAGGAGTTTGTTGATCCGCTCGGTAGATTCTCTATCGCCCCGTGCTTCCTTTATTTTTCTTTCTTCTAGAGCGATATGTTTGTCCAGCGCTGAGAGTTTGGAGAGGTTATTGACCAGTTCGCCCCGGGTTGTTTGCAGAACCTTATCGAGTCCCCGGAGTTCGCGAAGAGGTAACGGTGGGTCAAACTTCGTGCCGTTTTATTTCGTTGACCGTGGTTTCAATCGTGTTAATAACGTCGGTGGCTACGCGAGGGATCTCGCTGAGCTCGATCGTTTCTATAGTGGCGGCCGTCTTCGCCAGCGTTTCGTCGGTAGACTGTAGGGTTTTTACCATTTTTGTAGGCAGCGGCGCCCGAATGTCGTCGAGCACTCCGAGAGCTCGAGTGAGGAGTGCTCCATATCGCTTCAATGAAGAGGGGCTGAGGAACTTGTTTGGGTCGTTCTTGTACGTCAGCAACTTCCAGGTCTTGCCCCATTTAACCCACAGGTCTCCTCTTTTAGTGCTGCGGAACTCCAACGGGGCATTGATGCCGCGTTTAGACACTATACTCTCCCACTGTTTCACCAGAGTATCCGTTTCCTTGGTAGACGCCAGCTCATTCTTGGAGATCCCCTCAGGAATCTTGGCACCGCCCGCCCATGCCGGAGTTTTGGATTTGGCCTCCCACGTTTCGAAATGTGTACTCGCCTCGGGTGGGTGCTCTATGAAGGACGTTTCGTCCTCATCGTCGAGCATATTATCAGCGTCCAAGCCCTCTCCGCGGCTATATGGATAGATATCATCAACATAATCATCATCATCGAGGTAATCGTCGAGGTAATCGTCTCGGTCGCCCGTAGTGCGATCGAATTCGTCCATGCCAATATCGAGACCAACCATCTTTAATAATTATTATTATATTAAAGACAAAACAATACAGGTTTAATAGTTTCAATAAAATTAATTATGTCTTCGAGTCAATACGGTCGCAAACTCAATCCATACCGCAGACTGCGTGAGCCCCTCGGGGCAAAAGGCGTGAGACAGAGTGTCGTTATTACGAACAACCCATCGACGATCGACCAGAACCAGCAGCTCTTAGTCCGCTTCCCCAACCTCGGAACTCACGACGTCATTGTTCCGGGTACTGTTCGCCTCGCTTTCACTATTTCGCTAACGTCGACGGACGCGGACCGAAGCGTCGTCAGAACCTGGGTCGCGCCATAGTCAAGAAGACCATGATAAAGATTTCTGGTAATGAGGTGATGTCGATCGACGACAGCGACGTCTACCATTGCTATCAGGACCTGTGGAAGACGGCACAAGAGCGTGAAAACGCTGTCTATCAGGTATTGACACCAGTCGAAATAAGAACGTAAACCAAACTTAGAATCGGGGCTGGTGACAAGGTAGATAACAAGCGAGTGACAACGCGGTCGCGGGCGCTTACGGCAACCGCTTCTACATCCCGCCCCTCGACTTTGAGTTGCTAGAGAGTCACATGCCCTACTATCAGATGCTTTGGCTGACCGCCTCGAATACGAACTAACGTTCAACGACTACGGCCGAGTTCTCATAGCCACCGACATAACATCGACGTATACGATCGATAATGTTTCCCTGGAGTACGACATGGTCACGATGCCCGAACTCGCGCGATTGATCAGAACCCAGTACGCCGGGCGCGTTGCCATACTTTACGACCGAGTTCTTCGCCATCGCAAGATGCCGAAAGACTAAAAGCGACACATTGTGGAATATTAATGTTAACGTACCCGCCCGCTCGATGAAAGGTATACTGATGTTGTTCGAGGATGCTCGGTTCGCGTTCGGTGCTAGAAAAAACGACAAATTCTATAACCCCAAAATCACGAAGGTAGAGGTGACGATCGAGGGAGTCCCCAATCAACTCTACAGCGCGGGTCTTCGCGCGCACCAGCAGTGGGATGAAGTAAGAAAGCAGTTTGCTGCCGGCTCTAAGCGCTCTCCGGAGGTTGCAGCAGTTGCCAAAGACCTGCAGCTCTCGGCCGTCTCCCTCGCGGAGTTCCTGAATACCAAATACGCGTTATGGCTAGACATGCGAGCCAGCGAAGATGACCAAATACACGGTAGCGGACGCCAAGTTGAGAACGCTAGTGAGGGTGTGACGATCCAGATAACCAAAGAGGCGGACGGAGCCGGGCCATTGAACGTGTACTTATATATAATTACAGACGCACAACTCAACATCGAAGATGGTCGATACGTATCAGCGATCTACTAAATCTAACGATTTATTAATTAATAATTCTAAAGATAATTTGGAACAAATTAAAATTAGCAATCAATACCAATTCACGATTGGAGATGCTCACTCTGCCATAATATGTGGGCAGACAGAATGTGGAAAAACGGTTTTCATCCTCGACTTGCTCGAGGAGTCCTACCGCGATGCCTTTCGTCACATTGTGATCCTGTGTCCCACTGTGCGGCACAACGATACTTATCAGCGGCGCCCGTGGATATGGACCGACCCTGAGGTATACGTTATTGACCCGGGTGATAGGCTTCACGATTGGTTGCGTGGTTTATACCAAAGATTCCAGGGTGAGCCCACCCTATATGTGATTGACGATTTGGTGCTCCGCTGCGAGCTTTGTTGCGAGCATAATGGTGATCATAAGTATCGGGTGGTGCGCTTGGCAATATGTTAAAGTGATGAGACTTGTTAGAATAGTTAAATTACTAATTTTGAAAAAATTCAGAAAAATGGAACTGCGAAACGAACGAACTCGATCAGCTAATGGAAGAAACCTCAACTCCGACTGCCAACATTCTGAAAGATAATGAAACATCAACTACGACAGAGCAATCGGGATCACTCCCAACTCCAACGGCAGTTGGTATTGGGTTGAGTGCAATGACTCCGAATGAAAAAAAAAATTGCGGCGCGACGCGAGCGTCTAGCTGCGCTGGTTGCTGGGGGTGGGGGGACAATCGGAGCATTATCTAGGTAGGCGTCTCTCAGTTTGTCAGGTGGATAAGATGTCAGATGCGGAGATTGATAAAATGTATGCGCGATACGAATCCAAATTGGGTTAGCAGAGATGACAAAAACTCTTGGATAACGGCGGATATTCATTTGTACGCTACCGCCGTTAGTATACTTCTCCCTATAACAAACACAAGAAGGGTGATTCACGATCTAGGAGAACCTGACCCTTTTATAGGACACACTCTTTAGAACGGCATGCTGCTACAATTTATCACAAGTTTGGAATGTACTTAGCTCCACTGACAACCACGTTGACCACGGGTAAACACTGGTCAATTTTAGACATATATGCCACGAACTATAAGCCCTAATATTAATACAAATATAATTTTGAAAATGATGACACAAGACACACCAACGAGAGTGACGGAGTTTGAACCAGATTGCTCCAACACAATCGAACAGAGTGTTACTCCGCCACTGGATGACATACCGCATATAAAAAATCCCTCAAAAGACAGGCAGCTGGGCGGGCGGCGCTGGCCACCCGAAAAGTTAAACAGATAAAATACTCGCCGAGCTTCGAGAGGCTAAACAGTCGTTGCAATCGGGGACGGAGACAGCAAAACATCTGAAGACAGACAATCGGGTTCAACTTCAATCCCGATTGGGTTGAGTGCAACAACACCCCAAATTCATTCACGAATTAGAAGCACAACACCCAAATTCTTTGAATTTGTCACCCAATACCAACTCCCGTTGGAGTTGGACTGAACCCCAATTCACGAATTGGAGTTGGTTTGTTGGTGGTGGTTTCTGGCAGTTTGTTGGTGCACCTGTGCGTGTGGAAATACCCCCTATTACACCAATCCCGATTGGAAAAACAACCAGCCGGTGTTCAAGAAATGAAAAAGTTACGAAACACCAATCATCAACAATGTTGAATTTGGATGCGCCCCATTTAAATTTTCATTGATCGCGACCCCTTTTATATGCAATAATTATAACAATGGCTGAACAAGATGTAAAATGTTAGTGAATGCGCTTTTATCACGCCGTGGTGATATCGGGTTTCAGTATCGGGTATGCTCGACTATCAAAGATGGCCCTAGGAGGATCCGCTCCCAAATTGGACTTTACTGTGAGAGACGTAGGGCTCGCGACCTTAGATGTAGCGGCCGCAGTTTGGACCCGAGATTATCTAGTTAAAGCTGGAATTCTACCAGTTAATATATGGAAATAAATGGCTTCAATCGCAGTAATAAGAGTAGGTGGTGCGCTTGTAAACGCATTGGCGTTCAGCGGTAGCAAGTTTTAATATTCTCTTAAAATGAAAAGCTCGAACTGAGATGAGGAGCGTAAGTGTCACGATTTAGGCTGTAGAACAACTCAATAGCGCAAAGGAAGCCGTGGTCGAAAAAACGAACCGCCCATCTGGACTGGATCAATGAAGAGCTTCGCCGCGAAAATCACGCCGCGCAAATTTTTCAGAATGTTGAAGAAGCCAACCGCGAGTACGTGCTGGCATATCCGCCCACAAAAGTCTCGATCCAATGGATCGCGAGCCACAACTTTCAGATTTCTATGTTACCGTCAGAGGCCCAAAAGACCGCGAGATCGCGTTCATCGTCGTGGGGAATGGGTGTGGTGGGTCTCGTCGGCTACTATATAATATTTTAATTAATTAAAACAATTTTTTTTTATAAAAATATATATAGAACGATGTTAGTTGACGAACTTTATGACGCTATGATCGATGTAGGCTACACTGCCCAAAAACATCGTTTACCTGGTGCAAAGAGTATGATTCGTTCTGGCCCGAGATTGTCTCGAGAACGTGGCTGCGAGGACGAAAAAGGAGCCAACCCTTTCGCAAAGCGGATGTTAGATTCCTCCGAGTTAGATTCCCCTCTCCTGTTCCAACCCAAACGCGATTTATTGGGGCTGCAGCGAAACTTCCAACAAAGGTTTATTATTAACGACGCAGTTACCGACGAACTGGCGAGGGCATGTTGGAGATTGTCCGATATATTAGAATACTTTCGCATACGATGAACACGCAAACAAATTGATACCAAACCCTCGGTTCGCCTTAGGCGCGCAAGCTAGCGAACACGTACTATAGCCCCCGCGGGTACTGGAAGGGACTCGCGGCCATCAAGAACCTCGCGGCGGCGACCAGGTTTCAGAAAACGCTGTCAAGGAATGGCTCAAGAAGCAGGCCATCTGGCAGATCTATTTTACCCGCGCCTCACAATATTCCGCGCCCGAAATTCGACATTGCCGGTGCCGAACCATGATCACCAAGCGGATCTCCTGTTTCACCCTCACGATCGCGTCGGGTCGCAAAACGTACAAGTACGCACTGACAATCGTTTGACGTAGCGAGTCGTATAAGGGGGCTGAGCCGTTGGCCACTAAAGAGTCTAAGAGGTTGGCCGAGGCTCTGTTCCCGAATATATAAGAGGAGTCCTCTCAAATGGCCGAATCTTCACCAGATCGATCCCGGCCGCGAGTTCATTGGGGCGCTGGTCTCTCATCTATTGTCTAAGCACAAAGTTTCCATCAGACGCGGCCGCGTCAACATCCACCGACCAGGGATCGTGCAACGCTTCAATCGAACCCTGCTGAGAGACTGTTCGGACACCAATACGCCAAAGAACTTGTAGACCCCCATTCACGATCGACGAGTGGGTGGCCAGAACTGCCCGCCGTGGCTCCGCACTGAACGGAGAGGTGACCAGATTGATAGGTAAGAAGCCTGTAGATGCTAATCAAGTTTAAAAGGGTGTGACGAGCAAGCCCTCTGCCGGTCTCGCGCGGGCGACCGTTGGTTTAGAGGAGCAGCGGCTTCCATCAGATATTGAGTCCTGGTACCTCTATCAACCGGGGAGAGCTCGAAGGAGGCAGCCGCCGCGCGACTGAATCCCGTGTGGTCTCTCAATGTATATCATCTAGATCGATCTATTACCAAACCTGATGAGCCCGTGCTCTACTATTTGGATGATGGGCCATCTCGAGGGTTTGTTCGCAGAAGAACTTCTTATGGTGCCTTCTGACACCCAGCTACCCCCGGATCGTCAGATTTCTTCTAGAGATGTTCTGTAGTAGTTCCGTCTGGTAACACGCGTCTTTTATCGTTAGTATGCCGAGAAGTCCTAATTTTTGTTGACAGTACGTTTTCATAACGCCGTCTTTCATTTTAAATCCTCTATTTTGTGCTACATCTATAATGTGTTTTCCATCTTCTGTAGTTTCACTTAGTACTCGTTTATCGATCCCAATTTAAATTGTTAGTATCTTGGACATTCCTTTCGCAGAGTTTTTATTAATTTTAATTTGTTTCCAAATTATCTTTGATTGAAAATTAAATTAATTTTTTTTACGAAATAACACTTAACTAGATAACGCTATCGCCCTATCCCCGCTAAATTCCATTTGAAAAGTCCGGGCTCTCTTTCGCTCCATTTATCCCAAGCCAACCATTTCTTTTTTTCTTTTTCAAACCCGTCTAGATAAGTTAGGTCTAATCAATTCCTCTATCGTTTTTTCCACTAACTCCTATATAACATACTATCGTATCCATCTGTATTAATTCAAAGTCTTCTCTTTTTACGTATTTGTCTAGAAATTCGTAGTAAAATTCAACATTTCTCAATTTAGCTAGTTATAACCGCTATTCCACAATGGAATGGTTTTTATTTACCGCACACCTGGGTTTTCTTGAAGATATTTCGTACGCATCTCCTATCTCTTCCCAAATCGTCATAAAGAATGCAGATCTTAATGCTTTGTCAACACAGGTTTCGTTTTGTGTATATGTCGTATTTAAATGTCTCTCCGTTCCCGCCTCCTCTATTTTTCATTTTTCCACAACACGAGTTTTCCTAATAATTTCATTATGTCGGCTACTGTTTTTCTTATTTGGTTCTACATCAACCTGTTCGTCTTGCGGCTGTAACTTCTTTTGCGAACCATTCGAACGGTTTTTCCGCTAATAAATCTATAACACGATGAACTCCAGTTATTTCTAGGCTGTGTTTTTAAATACCATTTCAACAGTGGCGCGTACAGCAATACTTTAGTGGCGGTCATAGATCCCACCAATTTTCTTCCATTTCCTCTAGTTCTTCAGTATCTTCCAAATATTTTATCATTGTGTGTGGGAACTTCATCAACCTCTACTTCTCTGTTTATTAAATTATGGGGGACATTTCAGGAAAACTTAATCTTTTAAGTTGTGTGGAACTTCTATATCCACCTCCTCCGCAAACCCAAACCAGTCTCCAGAATAAAACTCTTTTACAAAACTTTTTAATAAATTTAGGATTATGTGGGGTATCTATATGGTGTTTATATTTCTCTCCCACACGGCATCTTCTTTTATTTAACGTAGATAAATATAACGCGTTTGCATCGTACCCAAAACAGCCTTGCAAGGTTTGTTAATTTCATTTGAGGAATTAGATCTTAATATTTGAAACACCAGCTTCTGCATTATCGTGTAAATACTATTGATGGACCGCCAACTAGAGCGTCCTTCATCATTTCGTATGTTTCTTTTTCTGTTGGTTGCATATAGAGCATCCTCCGGTATAATTTTTTGTTCTTTAATGGTTCCATCTCAATAAATAATATAGCTACTCCAGGTAGTGTTACCGCATCTTTGAAAATATCCACACCTCCGTGTTTTTATAAAATTCACACTTTTTTTTAAAGTTTTCCAACCGCTTGCTTGGAACGGTGGCTACATCTAAATCGTTATAATATTTCAATCACCAACTCTGAAGTTTTTCATATTGATTTCTTCGAAAATTCTACGACATTTACTTAATTCTGTGTTTCATCTATTAACATTTTCCCAGATAGTTTTTGAATACCAATTCTCTATATCCGGTAGTACCTGGGTAATCCAGTTTTTGTCTGGAGAATCGAACCACTCGTAAGGAAAGAAAGATTTCTGTCCTTTGCATTCGTAGGCTTTTATCCAACTAATCATAACTTACACCAGGTCCTAGATGAAGTATTACATCAAGAAATCTAAACGCTGTAGGTAAAGAAATATTGTTGCGTTTGCCCGTTTTCCGACCATTACTTTTCTTTGTTGTTATTGATGCCAGTTCGCCTACTAGGTATTTCTTTATTAAGTTTATAATCGTTACTTACTGCTGTTAAAACCTATAACCGGTACTTGCTCTATCCACTGTTCGATCTTGGCGATTTGTTTTTACGTAAATGTTCTGTATTAAACCCATATCTTGACCAACACATCTTATCTTATTAGCTTTCCCCTGACTTTCAAATCTTCTACAAATTTTTCTATAAGTTTTGCGGGATCTTTATCACAAATATGAGTTACTGTTCCATGAGAAATTATCTTCTATACTCGCTTACCGGAACGTGCTCAGCTTCGTACTCTAAACTATTACCTAGCGTTTCAAATTCTGTTGAGATACGCCTCAAAAATCATCATACCTCAGATGATAGGATAAAGAGTAGTGTCGCAACCGATCTTTATATCTTTACCCGTTCTTTAAGAATTCGCATTCCCCCATATACATAGGTTAATTCTTTGCTTCTTCTAATAAATGTATCTCTTCTCATAGTTGGATGGCGCGTTCTTCTTTTCTATGCTTTGCATGAATCTCACACCCGTGCCAGTAACAGCCGTGATATTGATATACGGTATTGGTTTCCGTACAGTATCCATCTACTGGAGCTCCCTAAAATCCATCTTTCAACCCCCGTGTCCACACTGTTCGTGATGAATGTGAATTCCCTTCCCGCTTTTCCACAGAGTAACATCCAATCGATCGCCCCATAACTGTTAGAACTTTTTGGGTAGAACGCTTTCTCGAACGACGAACGCGGCGCTCTAAATAATTACCATCACATATTACTTTTGTCTCATCTTTCATACATTTTTGGTCCGTGTCTCTTCATTATTACTCGCTTTTTGTGAATCTCTGTTTACAATTATTGCAGGCGTAAGTTTTAGATAGGTTTTTAAGGTATTTTATCACAAATGCGTGATTATTAAACAGTCCTATTGTCATTGGTTTATTACCTATTTCATTATAGTGCGCTGGTACCTTTCTCAACCACCATACGTTATATTTGGTCGGTTGATATACTTCTATACCTACCTTAAAAACCTCTGTCAGGTCTGATCTTTTTATCAAGGTGCAGAGCTAGACACCTGAACAGACAAAGATCGTCATTATACTTATCTAAAGAAAGAATACATACCTTTTCTATTCCTCAACCATTCTGGAAGTTCTCCTCCTGCTGCTTCTTTGGATTGTAGACCCAAATCTATTCCACTACTGCCCTGTATTAGCTTTACAAAAAAACCTCTACCCATCTTACAAACTTCCACTTTGTATTTGGTCTGTCTATTTTATCGGACATTATTTTTCGTGTTTGCTCCTTATCTGACAGCCATTTTTTAACGGTTTTCATTGATGATAGTGGTTCGCTACCACCGAGATTTTTGTGAAAATATTAGAGTTTTAGGTTTTCCATTTTTAGTTTCCTCCAGATGTTCTAGCTTGTAAGAATATGAATATCTCAAATAAAAATTTGTTGTTAGATCGGAGCGAGTTTATCGGACATGCGTTCAGACTCGTTGATGTCAATGTTTTTACGAAAGGATAATGTAACTACCCGTCTTCCATTTTCTACCTTTTCCAATGTTTCATTCGTGAGCCCCCAATATTTCTTCACCTTTTTTTCCACTATCGACGCGAACTATAGATCTTTTATTTGGTATTTGTCACCTGTTGTGTCTAATTTGAGACAAATTATTTGTGCTTGAAGGTAATTCTTTAGAATTAATTACACTAGCCTTCTTTAGCTCCGCAATACTTTCTTTTTGTTTTTGAATTCTGGTTACCAACTTCCTCCGCTAGTGAGAGGTCTTTTAAATGCCCCTCTTTTTTTATAGGCGCGGGGTTTTGGGTAACCGCTTCATAAACGCCTCATTCTTTGTGGCAATTAATCAGCTGTGTCAACTCCCTAAACTCTCAACCGTGTACTATAAGTAATCCCTAGAGATTCGGCTTCTCTTCTCAAACTTTCTATTTCTCGGCGTTATCATATTTTCTGTAATATACTTTTTAGTATAACCTATGAAATTTATCTATTCAATTGGACGTAAAAAAACATTAAGTTTTTTTTACGTCCAATTGAATTATAAAAACATATACATATACATATACATATAATAGGTTTTTTTAAAATGAGTGTGAGACATTGTTGTTAAAACGTTTACGCGTAAAGGACTATCTACGAAGGCATCTAGCGAGACGTAGAAAGTTTCCTTGTCCCCCCGCCCCCCCCCACAATTTCAATGCCCAGATGCCCTTGTAAATTCGTTAGTGCCCAAACTCTTTTGTAGACATAAGCAACTACGCTGTCAGGTGGCTAAAGGTTGAACGTGGTAGACTCAGAAGTTGGTAGAATTAGTTGCTGATCTACGGAATAAATTAACTATAGTGGAACGTGATAGACTAGAGCTGGTAGAATTAGTTGCTGATCTACGGAATAAATTAGCTATATCAGGATGAAAATATGGTGTTGGAATATTGACTATTGCGCGATGGACGCATTTAAATCGGAAACTTATTAGAAGAAATTCATAAAAATCCGTGGCAAAATTGAGGAGGTTTTTTCAACTACCATGTTTCAACTAATACCCCGCCTATAGTAGTTCCAAATACCATTGCCATAGACACCAATATAATTGGACTTACTATTCGACATCGTAGTAGAAATCAAATTAGCTATATTGGAGGAGGAAAATGCCGTGGTGAAAATACATGATGTATTTATGACACCAATATGACGACGAGACAAAATAAAAAATCCTTTTTATTAGTATAGTTTTATCTGTTCAATTGAACGTGAAAAATACATGATGTAATTTATGACACACATTTGGATTTTTTTTTTTTTTCGGGGTGGTGGGGAACAATTTCCTCGTTAACCAATTTGTGCTTTTTCGGGGGTGGGTGGGGGTAGTATAAAGGGTTATAAAGGATACCACCGCAGGTGGTATCATTTTGACTCCCTTTATACTACTAATTTACACATTCGGAATATCACGAAAACACCAACTAACCAAACACCAACTAACCCGAAAACCCCACGACCACGTGAATCGAGACTAACTAACATAGGCGACTGTGGGAGCAACTAGACACAAGCAACTAGGGTGGGAGCGGGCACTAATCTAGGAAGGGGAGTCACACAGCCGGGGGTCACGAAGCTGCAGTAAGTCACACAGCCAGAGTGGGGAGCAGGGGTCACGAAGCTGGGGGTGGGGATCACACAGCAGGGAGTCACGAAGCTGGGGTGGGGATCACGACACTAACTGAATGGGGGCCACACAACGCTATAACTCATGACGATGGAGTGGGGGATTACCCAACAGGTGGGAGCGGACACCGCGCTCGGTAGGAGCCACACAGCAGGGCGTCACGAAGCTTTGGTCGGGAATAGTATCGAACTGGGGTAATAAAAAGGTGGATGGAGTAATGGGATATTTGTATTGTCATGGTCCCAGCCAATATTAAAGATTACAAGTCCACTCAGTAGGCACAAACTGTTCTTTATAATCAGAGACATCATCTGTGACATTTTCTGCCACATAAACATTTATTCACCATTTCCACGATAACCGTGTTTCCTTAAAATATTAATGGACATTACTATTTATTTTCTGTATTTATTTTTGGATGTGCAATTATCATCCTTTATAATTTGTCGAAAATATTATTTTTCCAGGTGACACATTTAATTAGTAAAAATAATTAAAGAATATCATGCCTCATTTGCATATGAAAATAGCCTGATATTACCGCGCGTCACTATCAGTAAAATACATATTACTAAATGATTATATTTGTATAGCGGGCACTCGTATTTTTTAGAACTGATGGAATAGTGACACAATTATACACTTATTTAATTCCTATAAAGAAAATTGTGTGCATACCGAGTGGGCATGTACCTTTAATAATGAGTAAGGCCAAAATGACGTACAAATCATCACATAACGACTAATACCATAGGTACCATAGGCAACATCATCGGTGAGAAATGATTCAGGGGGCGGATACTTGGGAATTCTGAGACGCGTCGAGTCTCGAGGTGCGTCTCTCGGGACAAAGTCGACGACTGACTCGATTCGATTCGGCTTATATTTAAGGGTGGGAATTGGCTCGGAACACCTTCCATACCCAGGATCGACAACCGACAGGTTTCACTCCTATTGAGGCTATGCATAGCCTTCGGCCCGACTGTTGTCCGCGAATCCACCCCACCCTCATTTGAATGAATCTTTGCCAATACACTATATGAATATTTGTTGGTTGCATATTATGTATAATTCTAAGATTGAAAGTTTAGTAGCATACTATATGTCATTACATGTAATAATAATGAACAGAAAACGAACGTAAAAGTAACGTTTGCGGGCATTGCAGTCCAATATCCGCACTTCCACGTAATCTGAACAGGATCGTTTAGCACACTTAGTAAAGAGCGCACGCATGCGCCCCGGCTTCGATCCTCAATGTGTATGTACGTGTATATCTGATGGTGGTCGTCAGACAGGATAAGTTTGCTTTCTTTGAGTATTCCGGTTTCAACATAAATTAAGAAACATACCTGTAGACGCCTCCATCTGCGCCGAATACAATGTTCTCGCGTTTGTTTGTAATTTAATTTATATAAATATAGTTTATAAATATTAGCATTATGATTATATAATACTGATTTTGTGATGTGTTATCTAAAATACCGGTCGTATGGTTATTTATTTTCAAATTTCAGGTCACACGTCGTCCAAACAATACATTATAAAAATCATTTGCAATATGCCCATTTGTATAAAAATAATAATCGACAAAATCACTACAGATAACTATCTGGACCATTATGAAAACAACTGTACAATTCTGCCACGCGTATCCAACATTAAAATATGTGTGAGCCACAATTAGTAACGCGTACGGCTATAAATAGGACAACTTATTGCAATGACGCAACGATTTCAAGTCCTTGCACTAGTCATATAAAGACGACTCTAACCGCTACGTACAATGTTACTTCGCTAAAGGGAAGTGACACACACAGTAAGCGGATTGAAACCGTGGACTACCTTGCTCTAACGTATTAGTTTGATCACACTCGTCCGTACGGTCTATCCCGAAGGCCCATCTGCTGGTCCATCTATTATTTAGATCACGATTCGTCCGCATGTACGAGATTCAGCTGGGTCTATTTCTGTTATGAATGCGTCTTTAATCTCCGGAATATGGGTAGTTGCGAACGTAACTCTTGCTCTTGCACGGATGGTACGGCATATGGGTGGAATTGGAGACAATATGTACAGTGAAGCCTCTCTAAAGCGGACACCCTGGGAGTTCCCCAGGGTGTCCGGCTTATAGAGGCTTCACTGTAAATCCGGCATTTGATCATTCTGAGACATAGTTGTGTGCTATGCGATCAAGAACAAACGTTATCACATGAGATAAATAACCAAGAAATTAATCAACATATTATAGCATATGTTTTGTTTGTGTGCGGTTTTGAGAGGGTCCACAGTATAGTTTTCATACAATTTACGTCCCACTCAGTACTATCTAGAAATGAATCGCGTTATGGTACTGCTAAATTGGTCGCATTCAGAGAAATACAGAAGCCGGCAGAGCTCCAGATAAGCTGCGTATTTGCTTAAATACCCAATTAAAATTGCCAAAAACTCAATTGAAATCAGAAGTAGCGAGTATCAAAAAGCAATAAAAAATTATGGTACCTTTATCCTGCTACAGAAAACAATAAACAGACCACAAATATAGCATATATTTCTTATTTTCCATGAAAACACATCTTGGTATTTGAGGCGGTGCTGCCTTCTGCTTGTGTGCGTGTCCTGGTACTTCTGCTGGTCAGAATGTTGCATCTGCCATTATGTTATGTGGCTTTACTGTAGGTGCGTATGTGTGACGTGGGTCTGTTGTCGTTCTTATTTTTGTGGCTGCGAAGACTGATCCGGCCTGCATATTTTTTATTAAATGTTGAGGGTTTTTGCCTTCATTTGGCAAGAAGTATTTACATTATGGTTATACCTGCAATAGAAGCAACGTGCAACAGCTGGTAGTACAGTGTTGGAGACCTGGGGATTCTTTAATTATGGGCAGTCGGGGGAATTATGGTCGCTGAGACCTTTATTTCTATGTTCTACCTTGGGACAGGGGATAGGGGTTGTTGTGCCGTGTCCTCCTTATATTATTTGGAGGTTTAAGCGTTTGGGATATGCCGTATTTGATTGTTCAGTCATTCTGTGCATACCGGGACATGTTTTTTATTTTTGATTGTTTGTTTCTTTTATCGGTAGCCGTCTTCTGGTCTTACATCTATACTGTGCCAGCTGGTGTGTTCCCTGTGTAGCCGGGCTATGTGCCTGCGGCTCTTGTCATCATCGCACACGCTTCGTGGCTTTTATTATCAGACAAGCATATTTTTTATTATTTTCCATGAAAACACATCTTGGTATTTCATTGAAACAATTTTAATGAAATGCCAATACATGTTTTCATTTCGAAGAAAACTTCAATAATTTCTGTCTGTTGATGTGTAAACAGTAGTGTGATTTTATTTTACCCAATTATAATGGTGAATTACCCAATTGCTTCAGAAATGATGGAGTGACAATACTCAATTACCAATTACTTATCTGGAGTCCTGGAAGCGACATTGCTGTAGAGACGCTTGGTCTAATGTGTAGCTATTACGGCTAATGGTATACTAGTCCAGTAGCCTATTTCACAAAAAATGCAAAAGTACACTTCTCTTGCTAAGTACACGTTCAGAGAGAAATTTTCAAATTAAGGATACATTTATTAATTTTTATTATTCTGAATTTATTACATTACATGCTGTCCATTCACTTTCGGTTCCAAATATATAGGAATATAGGGATTTTTTTCCAAAAATATAGGGATAAATATAGGGATTTTTGCCAAAAGAATAGGGATTTATAGGGACAAAACTCAATATTTTCCAAACACAATGTTACATCATCTCAATCAGCTACCGGTAAACTAATGATGGCAATTTTTTTAAATGTTTGCTGAAAATACAGAATTACACATCTTACAATGAGATAAACAAGAGTTGTCAGAAGACAACGAAGCTCGCCTGTTGGCAGAAGTCACTCAAACTTGGCACAGTTGCATAAAAAAACATGAATATTATTTAACTTGAACTTGGGTTAAGGGGCGTGCGGTGGACCTTGACATTGGGGTCTGGTGCAAGGTGTGTCGTGGGTTTGCTATAGCATAATATAGCATATTAAGATGAATGCATGTATGAAATATCAATGCGCTCCCTGAAAACAGCAGTAAAACAAAATTTAACCCAACTTTAAGTTTATGAACGCACTGTTGGTGATTTTCTACAGCATGATAGCTATTCACATGAGGAATGCATGTATGAATGTGCTAAGTTTGTGTCCTTCACCTTGGGGAAAGAGGTGGGGGGTCATGGATTTGCTGTAGTACAATAGAGGACCATCACATGAATGCATGTATGAAATATCAAAGCGTTCGCTGTAAAAAAACGGAAGTTACACAACATTTACCCCAACGTTAAGTTTATGAACATGCTAAGTTTGTGACCTTGACCTTGGGGTAAGGGTTGGGTGGTGGGTGGTGGGTTTGCTACAGCATGATAGAGGGTCATGTGAGGAATTCATGTATGAAATATCAAGGCGTTCCATGAAAGGAAACAGATGTTATAAGACATTTACTCCAACGTTAAGTTTATGAATGTGCTAAGTTTGTGACCTTGACGCTGGGGTAAGGGGTGGGCGGTGGGTCATGGATTTGCTATAGCACGATAGAGTATCATCAGATGAATGCATGTATGAAATATCAAGGCGTTCCATGAAAGGAAACAGATGTTATAAGACATTCACCCCAACGTTAAGTTTATGAATGTGCTATGTTTGTGATCTTGACCTTGGGGAAAGGGGTGGGTGTGGGTCATGTATATGCTATAGCACGATAGAGTATCATCAGATGAATGCATGTATGAAATATCAAGGCGTTCCATGTAAAGAAACAGAAGTTATAAAAAGACATTTACTCCAACGTTAAGTTTATGATGTTGATCTTGGGGAAATGGATGGGGGTCATGCATTTGCTATAGCACAATAGAGGATCATCAGATGAATGCATGTATGAAATATCAAAGTGTTCCCTGTAAAGAAACAGAAGTTACACAACATTTACCCCAACGTTAAGTTTATGAACATGCCAAGGTTGTGACCTTGACCTTGGGGTAAGGGTTGGGTGGTGGGTTGTGGATTTGCTACAGCATGATAGAGGGTCATCTGAGGAATGCATGTATGGGATATCAAGGCGTTCCATAAAAGGAAACAGATGTTATAAGACATTTACCCCAAAGTTAAGTTTATGAATGTGCTAAGTTTGTGACCTTGACCTTGGGGTAAGGGGTGGGCGGTGGGTCATGGATTTGTGATAGCACAATAGGAAATCATCAGATGAATGCATGTATGAAATATCAAGGCGTTTCAAGAAAGGAAACAGATGTTATAAGACATTTACCCCAACGTTAAGTTTATGAATGTGCTAAGTTTGTGACATTGACCTTGGGGTAAGGGGTGGGTCATGGATTTGCTATAGCACAATAGAGTATCATCAGATGAATGCATGTATGAAATATCAAGGCGTTCCATGAAAGGAAACAGATGTTATATAAGACGTTTACCCCAACGTTAAGTTTATGAATGTGCTAGGTTTGTGACCTTGACCTTGGGGTAAGACCGTAAGGGTTGGGTGGTGAGTCGTGAATTTGCTACAGCTTGATAGAGGGTCATCTGAGGAATGCATGTATGAAATATCAAGGCGTTCCATGAAAGAAAACAGATGTTATAAGACATTTACCCCCACGTTAAGTTTATGAATGTGCTAAGTTTGTGACCTTGACCTTGGGGTAAGGGATGGGCGTTGGGTATTGGATTTGCTATAGCACGATAGAGTATCATCAGATGAATCCATGTATGAAATATGAAGGCGTTCCCAGTAAATAAACAGAAGTTACACAACATTTACCCCAACGTTAAGTTTATGAACATGCTAAGTTCCTGACCTTGACTTTGGGGTAATGGTTGGGTGGTGGATCGTGGATTTGCTACAGCATGATAGAGGGTCATCAGATGAATGCATGTATGAAATATGAAGACATTCCCTGTAAATAAGCAGAAGTTACACAACATTTACCCCAACGTTAAGTTTATGAACATGCTAAGTTTGTGACCTTGACCCTGGGGTAAGGGTTGGGTGGTGGGTCATGGATTTGGTACTGCATGATAGAGGGTCATATGAGGAATGCATGTATGAAATATCATGACGTTCCATGACAGGAAACAGATGTTATAAGATAATTACCCCAACGTTAAGTTTATGAATGTGCTATGGTTGTGACCTTGACCTTGGGGTAAGGGTTGGGTGGTGGGTCATGCATTTACTACAGCATGATAGAGGGTAATCTGAGGAATGCATGTATGAAATAACAAGGTGTTCCATGAAAGGAAACAGAAGTTAGAAGACATTTACCCCAACGTTAAGTTTGTGAATGTGCTAAGTTTGTGACCTTGACCCTGGGTACCCAAGGGGTTGTGTGGTGGGTTGTGGATTTGCTACAGCATGATAGAGGGTCATCTGAGGAATGCATGTATGAAATATCAAGGCGTTCCATGAAAGGAAACAGATGTTATAAGAAATTTACCCAACGTTAAGTTTATGAATGTGCAAGTAATTTTGTGACCTTGACCTTGTGGTAAAGGGTTGGGTTGTGGGTCATGTTATAAGAAGTTATAAGACATTTACCCAACGTTAAGTTTGTGGACGACGCCGACGCTGACGCCGACGACGCCGACGACGCCGACGACGCCGGGGTATGCCATAAGCTCTTCTGCACTTCATGCAGGCGAGCTAAAAATGATCCAAAGAAAACTGGTAAATACGATCATAATTTAGTCAAATGCATCTCTAACCTTGCACTGTGTTTAGAATAAAACAGTAAGTTGAATATCAGACTTGATTTTGAGCATTTTACAAAAATTAGTTACTGACTTTTGAAAAATATAGGGATTTATAGGGATTTTGGGAACATATAGGGAAAATATAGGGATTGCCAAATTTATAGGAATTTATAGGAATTTATAGATAATGGACAGCCTGAAATTATTAATTTATTATTAATGACAATTATTGTCATTATCACAGCAATTTTGGCTGTGATAATGTAATAAATTCAGTACAGTAATTCTGCATACTTTTAATCATCAAATATATGCAGTCGTTAGTTCTATATGAAATAATACATTTCGGGAAAAATAAATGATTAAACCCTCAAAGTATACTTTGCAATTTAGCGCTGCTGCCACAAACCGCGACACGGTCAACACGTTTGTAACCACTATTGAAAACCGCCATGTATTTACCAGTAGCCTATTTCATCAACATTGCAAAGTATACTTATCTAGCAAAGTATACTTTGAGGGAGTAATCATTCATTTTTCCCGAAATGCATTATTTCATATAGAACTAACAACTGCATATATTTGATGATTAAACGTATGCAGAAGACGGCTCGCTACGACCACTGCTATGGGGTATGTTTTACAGGGTTAACCACATATAGATACTATTTCATTTAGGCCATGGCAAGTTCTTTGTCTGTATTGTATTGTATTGTTAAGAGTCCGTGTCTGGGTAGGTTTTGAGAGTGTTTGTTGGCGGAAATTTAAATTTATGCTAAAAACTTCCTCAACCCTTTGCAAAGGGTTGAGGAAATTTTTAACATAAATTTATCTTCGTTTTCTTTCTCAAGGCCTTGTTTGTTTTTACCGGATACGTAGGTAGGTTTTAGTCAACTGGGTGGATGCTTAACATATAAAAGATATGGTATGGCCTTATCATATTGCCTGCCAGTATGTGAACGATTACTAGTATCTTGCGCTCGGCATAGAACAGTATTGTTGAATTTTAAAGAAATACGCCGTCAACCGAATGTATCCCGCCGTCGCTGTCGTGATTTGATCAACAACATGGACATGACTATTCAAGTCAATACGCCAAAGAATTCAAAGTCATATATCACGGAATTTAAATATGGATGAATAATTGATGATGATAAACATGCGAATTAAGTTGCAAGCAGATCGTTCATAGTGTAAAGAGGTTATAGGAGAATGGAGAAACACGCAGTCATGTATTAAACCGGAAATATCAAAGTCATCTGACCGTGACCTTTGGGTGCAGGGAAGCATGGGTGGGGCGGGGAGTGAAAATATGGATGATGATAACCATGCATATGAAGTGTCAAGCGAATCGTTGATACGGTAAAGAAGTTATAGGAGAATGGAAAAACACGTACGCATCTACTGAACGTAAAACGGTTTATGTCGAAACACGCGCGGCGCCGGATTCCTGACGAAAACCCATGCACCAGCAAGCAGAAGATACTATATAAGCTTGTGTCTAGCAAACTGCGCAATGAATTTGCTCTGGCTACTAGACTAAAATGTGTTGATGTGATAGCTCTAGAGCTGAGTGCTGTCTTGTCAGGAAACGTATGCGGTTATCTACGTGAAACACTTTACGCTGGTGCGTGGTGCCAGTGCTCCAGATAATCTGCGTATATGGTTAAACACCCAAATAAAATTGCCAAAAACCAAGTTGAAATCAGAAGTAGCGAGTATCAAAAAGTAATAAAAGATTTATGGTACCTTTATCATACTACAGAAAACAATAAACAGACCATAAATATAGCATATTTCTATTATTTTCCATGATAACACATCTTGGTATTTCATTAGAATTGTCTAATGGAATTCCAAGATATGTTTTCATTTGGAAGCAAACTATTGAATAGTTGCTGTCTGTTAATGTGTAAACAGTAGTGTGATTTTATTTTACCCAATTTTAAATGGTGAAATACCCAATTGCTTCAGAAATGATGGAGTGACACTACTCAATTACTAATTCATTATCTGGAGCCCTGGGGTGCAGTACCAATACACAAACTAATATCAAATACACCTACATGTAATAGCATAAAACTAACCTGTGATCACTGGTCAGCGACGTCCACTATATTCATGAACCGATCAAAACTGTCAACATCCACCTGCCAGTCCGAACTCTAGTTGACACGTTGCCTGCAAAAATAACGGAACATTTTCCATTCAAACTTCTGAACCGCCCGCGTTAGTCTTGCCCATATTATCAACGTTTCCGAACTTGCATTGACAAAGCCAACACATAATCAAACACTTTGATCGACTGAGCATGAGCTGTACCACAGCTCAGGCTCAGTCAATCAAACTGATTGATTTCAAGTAATTTGAAATAAAGAACTTGATAAATACTGATAAGATTGGTGCAGGTGGTGCAGCCATGTAATAATGGCTACATTAGTGAAGGACGGTTGTCAAATAAATTCCCACATCTGGCTAACTTTTCCAAATTTGGAACAATTGATATTCAGTTAATACCGTTCAAGAATTTTGATGGAAGCCATCTGAATTTTCAAGTTCTCTGATATTCATAGCAGAACTCCAAGATGGCCGCCAGTCAAGCATGTTATTGGCATATCTTAACAATCGCTGATGCTATGTGCAAACATTTGATTTTGATGTTTAGTTTTTGAGATCATCGAGTATGTTGGTGAAGTTTGTGAAATGATTATGGGTCAAAGTAAAGTTATGAAAGCCAAGGTCATGGTCAAATGACCCTGAAATGTAGAAATAGTCTTATTCCAGTAAGTTTCGTACCACGCTGTTTGTTGCCTTGTCAATTATAAGGAGTTACAGCTGATTGATGAAGTACTTGACTGTTTTTGGAGGGGCGGGGTGGGGGGATCGAGGTAGTATATTTTGTGGTCAACGTCAATGCAAGTTAGCCTCGGCAAAGACTAAAGTTACTGAATAATGGGCATACATTTGTTATTATGTTAATTATCATCGGTAGAAGTAGACAGAAGAAAATGTATTTAGTGAGTGGTATTTAATGGGGTGTTAGGTGATAGAAGAAGAATAGTTTATTGCATCGAGGCAGCTGCCTCATGAGCATACATACATGACTATATACGTGCAGTGCAAGATGGCGTACATGGGTAAACTACTAAATATAATAAATGCAGAAACATCACAATCGTGGCAAACAGGCAAATAGATTTCAGACCATGCCGCGACCACTAATACATATATCTGTACTTGTATCATACTCTCATGTACGTCGCACAGTCTCCGCTTACTGTTATGTGTACTAAGTGTTATAGCTCGTATTAATTTTAACAATAAATGAGAAATAGACATACATAGATATAAGTTACGTCATTTAGGCTGGGTTAATGTGGTCGAATCCAATATTTATGTACGGATGGGGGAAAACCTCAAAATCAAACCTAAATATTCACAAAAAGATTTTGTATAGTCAGCCTTGAAATTAGAATAATCTGATCTGGTGTGAGGTTCTCACCACACCAGTAGCCTATTACATCAACATTGCAAAGTATACTTTTGTAGCAAAGTATACTTCGAGGGAGTAATCATTTATTTTTCCCGAAATACATTATGTCATATAGAACTAACGACTGTATAATTGTAATGATTAAAAGTATGCAGAATTATTATACTGAATTTATTACATTATCACAACCAAAATGGCAGTGATAATGTAATAAATTCAGTATAATAAAAAAACTAATCAATGTATCATAAAATTGAAAATTTCTCCCTCACAGTATACTTTGCTAGATAAGTATACTTTGCAATGTTGGTGAAATAGGCTACATAGTCACTTAGCCCCACTCCGTAAAGGTACATAGGTTTACTGTCTGTTGTTCCACGTTTTTCTGCCGACGAACATTTGGCCATTAAGCACATTAAATCTAAAAAAATATTTAAAAGTAAGTACTTTTTCATCAATAACAAAAAAGTCACCCTCGCCAAAAATATTGATTTTATTCCGGAAGGATAAAAAAACGAAAACATTTGGAAATTGACTCCGAAACCTGGTGAGATAGCTTGAAAATGATGTAACTAAGAAAACAAGTTATATTTTGAAAATCGGTCCATAAATAAAAACAATATTTCAAAAGAAAATCTATTTTTAGCCCCGATGTTAAATTCTGATAGGAAAATCTTTTTTTCGCAATAAAATAATTTCATCAAATAATTTTTTTTGGGGAGGGTGACTTTTGTTATTGATAAAAAGTACTTAATTTTAAATATTTGTTACATTTAATGTGTTTAATAGTCAAACATTGAAATTTGAATCAGACCAAGTTTAAACAACTTAAAGGTGCATGCCCACTCAGTAGGCACCGACTGTTCTTTATAGGAATTAAATAAGTGCATAATTGTGTCACTATTCCACCAGTTCTAAAACCTACGAGTGCCCGCTATATAGATACAATCAGTTAGTAATACTTATTTTACTGATAGTGACGCGCGGTAGTATCAGGCTATTTTAATATGCAAATGAGGCATAATATATTTTAATTATTTATACTAATTAAATATGTCACCTGAAAATATAATATTTTCGACAGATTATAAAGTATGATCATTGCACATACAAAATAAATACAGATAATAATAGGCCATGGGCCAAATATGGAAACCCTCCCCCCCCCCCCCCCCCCCCCCCCCCCCCCCCCCCCCCCCCCCCCCCCCCCCCCCCCCCCCCCCCCCCCCCCCCCCCCCCCCCCACCCTGTGGTACATAAGCAGACATATTTTTCTGATAACTATAATCAATTACGAGTGTAATGCAACTTGTCTGCGCTCTGTAACCCGCTGGATGAATGTATGGAACCATTTTGAAGTATACCACCCAGCAAATTTTTGCCATATTAAAAAATCACACTTTTTGTAAAAATGTGACAAAATTATATTGTTAAAACACGGAAACTGCTGTTGTTTTGCAGGTTTTGAGAGATGTTTATAGCAATACTTTGCATTTAAGTAGAATTTAGGACCGTCCGCCGGTCCTTTTAAGCAAATATTTTGCATATTTAATTACCCCACCACCCACTCCATTTCAATGGTAACACATGTATTGCCACACATCTCTTCCATACGGTATATATAAATTGTAACTATGGAAAATATACATCATGTGCTCATGAAACATGTGCAAACTATAGTTCCTGTTTTTCTTATGCTTACTGCACATGATACTAAGTTAACCACAACTGAATTGAAACCGTTACCCTTACCCCACCCACTAAATCTACAATGTACATTTTACACATATTGAGTTTCATTAGCTGTCTCCACTTACATTTACTTTTAACTGGTACATATGAATAGTCAACTACTTCAACATGACTACTGGCGTCATTGCATACACAAAAATATCGTGAGTTGTCATGATGAAAGTGCATGGAGTGAAGTATGTATAGCAGCAAGTGTGAAGAAAAAAGGGAATTTCCCCACATTATCGGGCAAGAAATGATTCGATATTTACAACAAGATCAATGCTATATTGTGAAATAGAACATGTTAAATGTGAGCATCGATATAATGCACAACAACAGTTATAGACATGCGTATACTGATTTGCGTATGCTTATACAACAAGGTAACTAATTTTTCAATCAAGGTTTGAAGCATCGCGCCTGTGGCGGGGACAATCCCCAAAACATCAGGTAAGAAACTATTCATTATTTGCATCGTCACATCAAATATGGTTCATGAAATCATTAACATATACATAGCATCACATATATATAGACATACATACATACATACATTTACATAATGTGTCCAGGGCTTTCATTGTTCTTGATTTGTGCATGATTATACAAGGTAATCAATTTTGAATCAAAGTTTGAAGCATCGCGCCTATGGCGGTGACAATCCCCACAACATCAGGTAAGAAACTATTCATTATTTGCATCGTCACATCAAATATGGTTCATGAAATCATTAACATATACATAGCATCACATATATATAGACATACATACATACATACATTTACATAAGTGTCCAGGGCGGTTTCATTGTTCTTGATTTTGTGCATGATTATACAAGGTAATCAATTTTGAATCAAAGTTTGAAGCATCGCGCCTATGGCGGTGACAATCCCCACAACATCAGGTAAGAAACTATTCATTATTTGCATCGTCACATCAAATATGGTTCATGAAATCATTAACATATACAGAGCATCAGACACATACACACACACACACACACACACACACACACACACACACACACACACACACACACACACACACACACACACGCGCGCGCACACACACACACACACACACACATACACACATACATACATGATTATACAACAAGGTAATTAATTTTCACTCAGGATTGAAAGCCTCGATACCAGGTAAGACATATTTCGATATTTACAATAACAGATTAAATAAAATATGGTACACAATATCATTCATATCAGCATATTCATATCAGCATATATAGACATACATACAGTTACATAAGTGTCCGGTGCATTCGTTGTTCTTGATTCGCGTATGGTTGGTTACAACAAAGTAATTCATTTTCAATGAGGTTCGGAAGCATCGCACCTGTGGCGGAGTCAATACCCATGGCATCAGGTACGAAACTCTTCGATATTTTCTGACATCAACAGCGCTCAGGTATTATCCTAACATGCTGTACAAATCGTAGATACATATCTAGTGGATCCGGCTTAAGAGAAGCAACCTAGTCATATGCTTCATCCGCATCAAACATGCTATCTAGTAAACTGTCAGGCTCATGGGCATTTGTTTCATCAACATCCACCGTATCCACTTCTTCCTCTTCTTCTACCAGTAGATCTATCATTTCAGTTGGCAGGTAATCCCCCTCTGTCCATTTGCACTCTAGTGTTCCGTTTGTGACCTCCCACCCACGGCCATTTGGTGGCGGTATGCATGCATTCGATTAGTCAGAGCTGCACCAAATGAGGGTTTGGTGATTAACTCTCATTATATACATTCTCAACGATGACCTGCATGGTGGCAGAATGCTAAGATCAGCGCCATTGTAACTTGACAGCAGCTCTCCTGACTTGGGACTGAACTTTTGCAGGAATAGCTCCATGCGCAGTTTGTTTATGTCTGTAATACTAGTACTAGTACTCCTGTACATCAGACACACAAAGTGTTCAAGGTCTTCGAAGAGTTGTGGTTCTACAAGAAGGGACAAACTCAACTGCATGAATGTATCAGTGAATTCTGGGTGCTTCTGAAGTAGTTTTAGCGGTGTCACCTTTCCACGACGAACGAAAGCACTCGTGCTGTCACAGCCGATGAATGCATGAAGTGCTGGCAATGCCAAACACAGCTGCGTACCAACCTCAGCAATGATACCGTGTATGTCAAGCAGTCGTCGTTTGTTGCCGACACCGGTGTCAAACAGCACACGCTGTTTCACCAGCTGTGTAAACCTGAGTAACAGTACAAACACGTCGGTATCTGGAGATCTGACAACAATTGTGTTGTTCTCCGATAAATGCGATGCATGGTGCAAACAATGCAATACCAGTCGTGTGTCTGCTTACTCTTGTGACGAATTCAGTTCTATTTCGTCAGTGTGTGTTTGATATGCCATACATACTAGTAATTTGACGCATTTGGTTTCACACACAAACACAATTGTTCTTCCCTTCACCTTGTGTGTGTATTTATCTTGCATCCATTCATTAAGTAGGAGTTTTCACAATTGTGTCTTGTTGACATCGTTCGAGAGGAACTCGCTTCCAGTCACGTGGAACATTTGTCAGCGGTCCCTTGATCAAGTAGGTATTTGTGGTACCTCTTCGTTGTCGTTCATTGGTTTTAATTGACAGAGGATGGTACGTGTTTGTTACAAAATCCACGCGTTCTGCTTTCGGCATTTGGTGATATAGACTCCGCCAGATCTGCAAATGTGTTGGGCAAAGCAGTTTGCATATGTAGAATTGCATTTCCGTCAATGATGTAGCTCACCTGTTCTAGCGGAGGCATATAAACCATATGCGTCTGCCCTTCCAGTTGGTGCATCAATTTCGCTTTGTCAGTCCTTGCCGGTGATCCATCAGCTGTTGCAAGCGACCATGGAACTGGACCTAACGGGTAACTGAAGACCTTAGCCATGTTCCTGAGTGCAATGGAAACGAGCTGTCCGAATACATTCCGTTCTGCTATTAGTTCCTTTGACATTCGCTGTGGACTCGTAAGTGTCACCGATTTTGCAAGCGTTGCAAATGTCGAGTTTTTGTTGCTTTATTGGCGCATGGAAGCTGGCAGATCTTTCTACAAACAGACTTCAGTCTGCACCTGGCAGCTAATTTGTGACGTTGACTGACAAAATGTACCGAAATACATTTCAGACCAGCGTAAACGCCAGATGTGACAGTATGATAATGGCACATGCTGTTCGCTATTCAATCTATATTGAAGTGTCATTTCTATTGAATATCTTAGATCCAGAAAAGACTGCATTTCAATACATGTGTAAGTCAAGACATCCATAGGTCGCATATGTCATAAGATTAGGCCATGGGCCAAATATGGAAAACTTACCCCTGCGTAAAACACACATTATATTACGCAATTGTCATGTATATTGATATCCATCACATGGCATTAATTTGCGGTGTAAAAAGTGGTTCAAATGCCACTTATCATCAGTTAACATGGAAAATTGTTAACATAGACAATTGTTGAAAAAAACACCCTTTTTGGCGGCCATTTTGAAAATTTCCACCATTTATATCATGCTGTTAAGTCAATATGTATTACATAATTGATATGCATATTGATATGCATTACAAGGTATAAGTTACAATGTTTAATAGCGGTTCCAATAACACTTAACAGCAGTTACAGTGCAAACTTTTCGCAAAAACACATTTTAGCGGCCATTTTGAAAATGGCGGCCATTTGGTAAAAGAAATTGATTTTGAATGTATCACACCACTATATTCAATTATGGAGTAGATAAGAACGATTTAGAAAATTTAAATCGGTCCTAATACCGGTTAACAGGCGATAAAGCTAGTCCTGTAAAAAAACCAAAACAATTGTTTTTTTGACGGCCATCTTGGAAAATGGCCGCCATTTGTTCATCCAGCGGCTTTTTAATGGCAGACCTTCTGGAATGACAGACAATTGACTACTGAATTTGAAAATCATAGTGGCGTTATGTACCACAGGGGGGGAGGGGGGGGGGGGTTATGGTGGCCCAAGGACTATAAATAGTAATGTCGTTAACATTTTAAGGAATGTCGTTAACATTTTAAGGAAACACGGTTATCGTCCCTGATATTATTGGGGAAATTTACATCTGATATAAACTGTATAAAATGCCAATCAATGTGTGGGATAATGGTGATGAATGTTTATTTTTCCAGAAAATGTCTCAGATGATGCCGCAGATATAAAGAACATGTTGTGCCTACTGAGTGGGCATGTACCTTTAAGACATTCGATTCCGTCCGATTCAAATTTCTCTGCAGAATGTTAACACTAACTACACAAGTAATACTGCTAAATTGTTGTTGTCTGCTTATTTGTATTTTCCATTTTTCTTTGCAATGACACGGATTGAAAGCGCTTGAGAATCATTTACAATACTGAAGTGCTGCCAAACCATGTTTTTATTGCAAAGGAATTCAAAATATCGAACAACAGCAGACGACAATTTTCGTTTCCAGCATTCTAAGGGTTAAACTGTTGTACCACTTACTTAGAAGTATAAACCAGTTGCTATAATTAGAATTCAAGGAAAACGTATATCTCCTATTACCAGAAGCCACCATATTTCAAGGAACTGATATTGAACAAAGAACACAACCCGACAGCTATATATACTGAAAGGATAAAGAAACGCAGGGTAAACATTTGAGGTGATTTAAAGTGATGTGTTTGCTGTTATATACAATATTTTATATGAGTATTAAAAAAACATCTTTAGTCAACACATTACCAAAATTGCATTAGGTTTTGACCGATAATTCATTAGTAATTGAATCACAATTGACGGTACCCCTCAATATCGCACAGTGAAATCCACTGTTTTGTCAGTACCTCGTATGTCCCCCTCGCGCATCTGTCACAGCCCTGATTCTCTTGTGCATGGAATTCATCAGTGCATATATCCTTCTTATTGGGATATTGTTCCATTCTTCCAACAATGCAGTCCTTAGTTGGTCGAGATTAGAAGGGGTATTCCGACACCCCCTTATCCTCCTGTCAAGTTCGTCCCACAGATGTTCGATTGGGGACAAATCGGGACTGTGCGCTGGCCAGTCGAGTGGGTTAATGTTATGGTCAGCGAGAAAGTCTTGACAAACTCTGGCTACATGGGGCCGGGCATTATCATGCTGGAAAATTAGTTGACGCTGTTGCACAAATGGAACAAAACCGGGCGGAGGATTTCATCCCTATATCTGACGGCGGTTAAATTCCCGGCTACCACAATCCACGGTGACTTTACCCCGTGAGATATCCCTCCCCAGACCATAACCGAGCCACCCCCAAAAATATCCCTCTCAAGAACGCAAGCGTCGGCGTAGCGTTCCCCACGACGTCGGTATACACGACGTCGACCGTCCGGACAAAAAGAGTGAACCGGGACTCATCTGTGAAAAAGACTTGTCTCCATTGCCTCATTGGAAATCGTCTGGGAGCATGTGCCGCCAACCAAGCCATACGACGCGCGCGACGTGCACGAGTGAGAGGCAGACCAACGTAGGGACGACGTGCTCGCAGACCAACCTCGCGCAATCGATTTCTTACAGTTTTGGGGTGAATGTGGCGATTATGATTGCCTACCGTGTTAATAGCGGTTTCAGTGGCAGTAACGTGCCGATTACGTAGGTGGGCGAGACGAATAGCCCTGTCTTGACGTCGAGACGTTACGCGCGGACGTCCCGATCTCGGTCGGTCGGCAACCCTTTCGGTCTCTCTCAGACGACGAACAAGACGTTCTATGGTGGAAACATTCACACCGAACTGCATTGCGTTTGACCTTGCATTAGAAATGCAATAGCCTGACCCCTCTGAACTTCCGTCAGACGTACCATGATTGTGAGAGCTATAAATTCAGTGTAAATAGCGGAAAACGATGTGTATACCTCAAGTGTATCAAGTGGTATGACAAAATGTTTTGACGAACTTATTATCATCATGCTGCACGTGTTTTTGGCTTTTTATCACTTTCTCTATGTGGTACGGTGCATTACACGGTTGAGTAACATTAGGCACCGGTTTGGGTGCACAGTGACCAAGATAGTCGCCTGACCGGTTTTCATAATTTTAGGCCAAGCATTTAAATAATTATTGCGTATATTGTTACCCTGCGTTTCTTTATCCTTTCAGTATATATATACAGGGATCCTCCAGATTATCGGACAAAAATGGCAGTGTTTTTACAATATTTTTCTTTAAATAGCAGCTATGGGTATACAATTTTCACAGAACAATCCTCGGTTTTTTCTTTCTCAACGCATGTAAACTATTTAGCAAAATGTGCCGTCTTTCTCACTTAAAATTTGGTCAGATCATCTGTTGTAAGATTGCCCCAAAATTAACATCTACAATCAGTTATCCGGAGAAAAGTATAATAGCCTATGCTCAATAAATGTAAATCCAACAATTATTTACGTAGGATGTTTAGTTAAACGGCCCCCTCCCTGGTGGACAGACACAATCCACACCACACGGGGTAATTTCAAGTGGACCACGGGTACATGTGTTGTATATGGAATGCAATGGGTTAAGGTAGCAAGACGAAACCATGTATTCAAATTAGAGGCGTAAATATACGTTCCTTCGCGGCGAGGAAATGAAATGTGTATAGGAATGAATGGCCTTTTTGTGGAATTTATCGGGGAATAAACTTGGAAAAGTCGCGGGAATACTGGACGAAGGCCGGAAGGCCTCGTCCAGTATTCCCGCGACTTTTCGAAGTTTATATCCCCGTTAAATTCCAAAAAAAGGCCATTCATTCCTTAAAATTCCAGCATTTGAAATAAATAAATTCATCAAGAAAAATGTGTTTATGTTGACAGACGGCAGCCATTTGTTTACATTGACAGCACTGACAGCGCACCTGTAGAAAGTAGTTCGGCGTGGGAGTTTACTGGGATATAAATTTTGGACAGAGACTTGCTACGGGCCAATCAAATGTTAGAGAATTGTGTAAATATTTTTGTGCTGGAATTATAGGCTTTTAATTATCGTTTCTACGCGGCGTAGTGATGAACGAACAAAACAAACATGTATTAATAATGCATTTTGAGGCAAATATATATGTTTGTTATGCAGGATGTTGGATAACGTGATGAGAGAATACTCGTTACAAATTTTAGTCTGGCCGGGTCTCATAGTTATTGATACAATGGTGAACAGTGTAGACCATGGTCACACAGTTTCAATATTCAAACAACAAGTTGGTGAACACATCTACATGTTTATTTAACTGAACGATATGGTATAACGTGATCGAAATCGGTACGGTCATGGATGTTCGGCGAACATCATTTATTGCGCAATTTCCGTTGGCTGTACGGTAGATTGGTTATTATCTACATGTACACTGTTTACGAAGCCGTATATGGCGCATTCTCACGGTATTTTAAATCATTTAGCAACATGCTTTCCTCCTCGCCGTATTTATCAAATTAATTGAGAACAGTTTACTGGCCGTTTTTATCAGCATGCTCAAGCAGCCGATTGTACACGGTGTGTGCACTTGATTATCGGGACCGGGCGCTGGTGTTGAAAAGAGGCAAAGCGTACAGAATAAAGGAATTAACAGTATTTTCGAAGTAATACATGTAATAAGTGCTATCATTTGATCAGTACCATACAGTATTAATTACTTTCACTGTAATTGTGCAGTGTTAGCTTAACAAAAAGTAAATATCGTGGAAAATCCTAGTGTCCGGAAAAATGCGTCTTCTCATGTATTTTAATTGGCCTTTTAATTACCCCTTTTCGGGCCCCATTGTCAGCAGTTACATGTACCTCCAACTATTAATGAATTTTATGTCATTATATGTAAGGCGAGCCGACGTATTTGTTAATGTGAGAAAAATCACGGTCAGATGTAAACGTTTTAACTTATTGCGAAAAAACGCGATATTTGGCCGGAAATGGGTGGCCTACCAGTAGAAGTTTTCTGTTGATGTATATTCAAGGTGCATGATCACGTGGTAATAACAACAACAACAGTGGCTGAAAGTGTTGAAATCTTGCCCACTCCAAGGTAAGTATTATTTGATATTTTCCTTAATATGAAACGGATTTTTATGAAATATGGCGCAGCAAACGAGTCTTCATGAGCTGCATTTGGTGGTCCAGGGAGTTTGGCACAGACTTATGTCGTTTCTACGATGAATCGATTTCAGTGTCGAAAACATGGAAATCGATTCTTCGCAAAAACGACATAAGTCTGTGCCAAAGTACATAGGCCACCAAATGCAGCTTAACAAGACGCGTTAACCAATATATTACTTGCATCATTCTGCTTGTGGCTTGATGCTTTCTGCTTGCGGGTTTCCGCTTTCGGACTGTGGCGTGATGCTTACTTCCTGCGGCTTTGTCCTTACTGCTTTCGGCCTTATTCAAAGTGCTAAGTGCTCGTTCCTACTTTCTATTGCAAATGCTTAGTACAATAAAACAGGGACACGGATAAGGACGTATCAATAATTGTAATGTAAATAAGACGAATGAACAAAGCAATCAGCAGAATGGACAGGTACGAAAGACAAATACAATTACAAGAAGCAGATTCCAAATGTAATAAATACAAATGACGAATGAAATAACATGAATATAAGTTGTAATGTCATCAGCACGCAAGCATCAAGTCACATAGCATTATGGCGGATATTACCTTCCATAACACTGACCTGAGTTTCGTGTTCATTGTATCAGGTTTGTACGTAGCCCTGTAATACTGCTAAATTTGTGTTATCTGCTTTTTTCATATTTTCCTTTTTTCTTTACCATTACACGGATTGACAGCGCTTGAGAATCATTTCCAATTTTGAAGTGCAGCCAAACCATGTTTTTATTGCGAAGGAAGCCAACATATCGAACAACAGCAGACGACAATTTTCGTTTCCAGCAGTGTAAGGTTTAAACTGTTGTACCACTTAGAAGCATAAACCAGTTGCTATAATTAGAATTCAAGGAAAACGTAATATAAGGAACTAATAATTATATTGAACAAAGAACACAACCTGACAGCTATATATATGTAAGGATATATATATAAATAATATATATATATATATATATATATATATACAACCTGATGATACAATACAAAAATGTATATACATATTTACCACAATCGAGGAATACACGTATACACATATACATACATACATGTATTGTATATATGTATACAGTACTGTCAGGTTATATATATATATATACAATCGAGGAATACACATATGATACATATATATATCCTATGTGTATTCCTCGATTGTGGTAAACAGGTCATTCATACGGAGCCCTACGGAGCCCCGCAGGTGACATGGATTTTTGTTGTATTAATTCGTTCCCACGAAATAGCAATTCGTTCCCTCAATTTAACAAAAATTCGTTCCCTCGAATTAACAATTCATTCCCACGAAATAACAATTCGTTCCCTCAATTTAACAATTCGTTCCCTCGAATTAACAATTCGTTCCCACGATATAACAATTCGTTCCCTCAAATTAACAATTCGTTCCCACGAAATGACAATTCGTTCCCTCAATTTAATAATTCGTTCCCTCGAATTAACAATTCGTCCGTTCTCCTGGCTTTTCTACATGTGATTAGCTACATTATATCATATGTTCTACTTCACATTTAAGTGAAACTGGCTGATGGCTGGAACACACAAAGATGGCCGACTTGGCCACTCCATGTGCCGTATAGGGTACAATAACGAGACAGTATTGACATATATGTTATGCATATATTCCATCACATTTACGAAGCGATTATCGTTGAATCAAACGATTATCCGGTATATAACGGGTCCTTAAAGTAACTACAAACAGCAGTCTGCTTATAAACTATATGCCATTTTCCGGCACAAAACCTGGTTTGTCTGAATGATTGATTTAAAAGCAAAGTTTAACGCTGACACCGCTATCGTAATTGTTTGTCGTCTGCTATTTATTTTCTATTTTCCAATTTGTATCATCAAAAACATGCCTTGACAGCACATTAGAATAATTTATAATTCATGTTGCCAGAAAATGTCCCAGATGATGTCTCTGATATAAAGAACGGTTTGTGCCTACTGAGTGGGCATGCACCTTTAATACGTTGCTTGTGATATTAACTCCCGAAGCCAGACTTGTGTATGTATAAGTATACCAGCCTGACATGGCGTTGTTTACATGCTTTGTTTATATAAACATTGGTGTATAAATAAACATGGAATTCCTGTACGTAGGTATTTCCCTGTTTATTATGGCGCGTCGCTATATATAATCATGATCGATTGACAAAACAGTTTCTCATACTGGAGCAGTGGGTAAACTGGCGGCCAACGGTGGCACTTAATTTTAATTTTGCACTGCATGCGTTCGATCTTCACTTTGGCCATTATATATATATACCACATATTCACAACATTGCTAAGTTTATATTTCTAGCATTGGAGAAAAGACAATCCATTATACAAGCTGAGTACGATGTGCACTAGTATACATGTGCTTGCTCGTATAATGCTTATCTACATTGTTAGACATACATGTACTGTAAGACGGTGTATCACTCCTCTAATATGTATTTCATCTTGTTATATTGTGGGCCGGTGGCCTATATTATTCAATAAACAAACTGAACTGTATATATATGTTTAAATATTGTTTCTGTGTTTTCTTTGTAATGCATCTTTAGTACATGTAACAACAATTGACATGGTAATTATGAACCACATGCATCCACGTTTATTTATGTATTTGTTTATTATCTGAAGTGAGAGGTTTATTTTTCGACATGGTGTTCTCCGTAACATATTTGCATTTGTAGTGAGTCGAGGTGGACTTTCACAATAACACACGAATGTGCAGAATGCATTTCACAATGATTAGGTTCAAAGTGAAGTGTTTTATAATGTGGTGTAAAAGTAAATGCACGACTGCTTCGGGATGTGTATATAATCTTTATTTCCTCCATATAGGAGAGCTTAACATGTACATGTATAGTAACAATGTCAAGCGAATTAGGAACGTATATACAGATTGAAAAAAAAAAGAAAGAAAATGCAATGTATGCCACACTTCGCGACCAATAACGACGGTTATTGATCGAGAAATGTAGCAACCATTTGAATTAACATTATAATTCAATGTATATAGCTGGACCAAATACAAATAGGTGGCTAGCGAAAATTGTATGATCATATCCATGTATCATACAGCAGTGCGACTCAAAATACTACATAACGGATACGTACTATCGGTGCCCTGCATATTCAGTTCACTCATTAGCTCTCATATTCCTCATTCCATTCAAAGTTGGATTGAAGCACATGGGACGCCATACATGCGAAATGAATATATAGGGCAACCTCATAGCATCTGTACCGTACCATTTTGCTTATGCATCTACGTATCTCTACTGATCGATACTCTGACTTTGTGCAGGTATCTTAGACATATATATAGCAGAGTCTTGTGTTCACTATATGTGACCTGCATGCGATTTGTGACACTACCGAACAGTACATACATTTGCTGCTGTATTGTAAGTGCGATGAATTTGTTGTAGACGCTCTCACCGCATTTCAATGTTATTTCCTTCCAGAATGTATGCCTCTCATGTTCATAATAATTACAATCATAAATGTAATGCAGCACTATGCGTTCGGAGCTGAATCCACATATATGGCAATGCTGGTATCGCGTGTCAGAGAAATATCTACATAAGAGATACACGGCTGAGCGGCATTGATCATGTACTGTATGATCAGTTAAGCTGAATTTCCACAGATTAAATGGTGACACAGAGTCGTGAATATTCATAAAGCCACACAGTATGGTTGACGATAACAGCCGTTCACGCCAGCCACTTAGTTCATGTATGTCAACGTGTCGTGCTACTAGTTGTTTCAACGCTAATTTTGAAAGAAATATGCCAGTTACCATGAATTTGTCCAGTGTGTCCATCAGTCTGTATTTCCCGAGAATACGTATTATATCGGGAATATATCCACGGGCCGTGCTTGGGTCACTGTAATAGCTAGTGAGTCGGTTGAGAAACACTACTTTAACTGTTTTGGTACCTGGTAGCCTACACAACTGACCAAGAAATGTCAGTTTGTTTCGATCGATTGTTGATTCTATCGAGTGTGTGCCTATACGACTATTTGCAATGTCTGTTTTTGTACTTCTGGGTAATCCCTGTATGAATTTAATACAGAATCGATGTCATCGTTCTAAATTTAATAACTCGTTTATGTTTAAATCATTCCAGAGTTCGCAGCCGTAAAGTGCTCTTGGGATAACAATACGTTCATATATTATCTTTGACGTTAGTGGGTTCAAGCCGTGTTGATGTACACCAGTGTTTATTATGCTAAAGAATGTGGATCTCATTTTTGTCGTGGCATTCATTGCGTTTGTGTAATTTCCAATTTCCTTTTGACACACAATGCCTAGGTGAGTAATATTCAGTACGTTCTTCACTGTTTCCGACCGAGGTTCCATGTTCTATAACGGGTACAGAAGTCATTTTTCTATTCATTAAATACTATGACAGCACTTTTTGATGCATTATACTTATAATGCCCCTTACGCGAATAATTGAAACAAATGTCCATAATTGCATCAAGTCCACGTTTGGAGAAAGATATTAAAGTCATATCATCTGCTACGGTTGGACAGCTACAATTCTGATCGTAAATAACTAATCCGTCAGTTATTGACTCTAAACTATGCATTAGCTCGTCGATATACGCTAAATACAAGAATGGGGAGATAACCCCTCCCTGCTTCGTTCCTTGCAGCACAGGAAATAACTTAGATGTATGTCCATTATAGGCAACACGACACTCAGTACCCTGATACATGTGCATGATAGATTGGATTATACTGCGGTCTATATTCATTCTGTCAAGTTTATAAAACAATCCATCATGTCACACAGTAGCAAAGGCTTTCTGAAACGTCAAGGAAACACACATTACAATTTACTGTAATAATTTTCCTTTGCAAATACTATACTATTTCGCGCATTAAAAATGAGGTCATTACACATCCCATTCCTTTTTGGAAACCACCTTGTAATCTTGACAATTTTTGTGAATCTCTGCTGGATATTATTCTTTCTAAAAGTAAACGTTCATACACTTTCATGATACTGGAGCTTAGCGTGATCACACGGTAGTTGTTCGGGTCGTCTTTCCACATTTGTGCAATGTCATTATTATACCGCGTTTCATTTTGGTAGGGACTGATGAAGTGATAAGCATACAGGAGTAGAACTTTGCTAGACGTGTATGAAGACTGTCTCCTCCGTACAGTAAATGTTTGTCGTCGATTCCATCGTCTCCACTTGCTTTCCCTTTTTTGCAGTGTTTTAGGGCCGCTTTCACATCCATATTGGTAAAGTATTTGGTACACGGCGAAACTGGGACCTCCGTTGTAAACGTTCGTTTCATTGAGTTAATATGTTCACGTACATAAGTAATATGGTCAATGTCATACTGTATATCATTGTCAGGTGAATATAGTCTTTGAAAGTAGGTTCCCCATCCGGTTGTTATGACTTCTGAATATCTGCAAGTTTTACCATCAAAGTAATTTCTGAGCCGGGGGCGTTATAGCTTCTCTTACGGCGCCTGTTGTACATATTCCAGAAGTAGTTGCTGTCCAGTTCGGCCGCGGAGTCAATTTCGGCATCCATTTGCGAAAGATAACGTTCGATGCATTGTCTGTGATGTGCACGGAATTGGCGTTTTGCCATCTTGTAATTTCTGTATGAAGAATGGTCGTGCCCTCTAGGTCTGCCATTTTGTAGCCAAATACGACGCATTTGAATTTCATTGCGGTGTAATTATTTAAGGGTATCGTTCCAATAAGGTTTCAGGAATGACTTAAAACATGATATAGGTATGGACGCGTCACATGCACAGGCGCGGATACAGAAATAATTAAGCTAGGGGGGGGGGGGGGGGGGTCTGTAATTAAAATTCGGTGTACCCGACCTCTGTAAATGCCAGATCGCCGCAGATGGGATTTCCTGACACCTAGGCCACGAAAAAAGTCATCCAACTATCCGAGTATTGTAGATTTTCTTCTCTTTTTTTTGCCGGGAGCAGGGGGGGGGGGGGGGGGGGGGGGGGGGGGGGGTCACACACTATTGGTCTATGCCGGGATACATTTAACACGTTGTCGTCCAAAATCACACACTTTCTAACTGTATCAAGCATTTCCTGTTCAATAACTATGTGATCTATGAACGACTCGCAGCTACCATCATAGGACACAAACGTGGATTCAGCTCCGACACACAAATCACATTTTTTAGCTTATATTTAACGGCGGCACTGGCTCTAGGACCTTGCATGCCGTCTCCCAAGAATGGGAGAAAGAACGGAGGTAGAGAATTTTGAGAGAAGCCGGTAATTCGTATTTACAGAGCAACTACGAATTATCGGTACCCATTTACAGCTGGGTGAACTGGAGCAGTGTGGATAAAGTGTTTTGCTCAAAGACACAACGCACGCCGCTAGTCAGGCTCGAACCCACGATCCTTGGATCAGTAGTCCGACACACTAACCATTACGCCACGGCGCTCCACAAGACACAAATCACATGTATTTTTACAGATACCAAGTTATTTTCATGTAGGAAATTTGATAATATGAGCCCCCTATCATCAAGGGATTTAATAAAACGACTCGCACCATTAAATTAAATATACTGTCTATACAGTCTTTGTATCTTTCAATAGAGTGATTGCTACAAGGGAGATAAAGCTGAAACACGTATAAATAACAGCCCTTAGCAAATTCACACTGAATTCAAATAATCCTATCATCCTCACTGTGAATTCGGGTTACAAATTTGTCATACACCTTCTTCCACCACATTAGACAAACTCCCCCTTTTCCTACCCGTCTGTTGCCTGGTATACCAAGATCAAGGTCTGACCTTGCATAGTAACTATAGTTCGTATCTATACAATCTAGGAAATGTAGATCATGATTATATAGCCAATGTTCCGATATACCGCAAATATCAACGGACTCGGATTTAAGTGTTTTACACAGATATGAGCAGCTCGGCATTATTCCGGACGCATTCCAGGTCATAAGTCATAAGTTGCTATCCATTGACAGATTTGATACAGGTATACCATTCAACAGACTGGACATTACAATAAGATACCACACACACGTGAATTCAGCCATTAGTCAACATCTGAACTATTTAGACCAGCATAGGAATTGCCCCACCCAGCATAGTCCGCGTTGTCGTCATAACCTTGATGTATCTCATCACTGTTCTGGCGATTATCATACTGGTAGCCGATTTGTCGTGCACGTGCACGTGTATGCGCACCTTTAGTAACCCATGGTTTACATACAACGTCTTTGGGCCAAAATCCCGGTTGTTCAACCAGGTGGCGGTTATTGTCAGATTTAATGTTTAATCTGATGATCACGCTATTCTGCATACGAGTTGGGAAAATCCTAATTTGCGATACATGCGGACCGCGGCTGTCAACATACCTGTAAATCTCATCTGCAGTTATTCCGGATTTGAAACCGCCAACGTAATACCGTTTAGGTCGTACGCGAACATAGTGCCAGAGAGCATCACTACTTTGTCTCTGCTCGCTGTAATCATTATTCGACCCACACTGGTCACCGTGACCTACATTTTCGCTAATGTCATGACGGACATTTTGTCGCGATGGTGAGACGGACTCGCCAATGTAACGGACAGCGTTGTTATTACGACGTTCAAATCCCCGTTTAGTACCCAATTTAGACATGTTTCGCCACGCGTTATCTATTCCATCTGATCTGACCGTGACCATTACGGGTATATTGGCGCTGTTACGGGTAGGCTGAGACGCGTTATTTGGCGCCACCGAACCGGGAATTGCGGAAGTGTTTTGAGCATTATCCGAATGTGCGACAGACCTAGCCGTGAACACTTCCGGTTGAACATCCCGTGACTTATTTTCGACTGCTTGAACAGTCACCGGCTGTGATAGTAAAGACGGTGCCCGATATGTTTGCAAAACGAGATTGTCTGAATTTGATGATTTAGTAATGCCAGTCTGGCGTAAGTCATTACTAATCTGTGTATTGCTACAAGCTGGTGATACGCGACTAGACCCCGTGGCACGTTTCAAGGCAACAACATACTTTGTAATTATAGTATTGTTTTGTACAGTAGTATGCGCGTTAACAATGTACGCCTCATTACCTAGTGGCGAGCTACTGGGATGCGAGCGCGATATAGCCCGTGGTTCTACACGTTGTTGAGCACGTAAACAGCATTGCCAGTTCGGAGTGTTATCTAAGCTCGAATTTGGTGCTAACACCAGATTGGATGCTACACTCGGTAAGTCAGCACGTTCAGGTGTCTCGCTACGCAGGCATGGCGGAGTTGCATCACTATTGTTAATGCGTACAGACGCTTTGTCGGGAGATGACGACATGCTAATGATATGGGATGAACAAGTAGCACCACGGGCAGATGTACCACGGGGATGTGTGCGTTACCTCTGGCGCCAAAATAGTAAAAGCGAGAGAAAAATGTATGCCTTTGGCAGGATTCGAACTCACAACCGTCCGATCACCAAACTAGATCTACCCACTAGAGCACTAAACAATGTTACTATTATTAGCAATTATGTCGAATGTTATGCGTTTGCGCTGGTATACAAATACCATGTCTACAACATATGACGTAAACTATTTAAAAATAGCACGTGTTTACAATAATATTTACAATAATAACGCGCCAGCTCAAAGCGGTACACCTCTAAACAGTTGCCCCTCATCCGCCCTACCACCACCTCGAGGACGTACTAAATGGAACACAACAAACCTATATTTACTAACAAGTGGTGGTTTATCTACGTTGTCACTCCCTTACCTCATTGTCTGAAAGGGCAGTGACTCATATTGTGATGTGCATGTATGTGGTACCACAAGCGACATGCATGTTGATAGGATAGTATATAGTTATTCCATGGCCATTCGGTGAGCAGTCAAAACTATTGCCCGAGATGATGTGGACGACCCGAGGAACTATTGCCCCGAGGCCGAAGGCCGAGGGCAATAGTGCATCGGGTCGTCCACACTGGGATAGCTACTACATACTTACCACTGTACTGTAAGCTGTACGGGCCGGTAAATTAAAGGTACACGCCCACTCATTAGGCAAAAACTGTTCTTTATATCAGAGACATCATCAGAGACATTTTCTGGCAAAATAAACATTAATTCACCATTACCCCACGTATTGATTGGCATTAGTATAGATTTTATATCAGACGTAACTTTCCACACTGATATCAGGGGCGGTAACCGTGTTTCCTTAAAATGTTAACCGACGTTACTATGTAGTCTCTGTATTTATTTTGTTGATGTGGAATGATCATTCTTTATAATCTGTCGAAAAACATTATTTGTTCAGGTGACGAATTTGTATATATCAGTATAAATATGAAAATAGCCCGATACCACCGCGCGTCACTATCAGCAGAAAAATAAATATTAGTAACTGATTATATTTATATAGCGGGCACTCGTAATGTTTAGAACTGGTGGAATAGTGACACAATTATACACTTAGTTAATTCATATAAAGAACAGTTTGTGCCTACTGTGGGCATGTACCTTTAAGTGCATGTATGTGGTACCACAAGCGAAAGCCTTCGGCCTCAGGGCAATAGTGCCTCGGGTCGTCCACATCATCTCGGGGCAATAGTTTTGACTGTTCCCCAATGACCATGAAATAACTGTATATTATCAACATGCAGATCGCTGTGGTGAATTGATCGATCAAAGTATACGTGACTACACTGTCCAGCCCCACCCGCTACCCGGCTTGGGAAGATGTTGATACAATTAGAGGTTGCAGTGACAAGGTGCATGATCACGTGGTTACAACAACAACAACGTCGCCCACTCCAAAGTGAGTATTATTTGATATTTTCCTTAATATGCAACGGATTTTGATGAAATATGGCACAGCAAACGCGTCTTCATGAGCTGCATTTGGTGGTCTAGGGAGTTTGGCACAGAATTATGTCGGTTTTGCGAAGAATCGATTTCCGTGTCTCCAAATCGATTCTTCGCAAAAACGACAGAAGTTTGGGCGAAAATACAGAGACCACCAAATGCAGCTTAACAAGACGCGTTTGATGCGCCATATTTCATCAAAATTCGTTACGTAATAAGGACACTATAAAAGAATACGTACTTTGAATCGGTACTTGTTTTTTGTTGTTAGTACCACGTGATCATACACCTTGAGTGAGGTATATGCTCAGAACAAAAATATGTCGTGCATTGCTCATACACTACATTAACAGTGGAACCCCATATAAACATGACATCTGGGATATCTCACAGGGCGTCCGGTTTACAGAGGTTGCACGGTAGTTCAGATATGTGAGAATTGCTATAGTTTACAATCATGAACATACACTACTAGTAAGGAATCACAATGGTTTACATAGCTGCACGTTTTCCACATTATAGGCAACACCAGGTTGTGCAATGAAACGACAACGCGAGCGGAACAGTAACCAGGAAACCGGTGCGTTATTATATAATTTATATAAATTACTGCGTCCTTTATTCACTCAGTCCATACATATGGCAACATGGGGTATAAGTTTCAACAAATGTGAACAATGCTCCAGGAAATGGCGTGTACATATGAATCACGGGTACTGCATACAGTAGGGTGTTCATGTCATTTTTCCAGATATAAGATACCCATTTTATTTGAAGATATAGTTGTGGGATGTGATGAGACATTTACAATGAGCTATGGATCATCAAAATCGGTTAAGTGGTTAAAAGGTTATCGCTATTTTTGCCAGCGGTGGTTCATTAGAACGCCGGAAACTGCAGGTAGAAATAAAAATAAAACCCGGGGGAGGATCTCCGAAACCCCGATCATGGAGAGGGGTTACATGTACCCTCTTGTGTTCTCCCTGCTGAGCCTCACTGGAAATCTCCTGGCGACGCCTTTTCGACATTTTGTGTATTTTTCAACTATGTATTTGAATGGGAGAAAATGGCACCAAAATCTGATACAATTATGGTTTATTTCATATTATTAATAATATATTTTGAAAATAAAGGAATAAATATGTATAAAACCCATACATGTTTTTAATAAAATACACGTTTTTAAACTTATTTATTTTAGTTTGTCAAGCCTTTCTGTAAATGGGTCATAAAATAAGCCAACACAAACATTCTTGTTTACCATAAGGTGGTATTATTTTCAATCGTTATCTCGTTTCTAATATGTATATCCGTACCAATTCACTAAAATTAATATTTACAAATACAAATAATTGTGTTCAGCATTAAACATAAACAATGTTTATAGCCTACCTAATCCAAAAATGTAATGTTCGTGACAACACAGAAGCAATATAATCTCAGCGCTCCAGATAAGCTGCGTATTTGCGTAAATACCCAATTAAAATTGCCAAAAACCCAATTGAAATCAGAAGTAGCGAGTATCAAAAAGCAATACCAATTTTATGGTACCTTTATCATGCTGCAGAAAACAATAAATAGACCAGAAATATAGCATATATTTTTTATTTTCCATGAAAACACATCTTGGTATTTCATTAGAATTGTCTCCAAGGAGACAATTCTAAAGAAATACCAAGACATGTTTTCATTTCGAAGCAAACTATTCAATAATTGCTGTCTGTTGATGTGTAAACAGTAGTGTGATTTGATTTTACCCAATTAAAATATCGAAATACCCAATTGCTTCAGATATGATGGAGTGAAAATACTCAATTACTAATTCCTTATCTGGAGCCCTGTAATCTGGGTAAATGAACTTAGGTGTGATGTGTGTATCATGTCCTCGCAAAGCCGGCCTACCCGTCAGACGGACGGACAGTACCAGTATATATGGACCAGTATAGAACAGAACAGAACAGAACAAAGCCATTATTTGCAGTATTCTCAGACCACACAGTGGTATACGAGTGCATACAAGTACAGAATAATTGTGTATTATCAACAACAACAACATGGCGGACAATAAATATGCATGTTGAAAACAGAATGTACCAAAACCGAATTTTGGCTAGAATAAATCGTGTGTTATCACCAAGATTGGGCATGTAGAAATAATGTAGTTGGGAATACATTTACAAGCATTGAAACTATGTGGTTATGACGCAAATTAAATCAATACAACTCAAATGCGCATACAAGGCCGCGTACTGCATACAACGAAACATGATGTAGAAATTTAGAAGTAAAATAAAAAATCAAAAACAGTGTTATTCTGAAACTTAACGCAGAAATGTATATGCGTAGCATATCAAACACTGTAGGTTCGTGAAACCAGCAAACCCAACTGCAGTATAGGGTTAGCGAATATATGTATATATATTTCTATAGCGAGACTTTGCTGGAACAATTCATCTCCAAGGAACAGGTAAACTAGGCTAGTTATCGTTATTACCAGCCATATTCACATACGACTACGTGTACATCAACATATTATTCAACTACTGCTGTTTCACAAAACCTGCTCAAATGAGACAAACACTAGTAATAAACTAACATAATTCCTCCGTGGCCTGGTGGTATCGTACACATATAATGCGAATGAGACATGTGAGTTCAAGTCCGCATTTGCTGCCTATGTTCAATAAATGTAAATCCATGAGTTGAAATTTCCAGACGATCACTTACGAACATTTTAGTCGTACGAAGTTTAGTGAAACGGGTTCCAGGTCCATAATTTAATCGTGCTGCAACCAGGCTGTCAAATAATAACATTATAGTGTAATTACTGTCATTTACAAGGTACAACATTCCTGAAAACAATTAACATTTGCCACTTTAAAATTAGGTTATCATGGCATCGGTTTTTAAAATGTGTTATTGACACTAAAAGGTGCATGTCCGCTCAGTAGGCACAATGCGTTCTTTATATCAGAGACATCATTTGAGACATTTTCTGAAAATTAAACATTCACTCACCATTACCCCATGTATTGACTGGCATTATTATACATTTTATATCAGACGTAACTTTCCACACTGATATCAGGGGCGATAACCGTGTTTCCTTAAAATGACATTACTATTTATATTCTTGTATTTATGTTTTTGATGTGCAATTATAATACTTTATGATCTGCCGAAAATATTATTTTTTCAGGTGACGCATTTAATTAGTATAAATAATTTTAACAAGAGCTGTAGGAGAACAGCATAGCTCGACTACGAGGGTTGTCTGTGTACATATAGCTTGACAAAGAAGGTGCCCGCGGCCCGCATAAAAACCTTAACCAAGGTTGGCTAAAAACCTTAACCAAGAGAAATTCCGTAAGTAATTCCAGGTTAAATGTCAGATATAGGTCAGGGGTTATTGATGTACATCACTAGGAGATGAAGTTTTCCAAGTATGGTTGCTGTAGGCCCCGGAGTATTCCATATGCAAGCTTGACTAAAAACCTTAACCAAGGGGAAATAACTAAGTAATCTAAGGGTAAAAGTAGGTCAAGGTCAAATATAGGTCAGTGATTATTGATGTACATCACTATAGACCTTGAGCCACCAATAACCCCCCTCCCCCCCCCTGTGGGATTTTTGGTGACTATTAATTTTCAGATTCAGTAGCCTATTGTCTATTAATCCTGAATGTCTGCGCTCAAAAAGCCGCTGGATGAACAAATGGCGGCCATTTTCCAAGATGGCCGCCATGCCATTTTGAGCCGTTTATATTATGACTGTTAATTGATATTTAGGCAAGTACAAACCCTGTAAATAGCTACGATGTTTTGCCAAATTGGTTACTGAATGGTATACAATGGACATTATACATCATTACATCTTACTATACCAATAATTTCCAAAATGGCGCCAAAATTGGCATTTTTTCAACATTATTTTCAATATAACTATTATTGAGAACTATTACAAAACTGTAATGATGTTAAAATGCACTTATTTTTCATTGCATTACTTATATATACCTGTGAAAGGAACATGTAATCCCTTTAAATATCATAACTCTCAAAATATTTCAAAATGGCCGCCTAAAACTACATATTTACTACTGTCTGGAATTTCGAAGATGCTATAAAACACGCAATGGTCATATATTATAATACAAATTGACCTAAATATAGTTTGCTTAGCATTCACAGTCATGTTCCATGATACAATAATGTTGTTATACATTCAAAATGGCCGCCTAATATGTTTATTTTCATAAATCACAATAAAAAATCATGTTTTTCTCAGCAATTCAAATTGTATAAAAATGCACAAAAACATGTTTAAAACATTTGCTGACTGGTTGTGATGATTGAAAGAATCTATTATATTGGTTGATTGATTGACACAATCAGTGACAATCACAATAGTCACCATTAGGTAGTATTAATAACATTTAAATACAGTATACATGTGAATCATGTATATGATCATCAGGCATGTGTAGTGACAATTGCAAATCAAATTAGGTTCGCATAGTAGTAGGAATTTTCACTGTCTGCACCAGTTGTCTAATTAATACTTACAGAACCATTTTTAATCTTATTAATACTCTGAAATATAGTTAATAGTACGACCTGTTACTTGTAAGAGAACAGATTGGATTCATGGTTGCAAATGAAATCAAGTTATACGTATCCGGGACATCTTTCTATATCAGTTAATTATGTTGATTATTATGCATTTGTATCATTCAACATTGATTAGTTAACAAAACACAGCTATGTGTATAAATATTAACACCATTGTATAATTAAATAAATGTACAGTATATGAAGTTAGGCTGCATGTATAGTAGCTTCATTAAATTTATGAATGTTACACTCGTGCTAACAATTATTTTGGATGTATGCAATAAAATAATTCACAACTGGCCTAATAAATGATGCAGCTACTACTATTTGAGAGAGGGCTATATTGAATATCAAGATGGTTAAGTTAAGATAGATGTATCACCATAGAGTATCGACGTGTAGCAGTACAAACATGTGATTAAAATGTTAGGGTCTCTTGCGTCATGTTTTGATCTAACTAAATTAAGACTTGCTGGAGCATCAACACATGTATAAATCAGATATAAAGATGTCTGCCACAATGTAACGATCCACCACAGTGTTAGTGATTTCCCCCACATATAAAGACATTCCCGGAACAATATAATGATGTTCCATACACTATACGGATTTACATCACACGACCGAGCCTTTTCCCATCACAACATAAAAGCTTGTTCCATCACGATATGAGGGTGTACCACCTCAATATACGGATGCTCCATCACAAACATAATACAGTTTGAATCACACTATAGTGCATTCTACCACGATATAAATATGTTTATATTTCAAATATAAGGCAGTGCCATCTACAAAGATAAAGCAGTTTCATCACAATATAAGTCAGATAAAACACATTATAAGGCGATTTCAACCACATTAATAAAGATGTTCCATCACAATCATCAGAACAATACTGCACTGTAAGACATTCCAACCACAAAATAAGGATGTACCACCACACTAGTAATGCAGTCCAACACCATGAAAATACAGTACCATCGCAAATCAGGATGTTCCTCCCAACTAAAAGGATGTTCCGTCACAATATAAGCTATTCTCATCACAAATATAAGATGCTCCACCACAGAAAATTATGTTTCCTTCCTCACACTATAAGACAGTTTCACCACACTATAAACATTTTTCGTCACAATATACGGCAGTGCCACCACATTATAAGGCGGTTTCACCACAAGAAAATGATGTTCCACCACACTATAAAGGATGTTCAATCACCACATTATAAATGGTGTTTTCATAACAATAAATCACTTCCACCACAACTAGAAGGCAAATTAATTACAATATAAACAGTCCCACCACATATAATGAGGGTTGGCAATCACGATAAAAGGAATACATTCACCACCATATAAAGATATTTTGTCACAATAATAAGCAGTTCCAACCACAAAAAAAGACAAGTGTCGTCACACTAATGGCAATCCACCACATTATTAGGCGCTTCACCACCATAAAATGATGTTCCACAGCCACCTACACTATAAGGTCGTTCCACCACAGTATACTGATTATAGAGTGACAAAAAAGGCAAATTAATTACAATATCAGACCGTTCAACACCACATTATAAGGCATTTCACCATACTATAGGATGTTCAGCCCACACTAAAAAGCAGTTATCACGCAGTATACGGCAGTTTCCATTACAATATAAGAATGTTTTCCACCACTCTCCAAAGGATGTTCCACACGATAAAATGATGCTCCATCACATTAATACATATGTTTTCCTCACAAATAAGGCAGTTCACCAAATATAATGCAGTTTCGTCACACTATAATGCATTTTCATCACAATATACGGCAGTTTTCACCACAACATAATGTGGTTCCACCACACTATAATGATGTTCCATCACAATAAAAGGCAGTTGCATCACACTACATGTATAAGGATGTATCATCAGCACGACATACAGGATTTTCCACCAAGATATAAGTCTGCTCCGCCACCTCAATATAATAAAAGGAAGTTACAAATATATAGACCATATATGTCCATCTCCACAATCATATCGAGCGGAAATATGCTGTATACATATATATAAATTATCAATGTGCGGCCATTTGAATTGCATAATTAACAATTGGATCCAACTTCATCATTTATATGTATAGGTTTTTCATCTTATGATCGGATAGCGAAGTGAAAACAAAACATGGTTTTTATTATTTTATTCTTCATAAATTGTTTTTTAGCTTTCAGATTTTCTTCCCCGCAGGCATATTTTGATCACGATATAACACCACCATTACTGAATATTTGTAAAAAAAGAGAAGAAATCTATGACAAAGGATAACTATTAACGTAAATAAACTCCTGTTTGACTGATAATGAACACATGCCCGAACTATATTAATATGTGTACCATTATTCCCAGATCGAATGCAGTCAAATAATATTTAAGAAGCTAAGAACGTGCTGTACAGACGGACGAACATTCGACAAATAGTACTGCAGTCTGCACGACAATACAATAATATGTAACTAGTTGTCTGTCCATAGCAACCGTTTTAAAGGATCAGACGTTGCATAATATTGAATACCGGTGAAATAACCATTGTAAAATTAGTGGGTGGGGAATGGTAAAAAATGAGTTGATTTTTCCACTCATTGTATATTTTGCAGTATACACGAAAAAACTTGGGCGATTTGCATTGGAATATGTTTAAAGACACTTCCTAGCTTACAATTAACATTGATAAAAAAAAAAAAATACTCACGTTACATAAAGTTATTAACATGTATATTTTACCCATTGAAATTGGTGGGTGGGGTAATCAAACACGTAAAATTTGACTTCTGGATTACAGATTTTGTTTAAGTGTACCTATTATATTCCCTATTGTCCAAATATCTGAAAAATGCAAAAATACTACTTAATGTAATTAAAAATGATATAATTTGGTCAAAATTTTTAGTTAAAAATGTGATTTATAATAAAAATAAAAAAAAAAAAAGATGGAAAAAGTCCGAGGGTGACCTAACTTCAAAATGGCGCCATAATGTTCATCCAGCGGGTTACAGCACGCAGACATACGGCATAACACAACTGCAATTGAATGTAGTTTTAAGGAAAAATATGTCGCAAAAAAATCCACGGGGAGGGGGGTGAGTTTTTCGGTATACGGCTCACGGGCTACTAGGAGATGACGTCCAAAGGAAAGGTTGCTGTAGGCCCAGGAGTATCATAAACCAAGCTTGACCTATAAACCTAACCAAGTTTGAGTACAAAACTTAACCCAGGGGAAATAACTAAGTATTTCAAGGTTAAATTAGGTCAAGGTTAAATATAGGTCAGAGTATTATTGATGTACAACCCTATGAGAAAAAGTTGTCCAAGTATGAAGTTCTTGTATGCACAATAGTATTCCATCTACAAGCTTGACTAAAACCTTAACCAAGGCGATAAAAACCTTAACCAAGGGGAAATTAAGTAAGTAATTCAAGAGGAAATGTAGGTGAAGGTCAAATATAGAACAGGGGTTATTGATGTACATCCTATGAGAAAAGGTTGTCTCAAGTATGGTGTAAAGTATCATAATAGAATTCCCTCTACAAGCTTGACTAAAAACCTTAAACCGAGGTTGACTAAAAACCTTAACCAAGGGAAATATCACTAAGTAATTCAAGTTTTAAATGTAGGTCAAGGGTCAAATATCGATCTGGGGGTTATTGATGTACACCATATGAGAAAAGGTTGTCCAAGTAATGGTAATCTGTAATGCACAATATATTCCATGTACTAGCTTGACTAAAAACCTTTAACCAAGGTTGACTATTGACTAAAAAACCTTAACCAAGGGAATAAAGTAACTAATTCAAGGTTAAATGTAGGTCAAGGTAAACTATATTCAGGGGTCGTTGATGTTACATCACTATGAGATGAAGTTGTCCAAGTAAGGATGGTGTAGGGCCAGATATCCATCTACAAGCTTCACTAAAAAAACCTTAACCAAGGGGAATTAACTAAGTAATTCAAGGTTACATGTAGGTCAAGGTAAAATGTAGGTCAGGGGTTGTTGATGTACATCACAAGAATGAAGTTTGTCCCAGTATGGTTGGTGTAGGGCAAGAGTATTCCATCTACAACTTCACTAAAAACCTTAACCAAGGGGAATTAACTAATAATCAAGAGGAAATGTAGGTCGAAGGTCAAATCTAGATCAGGGGTTATTGATGTACATCTCTATGAGAAAAGGTTGTCCAAGTATGGTAATCTGTATTGCACAATAGTATTCCATGTACAAGCTTGACTAAAAACCTTAACCAAGGTTGACTAAAAAACCTTAAACAAGGGGAATTAAGTATTTAATTTCAAGTTAAGAAATGTAGGTCAAAAGGTAAATTATATAGGTCAGGGGTTCGTTGATGTACATCACTAGTGAGATGAATTTTGGCCAAGTATGGTTGGTTGTAGGGCCAGGAGTAATCCATCTACAAGTTTGACTAAAACCCTTAAACCAAGGGAATTAAGTAAGTAAGTAATTCAAGTTAAAGTTAGGTCAAGGTCAAATATAGAGCAGGGGTTATTGAATGTACATCCCTTAAATGTTTGTCCAAGTAAGGTGTCCCCTGTATGCACAATATATTCCAGTACAAGCTTAACTAAAAACGCTTAACCAAGGTTGACTAAAAAACCTTAACCAAGGGAATTAACTAAGTAATTCAAGGTTAAATGTAGGATCCAAGTCACATAAAGGTCAGGGTTGTTGATGACATCACTAGGAGATGAAAGTTGTCCAAGTACGGTTGGTGTAGGGCCAGGAGTAATCCATCTACAAGCTTCACTAAAAACCTTAACCAAGGGTAATTAACTAAGTAATTCAAGAGGAATGTAGGTCAAGGTCAAAATATAGATCAGGGGTTATTGATGTACAAACCCTATGTACAAGCATGACTAAAAACCTTAACCAAGGTTGACTATAAAACCATAACCAAGGGTGAATTAACTAAGTAAATGATGTACATCCCTATGTACATAGCTTGTCTAAAAACCTTAACAAGGTTGATAAAAACCTTAACAAGGGAATTAACTAAGTAATTCAAGGTTAAATGTAGTGAAGGTCAAATATAAGGTCAGTGTTGTTGAGTACTGTTACATCACTAGGAGATGAATTGTCAAAATATGGTGGTGTAGGGACCAACGGAATATTCCATCTACAAGGCTTGACTAAAAACCTAACCAAGGGAATTAACTAAGTAAGTCAAGTATAAATGTAGGTCAAGGGTCAAATAAGGTGAGGGGTTGTTATTAGTCATCACTATGCGATGAAATTTGTCGAATATGTGGGTGTGACATATGCATATGAAAATAGCCTGATACCAACGCGTGTCACTATCAGTGAAATGCATATTACTAAATAATTATATCTGTATAGCGGACATTCGTAATCTTTAGAACTGGTGGAATAGTGACACAATTATACACTTATTTAATTCCTATAAAGAAAAGTGTGTGTCTATTGAGCATGTACCTTTAATTTGAGATTTTAAGCAAACAAATTGTGGAAAAAAATCAATAGACACATGATCCATCGAGTTAATGCTACTTTTGTTCAGAAAAGCACAAATTGTTACCATAGCAACCAAATTCAAGTTAGTATGTTATTACCTGTATTCCTTATTTCTGCTATTTCAATTTGTTTTTGACAGAGTATATTGAAACTAATGGAAATTATGCCAAGATGGGTTTCCCTGTCAGTGATACTTGTGACAATATAGATCTAGAATCCATCTTATTTTCAAATGAAATTATAAAAACATGCCCGTTCTCTATTTTCACTTTCACAATTTTGAAAAAGTTCTAAACTAAAAGTAGATCTAAACAGGAGTTTATTTTATGTCAAACCTTGATTCGCACAGTTTCAAAGTCGCTCATTTATTTGCCTGCCTGGGTTTCCTGATGCTGGGATTCATTTAACCCAGAACTGAAAATGTTCTGCGACGCACTTGGGATCAGCACCATAGACCACACACTGTGGGGGCCAAAAATTATCAAAATTGGTGAAGCGGTTGTATGATTATATTGAAGAAAGAAAAAAAGAGGTGTTACTAACGTACGTACGTACGCACGCACGTACGTACATGTACGTACATAAACTAACGCTATACCCCCTCTTGCCTATCGGCGACTGGATAATAAACGGATGGACATACAGAGAGACGGAGAGCCAGGGTGAAACATAGCCTAGGGCATCCTCGATAGGGCGGGCGCCTAATAATAAGATATGTTGTTGTGCATATAGTAAAACATTCACTTGCATCATAGCCCAAAGACCTTCAGCATTATACACGCACGTGCTATAATTTCTGTATCTGAAACGTATGGGCACTTACACGCACGGCAATTATTGCACGGCTGTTCCTCTCCATGAAGTGAAATGACCGAATGATGTCAACAGGTAATGTGTCAGACAACGCATATATGACGATAGCAACGGCCTTCACGACGTAAACATGGCAGGTGAAGGGACTCCCCCCCCCCCCCCCCCCCCACACACCTGCCACTAAAATCTGATTGGACCGTGCCAATTCCGTGGCATGTCCGAGCCGATCAAAAACGGCTCCTGTCATTAATGACTCTCCTACTAAAATTGCGCATTGTGCCAATTTTCCATATTTTGGCAATGATACAAATCATTAGATCATAAAATTGCACGTGCATTTGATTTTAAATCAAATACACTTGCCATTTTATGATCTACACTAATAACTTACACATTTCAAGCTAGGTTCCGTTATAGTCCGCCGGTTCGGCTCACACGCTGTAAACACTATTTCCTGCATATACAAACAACTGTGCCACTTATCGGTTTGTTTACCATATGCAAATGAGTGACTAGATAAAATATCCTGTTAAGCTCTGATGATGCAATAACATTACAAAGAAAATAACATAAATACAACCTACACATATATACCCCACCCACATAAAGTGGTAGCTCTCCTGTTGAAACTGATTGATAACTTTTTTCATAATTTGAGATTTTCAAATCCAGGGTCCCTGCATTGCAAGATATCGTCCGACAACGTTTTTTATCTACGTTCAACAATAAAATAAATTACACATGAAATCCTTTGTTAGGACCCTTGCTTTAACCCCATTTCATAAATGTCTTATGACATGTCAAACGTTGACGTCATCAAGTTTTTAAATGTACATTACGTGATTATTAAATGTTGATTGCAATGTCAGAATGAACTCCCGTTAGGTAGTGTGAACATGTTTACAAAGAACAAAACCTGTTAATGGCATATTTCTAATAATAGTATTTGCTAGGATTAAAAACTATTTTTTGCCCCTCTGAGGAGAAGTTTCAAATTTACGGCGAATCGTACCTGCTCACTGAAAGGGTACTAGGCAATCTCCAAGTTGTCTGTCTCTTCTAAAGTCTGCAGTCAAGTGATAACAAAATCTCAAACTCGTTTGAGATCCACAAATTTACAAAATAATTACAAATTAAAAAGGATTCCAATACATTTGTTACTGCATTTTATCTAATTTCACTTAAAAAAAACAAATGTGTCATGTTGTGTAAAGACGTTTATGTTTTCCCTACATCAATTTTCTGAAATCAGATTTGTGATTTACTGGACATTCAAAAAAATAGAAACACATGTTCAGAACATTTGGTGGGCTGTTGCTTGTCGATAAAATAAGTGTACTGTTCTGAATTTGGATGATAAAAATAGTTTATATTGATAAGAGATTTAATGTAAACGAGTTACGCACAATTTAATGCACGGAGCCTCTGGCGAGGTGCATAAAAATGCTCACGAGTTTCATAAATATCATATCAAATGGAAACGATATAAGATTCAGTTTATCACTGGACTTCACACTCCAAATAGCAGAAAACGTGGAGATATCTTCGTATTCAAGTGAGAAAACTCCATGGACAGTTTCTCCATCGAGTTGAAAAGCTCCACCAAGCCAAATAGTTAATAATATTACGATACATAATATTATAAATATGCCATATTATAGGTTCCCCGTTCTTCATATTACCGACCTTCTATGACGTTTAAAAATAGTATTACTTGAAACGTCCAAAAATCGTTTTTGCTTGTCGCGCCCATTAGGACTCATTTGGAACGTCTTTCGTTTTGTTCGTTTTTCCCCATAACGTTGGCGCATATACGAATACGCCAATAAGGGTGATGCGGCACCTATCAAGCAATATCATACACCACCAATATTTAATACATACTACAAGCAATAACCTCAACAAAAGATCGCCCATTTATCCGTCAACACAAGTGCCTATGCCGTGAAAACTCGGTGCCGGTGAAACATATTCCATACATTTAATCGAAGTTTATTGTGTTTAAGCGAATCGAAAAGAGAGTGCTATTTTCCTATAATTAGCCATATTCATTACCCACACCTTCTATAAATAGAAATGGGTAGTTACGAGACAATACAATACACTACAATACATTTTTATTCACACTAAGACACATAACGTGACACACGAGGTTATAACAATAGATTACATAAACAAACGATGGGGTAAAAATACAAAATGCATATGTATAAGCTCACTAGTCATTATAACCATAAGCATTTCTTATAAAAAAGCTAAATTTCTTAATATCCTTTCCAGATTTTTTTCTCATATAGCGTGCGAATTTTAAAATATTTGTCTTCCCTAAAATAAAATGGCTTGATATCCGTTTCGAACTTCATCATAGAAGCGGCACCCGAAAAAGGAAATGAAACTCGTCACCGAGATCACCAGCGCCACATTTGTTGCAGACCCCTGCTGTTGCTCTCGGCACACGCTGTCCATCTACCAGTTTCGACGCCAGTCCTATATTACAAGTTCGAAATCTGGTCAATGTTTTTCTAAACTTTCGTGAGATTAATTAAATATGTTTCTAAACCAAACTCTGTTTTAAAGATCTATACGTAATTCCACGTGAAGAAAGAATCGATGCTGGGAGCCATGACTGAATAACACTGTTCTGAAGCTGAGTCCCTGCGTAGTGGCTCAGCCAGAATAGCATTTAACATCGATTCTGGCTAAGCCATACTCCAGGAACTCCAATTTCAGTTAAAAATAGATTTAACATTCTATCCATCGAAATGATCACATTTGCTTCATGTTGTGTATATAATAACTAATAAATAATAAACAATAATTTACCTCTGCTTCCCGAAACTAATTTTGCCCAAAACCGAAATAATTCAACTATTTTAATGTCAATATAATCGGAAATTTTCCGAGTTCTCCAATAAACCATGAAATTTGTGTGGATTTCTTTACCCCCAAAACAGTATTTACAAAATTTCAAATGAATTGTTTCTATAGCCGAAATGTTTTCCAAATTCCCCAGATTTCACAGGCATAGCAGAGAATTGGAGTGATACATTGATCAAACAACTTAAGCTGCCAGTCTAGTACTGGAGTGGACAAGTTGTTAATCTTCAAATAGGCCGAAAAGAGCTTTGGATGCTTGGTCAATCAAATGTTTCTTAGTCTTATAAAAGTTTCCGTTTTGTGAAAAAACATTTCCCAAATATAGTAAATTGAACAAGTGGGTTGGGCAATGGTGTAATATTTTAATTAAATAGGCATTTTTTGGTGTCAAATGTCCGACCTTCCACCTTGGTAAATGAACCATTATCAATTCACACACCAAATATATACAACAACAAGTTTGTTAGTTATTGTGTATTGGTTATAACGGCCTATCAACAACTAAGGACCATGTAAGGCCGGCGCAAACGGGTTCGATCCCATTTTAGCCTGCTTAATGGGTGAAAATACCAAAATTCAGAACGTAATATTTTACATCAGAACGAATATATTCAGCCCTGAAATTAAATACCCTGACCCTTGGTGCCTAGGTCCATACCACACCATAGTCACTTGGCCGGCCCCTTCCCCTAGAATAGGATTACGAATAATCGTAAGACTCACATAAGGGGTAAAACCAATTGCAACTGTCACATAGCACAATGACAAAACGTATGTGGGAAAGGGCCAAACTACATCATAATTTCATCTCTCTTTTTATATTTTCTGTATCCTTCTAGCTTGAAACCCTTATAGGTAAATTTTAGGTCACATAACAGCCCAATTTTCTTGGCGTTTTTGCTACACAGTCTGAGGAGACAGAAAGGTTAACACTTCAATCATGTTAACACATTCAACAGTGCCAACAATACAACATGTAAGTATACATATACATACATGAAAGTCGTCTGACTTTGGATCCCGGACAGCATGGGTAGAGGTAATAAAATGAAAATAAAGGATGGTGATCAATGCTTAAATGAAGTATTCAATTGACATCACACGCGGTCACAGTGGTGAAATGCAAATTTGGAGAAAGCTTTTAACAACAAAAGTCTAAGTCATTTTGACCTTTGACCGTTGGACTCCTGGGCAGAATGGGTAGATTATACAATGAACATATGTATGGTGAACATGTGTACATGACGTTTCAAGTGATATCGCAAGCAGTCACAGAGCTATAGCAATTTGAAAAACTTTAATGTAAAACTCGGACGAAAGCGAAACTAATATAAGTTCCCCGAAGCATACACATTAAAATAATATTACTTGATATAATATGAGGTATCTTAATTTCTTTTAAAAAATAAAATTAAATAAAATGGTTTGTGATGTGTTTTACACACCATGTGCATGTAAATAAAGAAGATAGTGGATTCGGTTAAAAAATGGATCCAATTAATTGTTTAGTTGTGATCCCATAAAAATCTTACCATTTTAAGTTAAATGTTTTAGTTTGTCCTTTCTTAAAAGCAATTGTTTATCCTCGACTTTTATTGTTTTTAGGAGAAATTATTTAAAATGGTCAAATAAAAGACCAACGATGCAATGCTATTTGTTTATAAACATGTAGTATTTTGCTAAAATACAGGATAAAGCCTATTATTATTGCTCTTTGATTAGATGATTCGCTATAGTAAAAATGATAATAGTTTTAAAATTACTTGGCCGTAGGTGCGGTTTAACTCTGTTCTAGAAATTGTTTAATATGTGACCAAAAGGATTGTCTGGGGTAATTTCCCAAAACTTGTGTTATTATTGGGAAAAAAAAAATCATTGACATGTTTACATAAATCACATACATTTGATAATATATGCTTTTATTTTGCATTGGTTAAGCCTCATTTTTCCATTTTTCAATAGGTTTACAACAATTGTTTGCGTTATTGATTTGTATTTGCATTTTAGTATAGAAAGTTTTGTTTTTTTTTTCTTTTTCAATCCGGCGTCATCGGGAGCATTTGTCGTTTTTTACCGACCATACTATTCACACAGTTTTCACAAACTAAAAATGAGCCACACCATTATCCTAAATTAACGCAATGTTCCTGTCTTTCCAAAGATCAACCTAAAAATGTTCACCTCCTATATAACAAAGCATAAGACTATATCACACTATATTATAATGATTTATCAAACTCAAAGACAAAACCGCCCACACTAATTAAACGGAAAGAGGCGCCCTTCGGTTGTTCCGATATTTTCGTTTTTTAAACACTGGTCATTGTTTATAAACGAACATACATTTATGACATTTTCTGAGTAGATAACTCTAAATACATTTCATTACATTGCAACTACATTAGCAAGCCCCAATTGACTTAGAGCATTCAACACCACAGGCCTTTAATGTGGTATTGTCAAAAAGTGCAGATCCAAGAGACCGTGCTCGTGAACGGAGCCGTCTCATTCAGGATTGTTACTTTTTGCCAAGTAATTTTCATATTTTGAGGGGAAAAAAACACCCCATGTTCATCAATGGACTAGTCTAAAATCATTTTGTGATGTTATTAACGGTAATTTGCCATTTTTATTTTCTATTATCCAATGCCGACCCCGCACCACACTCAGGGGAGGTGCGACCCCCTATAATTTGGACAGGTGTGTACACATTAGGCGTAAACAAAAAGAAGGTTTGTTTCCTGTTACCCGACCGACCGTCTAGTTTTACCCCCGACTGTATCCAACATGGCCGGCGAGAGCAACAGTTTGATTGCTCTGCGATGTTTTTGGTGCCAGGTCAACGAGATTCGGTGGTAGGCGAATGTTCGTTTGGATAAATGGCATTTACACAACAGGTCACGCCAAATCTACGTCATTTAAGGCACTAGCACCTGTAAGTATTGGGCGATTTACAGCGTAAAAATTGTGTTGTCATGTGTTTACGCGGCATGACTTTTTGAAGGAAAATAATTATTTCCTAATAAGCATGAATTAAAGAAATAGCTGTTTACAGTTGTGTAATTTGTTTACTTTAGTGTTGTCTACCAATTGATTCTAGATACACTGGACTTTTGACTAATTTTTTCCTGTAAAATATTAATGCTCAAATTTTATTGGGACAATTCAGTAAACATACATAACTCCCCTGTGGAAGAGATATTCATGGGACACAGTCATCCCTTACATTTCTTTTGTTCGTCACCCTCCCTACATTTTGTGGTGATCACGCCCCCACCCACACCCCTTATTTTGTTCTCTTCCACAGGGCAGTTAGGTATATAACATCGGTGTCAACAATTGATTCACCTGACCCGGTCTGACTAAATTGCAATGATACATACAGTAAAAAGTAAAACAAAAATTTTAAAAAAAAATCCCTACCTACCAACCCTATCTTTTTCGGGCCCGTAACAAGTAAGCAAACCTCTCTTTTTTTAGGCCTTATTTAAAAGCGGGTGTCCTACCACTTATATCCGACAATCAATTTATCGACAAATCAAAATAGCTGTTAATTAAACCAAATCATTTGATCCGATTTTTGCAACAACACATCTAAGTCCACTCAGAGGTGGTTGCTGTTTCCATGCCAGTGTGAATAATATATCCCAAGGTAAACATTTTTAGTAAAATTTTTGCTGAAAACATTCCCCCAACTATGTCCACAAGTTGTTTACAACGTAAAACGAGTCGCTCGGGACTTGTATCTGTCACAGCGGCATAATGTTTGAGGTTCCCTAAAGAGGAATTTCATACTCCTGTTGTGTGAAGTATGCATACGAATACATGCCATTCTTCCAAATAATTTTTTCAGACTGTTTTATAAATTACACATGTACAATACAGACAGATAGGAAGGAATGCGAAAAATGTGATCATGATAGAAAAAGAACGAGAGCTACTTTATCAAAAACAATAATATTGTTTCAAAGGCCAAATCGCCCCAAGCCATTTCTGGACCAAAAGCCAGTTACAACAACCATTTTCGCACCCATATTAATTCGTGGGTAAAATCGTACAGGTGCGAAAACACCAGTGCACGAACGATCATTACCGCCATTTACCACCAAATTATGAAGAGCTCAATCGATGGCGCCCATTACGTCATTGCAGTTGTTCTATAAATACAATACATCTATAAATAACGAATGTTTTCCACGAACGAAGGTGATGTTTTTTTTCAGCAAAACAACACAATGCTGTTTATATACTGTCTGGTTTTTCCAGGCTATAACATATGAAATTTAAGGTGAGACTACAATTTAATATAAGACGGTTATACTTTGTCCGGATAATTGATTGTCGAAGTTAATTTTGGGCAATCTTACGACTGATGATCTGACCCAATTTAATGAGAAAGATTGCACAGTTTTCGCTAAATATTTTTCAAATGCGATGAGAAAGCTAGAACCTACGAATTGATTCTGTAAAAGGCATGCCCGTAGCTGCTATTTTAAGAAAAAATATCATAAAAAAAACATTTTGTCCCGATAATCTAGAGGAATCCCTACACTAACATTGATTGTGTAAAAATAAGAACTACATTTCCTAAAAATGAAAATATTTTGGAGGCTCTAGAAGCCAGGATTTGCGTTCCAAAAAAAAGGGGGGCATGTCCCCGGACCCCCCTATACAATCGCGGCTATCAACCCGCTCAATGCGCAGCCCCACACACCCCCCCCCCCCCCCCCCCCAAGACAAGATCCTGGTTAACGCGCCGTGGTAAATAAGTTTCAATAAATAAATACCACCAAAATGGTTTTCCTACCAAACGGATGTCCTATAGAAATAACACCCACCGTGCGTACGCTCTGTAGACAAGCCCACACGTTACTCAACAAGACACCATAGCAGTTCCATACCTCTCCCCCATCCCCTCCTCAAAGTGAAACAAACGTTTGAATAAATACCTTAATGTTAATTGTAGAACAATTAATGGTCCGCTGTCTGCCCATGGTGTGATTTCATGAAACCGAAAGCAATAAAATTTCCAAATCGGGATTCCCCTATCAACTACAGTAACACAGTATAGTTACGTATCCTTTGTGTATCAAATGTACTGTATATATTCACAGGACCGTGCATTCCAATATTATTTAAACACGCACACAATATATCTCGCTATATATTCCGTAACTATACACACTTGCACTTCATGAGAACATACTACATAGACAGATTAATTGCTGACCTCGAATTCACTTCTAGGAACCGGGTTATTTATAACAGGAAATTTAAGAATATTAATTCGTTTCTACGAAATTAACAAATCGTTCGCACGATATAACACTTCATTCCCTCGAATTAGCAATTCGTTCCCGTGGGAACGAATTGTTATTTCGTGGGAACGAATTGTTAAATTGAGGAAACGAATTGTTATTTCGTGGGAACGAATTAATAAAAAAATAAAAAAATTATACATCCACTGCGGTGCTCCGTAGAAATGGCGAGAATTTAAGATTATGATCGGCTTGTATAGTCACATCTGACTACAGTAAGGCTGTACTAACTATTGGGCATCGGAACAGGTTCGAGAATAATGTTGACATGATTCGACTACAAAACAAGCGGTGAGAAAGTATGTAATTTGTAATTATTAGTAATTTAATATAGTAATAAAGTTTGCATGAACACTGTATGCGCATACAGTTTGATGTGAACCCATGGCGGAATTCAGGGGGGGGGGGCGGACCCGTCGCGCGACCCTCCCCCTAAAATTCGCCGAGTTACTAAAGATTTTTTACAAGTTACAAGGCACGTTTCTACGTACATACTGGTGCCAGTGTCCATAATGTTTAGCGTCCAAAATGCGCGCAAACGCAGAAAATGCGATGTAGATTTCAAAAGTTTTCCGGGTGGTGGGGAAATTTGCACACGACCCCGCTCGGTTAATAGTCAACTATTGCAAAATAGTTACGCCCCCCCCCCCCCCCCCCCCCCCCCCTCCAACCCGAATCCTGAATTTTTGGCTTTGTGTTTCGTAATTGTATCAGCCGATGCACAAACGTCTAACTATTGTTCTGCAGTCTGTTTTTCATTTCACTTCTCATCAAATGTGTATGTTGTTACCACTCAGTTGAACCGTCTAGACGAGACGGTTCAACTGAGTGGTAACAACATACACTTTGGGCGGTGTGGGGTTGGGGCGGGCACATACATTCAAGAAACTTGGCAAACAAAAAATAACTAACGTGCGTTTACTTTCATCAAGGGAACTGTGAACACCGACATTACCCCACCCACTTGGTCTCATACAGTACTATCTTCTATTAAGAAAGGTGGTAAACAATATGGCTATTATAGAAAGAGACCTCTCGTTTCCGACTCGCACAAACACAATAAACATCGATTAAATGTACGACTTTTGTCTCTGGCAATCCAAAAAGGTCTTAGGTGTGTGAATATACTCTCTTCAAATCGCTGTTTCCAGCATTTATTCAGTTATTCGCATTTTGTATACCCCATCCAAAGCGAAATGTGCGTGTACGAAAGAATCTCACACAGAATCGGAGGCCGTCCGGCGTGGATTATCGGTCATATTTGGCCGATAGCTGATCACAATTGTGAACGAACTTTGTATGGTTGGAGTGTATAATGTATACGGTCATGGTGAACGACATTAGTTTGAGCTGGCGATCAGCTATCGGCCAAATATGACCGACAATCCACGCCTGACGACCTCCGATTCTGTGTGAGATTCTTTTGTACACGCAAATGTCGCTTTGGATGGAGTATACAAAATGCGAATAACTCGATACCGGCTGGAAACAGCGATTTGAAGTGAGTACATTCACGCACCTGAGACCTTTTTCGATTGCCAGAGACACAATTCATAAAACTAATCGATGTTTATTGTGTTTGTGCGAGTCAGAAACAAGGGAGCTTTTCCCATATTAACCGTACTCTTGCTAACCTTCTATTAACGTCATGTACAGTACGACACCAGGTGGGTGGGGTAATGAGATTTTTTAATAGGCATTTCTTTTGGTGTCATAGGTCCGAGTCTTCCACCTGTGGGCGATAGAGGACCAGTGTACATGTAGCGATGCGTGTGTGAAATATCAATCGGATTCATGCAAGAAAACTGAAATGATAACACATTAAGGTTTCAAACGCACCAAGTATGTGACCGTGAACCTGGGCTTATCGGGGGTGGGATGATGTTGACTATGTCACAGGGCGGTAGAGGACCATTAGAGCAATGCGTGAGTGAAATATTAAGAAGATCCATGCAAGGAAATAGAACTTATAATACATTTACCCGAGAGTACGGTTTTGAGCTCACAAACAAAGTATGCGACGTTGGCACTGGGCTTAGCGGGAGCGGGACGATCGTGGATTTGTCACAGCGCGGTAGAAGACCATTAGAGCAATGTGTGTGTGAAATATCAAGCAGATCTATGCAAGGAAACATAACTTATAAGAAATGTACCCATGCGTTAAGGTTTTGCACCAGGTATGTGACCTTGACCTTGAAATTTAAAATTTACCCGAGCGAGACGAGACGTACGGACGGACGCCGGTAACACTATAGCCCCCCCCCCCCCTCCCCCCCCCCCCCCTCCACCCCCCCTCCCCCCCCCACCACCCCCCCCCCCCCCACCCCCACCCTGACGATTCGGTGGCGGGAGCAAGGACAAATCGGGACTTGTTTCGCCTCGTCTGGTTTTTACATAGGGTAGCATATGTATTGGAATCGCGTAGGACAGTTAGCCACGCCCCAGACCCCCCTCGATGGGCTAGTCCGTAGTGATATTTTGGAATAACCATAACAAGAAAATGCGTTGTGTTACTCAACGTTTAACTGTCATACGCAACCGCTAATTGAAAATAATATTATGAAAAACCACTTGCACATAACAATATCAACAACGGATGTTCTACGTACAAAAATACATCGGATTATTTTAAATTTGCTACGCGTTCAAGTTGTGATTTGCCCCCATTATCGATGGATTTACAGCGAATTTTAATGACATTCCCGAATTCTGCCTGATTGACATTTGTCTATGGTGGCCAATACACGCCAACATGATTGCCAATTCTACGTTCAGGGAAGGGGGTCAATAAGTCAGTAAGTGATAAATTACAGACAGGGAACAAATAAATGACAGTATAACACATCCAGCGTAGATTAATACCCATATTAATATTAATGCAAGTACTGAAAATACGACATAAAAATAAAATAAATTCAAGTTTTGGCTTCCATACATTGAAATTTTTGTCAGCGGTTTCCCCAATGACGTCATTTGTATGTTTTAATATACTCGATCCGGGGCCAACTATTTCATTCACAAAACAGAAGTAAACATGGCGATGTCAAAGTAATGCAGAAACTTTAACAAAAATCCTGCTACAACATTGTTTTGTACCGACAAGGCATTTTCAGGCGCGACACCGCTTCCGTGGCGGAATCTTGTAGTACCCTATGTTCAGTACTTGCATTACTTTGGTTACCTCTTGTTACGGCACTGGCCCATATTACAATAACGACTTCACTGACGCATACAAACATGCGATGTTATTTAATGTAATAGGAGGCTATTTGTGATACATGTGTACAAGCGTGGACAATCTGGAAATAATACTTTATGTGGCTGTGGCTGTGTAAACTGGGCTTATAGGTTTTGCGAGCAGTGCATCCGCACAGTCTGATCAGGATATGCCCTGTTCGCCATTCCGTCAATGAAACACCGGTCACGTTTCTAACAATCAGTATGAAGTTTTATCAGCCTACAGCAGTGTACTATTTGATCAGGCTATACACTGAGCGAAAAACTCATAAGTCCCAATTCTCCAGTCACAGCCACATGTACATTTATACCGCATAGTCTAGGATATAATATGTAACAAATTACCCGTCATAAAAGTAGTACTATTAGTACTAATCATGTTACTTGTAGGAAGTGTTGCTAAGTGACGATTGTGTAGTGAGGATCTGGCACCAGAGGTCAGGTTATTCTAATTTCATGGCAGTATAATTTTTCTGCAAGTATTTAGTTCGTATGTTAGGAATCCCCCACCCTCCCCATTCGGACAGGTGTAATATGGGATTCGACCCTGTTAACCCGGCTTAAAATGATATTAGCTGTTGACAGGCCGTTAAACACCATTCAAGTAAATTGCTTGTCTAATTTTAATCTTTGAACTACTCCATTAGTAGACAAACAGTTTTTGATCAATGTGTTGATTGACCGAATACAATGTTGATCGGTATTTACACTGGTCACACGTCTTAAACCCTAATCAGCCTAAGTTTACATAATTTCGATACGTCACATGTCATATGAATGCCTCCGCTGCCAAAATGTATTTCGAGACTATTGCGACCAGTTTAGGGCGCGTGTATTACTTGCACATCCATTGTCTGAGTATAGCCTACGCCATCAGTTGTTGTTTATTAATTCCGTTATTTCATTTTGGCGGCCATCTTGCATTTTCCATTATGTATTTACTTTACTATATTAATAGTAATATATTCATGAGAAATACCTTATCATAGACACTGACATTGTTTGTTCGCTTTGCGTAAACATCAATATATTGCTATTTTGTTTTTGGAGCATATGTGGCGGCCATCTTGAATTGTTAAATGATGCATGAACTCTTCTATATGATTCATATACATATTTATGAGAAAGACGTGCCATTAGACAATGCCAGTGTATGTTTATTGTGCGTAAAATCAATATATTCCAATTATTGTGTTTGTGGAGCATATGTGGCAGCCATCTTGGATTTCTCAATTTACCCATTGGTGCCAAGGTGGCATCAATCGGATTCTGAACAACAATATGGCAAACATTGATAAAGTGCAAAAACAACATCGTGTTGGCGGCAATTTTGGGTTTTGCCATCGACCAACACGATTATAATGACTAAATCAAGGTGCATGATCACGTGGTTATAACAACAACAACAGTGGCTGAAAGTGTTGAAATCTTGAAAGTATTATTTGATATTTTCTTTAATATGAAACGGATTTTGATTAAATATGGCACAACAAACGCGTCTTCATGAGCTGTATTTAGTCGTCCAGGGAGTTCGGCACAGACTTATGTCGTTTTTGCGAAAAATCGATTCTTTGCAAAAATGACAGAAGTTTGGGCCAAAGTACAGAGACCACCAAATGAAGCTTAACAAGACGCGTTTGATGCGCCATATATCATCAAAATCCGTTACGTAATAAGGACAATAAAAAAGAATACGTACTTTCAATCGGATGGATTCTGGAAGTTTCAGTACTTGTTGTTGTTGTTAGTACCACGTGATCATACAACTTGTAAATGCAAAATATAGAACAAATAAACATGTGGAGAATCAGTGAGTTTTCGATACTCGGCACGATTTGAGCTGTGTCAGTTTGAACTGATTGTTCCGGTACCACACTTCACACTCGGCCAGCGTCTGTGGCAGTTCATGTCGGCTCGTCTCCGGCACCCACAGCATTAGGACGGCCACCACGGCACACATGACGCCGAATATAAGGCCCGGCGCCCAGAACACCCGCTCCGCCTAAAACACGGGTACACATATTGATACTGGGTGTCACTAAACTTCCAAGGTCTAAGACGTTTGCGTAGTAAGTGCAAAACTAACATGGTCACACCAACGTTAGAATTATCAGCTGATTTTGAGAAGTTCCCGGTGTATGGAATCGTCCTGGTGTCAATGCTAAAATATTTTTATCTCCTAATTTACTAACTCCTAATTAGGAGATACTAAGTCCTAATTAGGAGATATAAGTAACTAGGACCCAGTAACCCAAGCCAAACATTTTTATATCGGACTGAAAGTCGACCCAATATGGGTTTCAATATCGGCCCAATATAGCTATGCATACGACATCGGTCCGACACACGTTTTGCACCACCAAACGACAGCGGTCCAATATCGGGTCCGTCATTGGTCCGACATCGGGCCGACTTCGCACAACGTCTAGTCGGGCCGATGTCGGCTACCGATATCGGCCCAACATCCTATATTAATATCGGCCCGATGTTGAAATATGAATGGCCCGATATAGGCCCAATATACTGGAATTCACCCAATATCGGTTTAATATTGGTCAGATAGCGGGCCGATGTCACCAGGTATCAGCCAAATAGTTAAATGCTATATAAATATAATATACCATGTATACCGAGACAACATCTTTAAATACACACCTTTATTGAAATTTGAAGAACCGAGACAATACTCTTAAATACTTGTCGCATAGGACAACACCAAACAAACGCCCCCATTGAATATTAACAAAAATGAAGTTTAAACCTTTAAAAACTTACTGTACAGGAAAATAGCAAATAGATCTGTATGCCTTTATTGATATTTATTACACCGAGAAAGCATCTTTAAATACTGACATTGTATGTAAATGTCAAATATATGCCTTAAATTTAGTTTACAATAAATATAATTACACATGTGTGGTAGTAGTACGTTTAGGAGTTTCAAGTGTGTAACTGCACTGGGTCAGTGACAGTGGGTGGGATAATGACTGAATTCAATTCATTTGACAATTTATTTTGTTCGACACTGATCACTCAAGACAACTACCTTTTTTACCATGGTTAGATAAAGTAAATAATAATGACATACTTCTAATTAAGCAATATCTTGCTATGCATTTAATGGTTTATGTCAAAGGTTTCTTGCATTTGAGAAAGGTCGTCTGTCTTGAATTTGCAGTTGTTGCAGTTCTAACAGAATAACTAGTTTCAGCCGCTGATTTTTTTACTAGTAGTTGTTGGGCACGTGACCAGAACAGACCATGCAAAGAAACGGACTATGCTACAAAGGAACATGCAAACAAAAATAACCTCTGTCAGTCTGTAACATACAGACCTAAATAATGTATACCTTCATGAAATAGGACATTTGCTGATATTGGACCGATATCATGCCGATATTGATCATGGATTTAACCCTTTCCCTTTCAACCCTTAGGAACTGGAATGGACTGTGATATGCTAATGTTCGACCAATCCAATGGTCACAAAATGATTTTCAGATTCATCCATTTATGAAAAGGGGGTGTGTTGTCACAAAAATATTAAAATTACTTTCAAAAAGTGCAGATCCTGATGAGACGGCTCGTTACGAGCCGGCTCATCTGGATCTGCACTTTTTTGCATAAACCGATATAGCGGGATTTCGGGTTCAAAGGGTTAAACTTCTAAACAATATCCGACAATGGTCCGATACTGGGTCGATATGGATAAAAGTTAAGCTTATTTCAAATTATTATAGAATGTTTCCCAATATCGGCCCAATATCGGCCCGATGTCGCAAATTATTGACGAAATTCAAATGATAATTTTGTGGAATAATGTACAAATTGGACCGAAATAAGTCCGATGTTGATAATCCGCTTTCAGTATATTGAGTATTATCCCGTCAACACAGTGCGTATGTGCCGTGAAACACGCTGTCGTGAAACATTTTTGATATCCTGTCAATACGACCTAATCACTGCGAATCAATATGTGTGGTGGCTGGGGCTATTTTTATTGCATTTAAAGCTATTTGTAGGTGTTGACGGGATAAATAGAAATAGTAGGTTGGTGCCGTGAATGGGAAAAATATCTGGCGCGGCTCGGAAACGGGAGTGTGCTCGGCAGAGCCTCGCCCATCCCGTTTCCTAAGCCTTGCCAGATATGTTTTCCCATTCACGGCACTAACCTACCAACTAAGCCCTATATAGCATGATTATCGGCTATCAGGCGCGGATCCAGGATTTCGGGTTTTAGGAGGGGCTTAACTATTTTGCAATACTTGACTATATTATCGAACGAGCTAAGCTTGTTCGATAATATAGTCAAGTATTGCAAAATAGTCGACCGAGTGGAGCCCAGGATAGCGCTAGGGGGGTCCGCATTCCCCCCCCCCCCCCCCACCACCCGGATTTATTTTGAAATCTACATCTCATTTCCTGCGTTCTGGCGCATTTTGGAGCGCAAAAATATTGACACTGTCACAGTATGTTTAGAAATAATTTTTGATTGAAAACGTTTAAATTTTGAAACAATAAGACAACGACCGAAAAATGCATGGAATACATGGCACTTGGCATGAAACGTGCCTTGTAACTTGTAAAAGTCTTTACTCGGCGAATTTTAGGGGGGTGGGGGGGGCGCGCGCCGGGTCCGCCCCCTCCCCTGAATCCGCCCATGGCTATATTAAGAGATAAATATATTTTTTTTAGCATTGGCACCAGGACGCTTCCATACTGGTGGATTTGTGCAAACACCTACATGGAGATGAGACTAGGTACTGTTTCAGTAGCGGATTCAGTGGGGGGCCCGGGGGGCCGGCCCCCCCCCCCCTTCAGAAATCCCGATTTTTTTATAGTTTTTTTAGGAAATATTGAGCGTAGAATGCAGGAAATGGCTTCCTCAATTCAAAAATGTTCCGGGGGTGGGGGCATGACCCCCCTAGCCAACTTCCTCGCACCGCTCAGTCGACAAACGAGCATACCTCGTTCAAGTTCCTTGTGCCCCCCCCCCCCCTTAGTGAAATCCTGGATCCGCCACTGCTGTTATCAACTATTAGTAGTATGTCTATGCTCATCATCCACCGCTCTAGCATTGTATCCTTTAGTCCATTAGGTTGCACAGTTTTTCGAGCACACGGACACATATTTAGACATTCTATAAATTCATACTGCAAACGTCCATTCGACTTATTGCGTTTATATCCCAATACATTTCATTTAGCCCTACGTGACGTTGCGCGACGTTATTGATTCGTTAAAGTTCGTTTGATGTCATTAAACTCCACACGCTAAACAACGTCGCTTTTCCAACGTCATAGTTGGCTATTTTTATTGTTGACACTCTCAGAACATGCAATGTAAATGTAAGTAATACAACCATGGGTTGTTGCGTTTACTGTAGTATGAAAAGAATCTGGTCTGCTTAAAGTTTTCTAGGAGTCCTTCAATAAACAGACCACATGTGTTTCGTACCACAGTAAATGCAACAAACCATGGTTTTATTCATTACTTTAAGTATGTTTTTATTATATAGTATGTTTCTGTAGCCTAGTTCACCAAAATGTCTAAGCATACTTATCTAGCTAAGCATACTTTGAGGGACAAATCATTAACATTTCCCGAAATGTATTATTCCATAATAACGACTGCATATAGTTGATGATTAAAAGTATGCAGACCTATTATGCTGAATTTATTACATTATCGCAGCCAAAATGGCTGCGATAATGTATTAAATTCAGTATAATAAAAATTAATAAATTTATCCTCAGATTGAAATTTTCTCCATCAAAGTGTACTTAGCATGATAAGTATACTTGGCAATTTTGGTGACATATGCTACAGATCTTACCAGAGTGCTACTGAATGGTGCTAGTACGGCGCCAAACCTTGCCACCAGAGACGCCGTGCCCAGTCCCGCGTTCCTAGGGATGAATTGTATAAACATGATACACTAATTTATCTGTCTTTTGATATCAAGTTTATCAGGCTCGGCTCGGAAACGGTAGGAATTCCTCGGCTTGTGTTTCCTAGCCTTACCTGATAAACTTATTATCAAAAAACGCTAGCCTGGTATTCTCTATGGTATTGACTACTCTTCTGGATGAATATATATACCTGTATAGACATGACACACTCATGGCATTGACTACTGTTCTGGATGACTATATATATATATATATATAACAGCATAGACATGACACACTAATGGCATTGACGACTGTTATGGATGAATATATATATATATATAACTGTATACACATGACACACTAATGACATTGGCTACTGTTATGGATGACTATATATATATATATATAACTGTATAGAAATGACACACTAATGACATTGGCTACTGTTATGGATGACTATATATATATAACTGTATGAAATGACACACTAACGACATTGGCTACTGTTATGGATGACTATATATATATAACTGTATAGAAATGACACACAATGGCATTGACGATTGTTATGGATGAATAATATATATATATAACTGTATACACATGACACACTAATGACATTGGCTACTGTTATGGATGACTATATATATATATAACTGTATAGAAATTACAAACTATGACATGATACGCATGGACGATATATATATATATACTGTTATACACAGGACACATGACATGGTACTTATGATACATATACTGATATACTATACTGTACACATGACACACTAATGAACTCATGAACATGATACTGTTAATGGATGACTATATATATATAAATAATATAGAAATGACACACTAATAACATTGACTACTGTTCTATGATAATATATAGAACTGTATAGACATGAAACACGCTAATGGCATTGGCTACTGTTATGGGTGAATATATATACAACTGTATAAACATGACACACTAATGGCATCGACTACTGTTATGGATGAATATATATATATATATATATATATATATATATATATATATACAAATAAATCAATATACGACTTAGGCAGACCCGAAGTATATTATAACCCACATTAGGCAGACCTGCATTTTAGGCAGACAATTTCCGGTCTGCCTAATTTTCGCATGGCTATAATTTGCTGTTTACGTGAAGAACTGTATTGATTATGGGTCTGATAGATTCCCTGGAGGTATTTTTCGGTAACAATATCAACCATTTCATTTAAAAATGTATAATTATGTATTTGTGACGTCTTGAATTTGCACGCTGTATATTTGAAATATATACAAAACCAACATTAGGCAGACTTACTTTAAAGGTAGTTTTTTTAACGAAAACCTGTATATATTTGTAATGTTGATAACGTTTACAGACGTTTACCCATTGAACTTCAATTCGACTGTGTTTTTACCCGATATATGTCTTTATATTAAAAAGTGTTATTTACTGGTTTACATTTTATTTAAATTTGTATATAATTTCGTACTTCTCTGACATGCGCAAGGAATTGGCGCCACTTCCGTTTCTTCCAATAATAGCAATGGCCGCAAGTCGTACGGAAAGCGCTGTGTATTTATATTTATTGTTGTAAATTATACTAAACAAATATGTTTAGACTATTTCATTTACGTTTTATTTGTATTTTATCTCGGCTTCGGGCACTAACGTGTTTTGCACATCATAGAATCTGAAATCATGACCGTGACGAACTGTCAAAAGGTTAGCAATAAAATCGAAATAGTTTACAAACGTATCCGTGTTCCAATCCAAAATTTTATCCCATCTATTTCATTCAAAGTGGCTAGAAAGTCAGCGGTATTGGTGATCTGTTTTTTTGGTGCGCAAATATAAATCGGCAGGTTATTGCGAGACAAACAGTGAAACATTGACTTTGACAATTTCTTGGACAACAAAATGTCGTCATCACTGCTGTACCGAATATCAAGAACACATTAATAGACACCACCATACTCACAATATATTTATTTTCATATAAAATCAAATTATAATGTGTGGTCTACGGTATAATATGGCAAAGCTAAGCATCAATTTTGCGTTTTGTTTACTTTTTCGTCTGTATTGAATTACGTTTTCCTATTCTGTTAACATTATTTCGACGCGATCCTATAGTCGACATGACAATTTCTGAGATCAACACAACTTTTCATGTCTTTCAATTTCAAGCTGCAAGGAGACTGTGAATTGCATATTAACCATAATAACATGGTGAACATATTGATAATAATTTTAAAATAAAATCATATTTTAATTTTCGAAACCTGATCATAAAAAAAAACAATTAAAATTTATTTTGGAATTAGATTTCTATTACTGCAAACGTTCTGTTCTGGCTGTTGATTTCTATGGGCCCGAATCAAATTTTGTGAAGATAATATTTATTCCGGTGATAGCCATTTCTTTAAAATAAAACGGTTTACTTGTGTCACAGAGTGAGAAAGATAAATAACGGCCCGGAATCGAACCAGGGACCTCATGTTTACCGTACATGCCATGGCTCTACCGAGCAAGCTATAGCAAGGCACAGATCATACACACTTCATCCCCATAGTCAGTTGCGTACTGTGACATTCTTCTCCGCCAAATTGAAATTTGTCCTCGAATTCCATGTTTAATTTTTGTCTCCGAATTCCATATGTTTGGGTACAATTTTGGGAGTAATTTTAGTCGCGGTCCTTCGTTGGGCAACAATTGTCACTGGGCAGAAATATTTCCACCCAGAATTCCATATTTGTGGAACATTTCTTCATCAGTCACGACTCCACGTTGGGAGTAGTTGCAGCAAGTAACTGCAGAATTCTCAATTATCGTCCGTACCCAGAGTTACGGTGCTCTATAGGTTTTTCCTGCAGAGTACCGAATCGGATCTCATTCGCGCTTTAGCTGTTAATTGTGACATATTTTTCTGTACTTATTACACAGAAATTAATAAGTATAATACTGAAATTTCTTTCAATTGAAAAATACAGAAAATATGTCACAATTAACAGTTGAAGTGCAAATCAGATGTGATTTGGTACTTTGCAGGGGAAACCTACGGAGAGCACCATAACTCTCGGCACGGACGATGCGGGAGTATTCTGCAGAGTTACTTCCCGCAACTACGTTGGGCGCTAAATGTCACAGGGTGAGAAAGATGCGCACCAGCCCGGATCGAACCGGGGATCTCTGGTTTACCACACCATCGCTCTACCTACTGAGCAAACCGGGCACAAATACACACTTATTCACCATAGTGATCACTTCATTCAACCAAAAATTCACAAGCTAGAAGTTATGCCAAATTATTACAGTCAACGTCACAGATTATGCTCTTGGCGACATTAGCGGACACACATTTTTCCATCAATTTGATCAAATAAACAACGGAATCTGACAGATAACACTACGACGGCGCATGGAAACATCATTATTCTGGTACTTGGAATCAAAATGGTGGATATTAAGATCAATATGCCAGGCGCTGACAGAACCTTTAACATTTTTTATCACGATAGCAGCTACAGGGATTGTTGGACGCATTTATTTAGAGAAACCCGCATTGGATAATATACTAAGTGACATTATGTTCTAACTTACACCAACATAAAGGATTAAATTTGCGACAATGTTGGATTCTGGATTTTGTGGACATGTGACAGAAATCGGAGCTGGATAAGAATCGACAGACGTGATTCTGAATATGCGTGCTTGATCTGTGGTTATTCTTCCAGATCATGTCGTGCATGTTTTAATTTCACGTCGTGTCAAAGCAGCACTATTGAACATAATGAATAACTTTAATATTCTACACCAGAATTAAAGTTCATTCATCGTCTGATGTGTAACTGATGAATTAAGGTAAGTTACTTGTATATGTCTAATAATATGACAACTTTTGCCTTACTAATTTTTATGCCGCACCACGATAGTGGAGGGAGCATTTAGTTTACCCTTGTAGTTTTCCGTCCGCACCAACCTAGTATCGAAACTTTTAAAACCGAGTACATACCATATTGTCCAATGTATGTTTGATTCGTTACCCAGGTCATGGTTATCGCACCCTTTTCAAGTTAGAATTTTCCAATGGCTTGTCTATTGATTCCTTATGATGAGTAGAATTTGCAAAGTATTTTGATTCGAACTGTCATGGTATCCTTTTTTAATTAGAATTTGAAAATTTTGTTGTAACTCGTAAAACCTTTTGTAATAGCTACAGCACTGAAATTTTATATTTGAGCTTCACTTAATGATGAAATATGTAGCTTCCTATGATGCAGTATTTTGTTTAAGCTGGAGTTATTTTGATTGATTCGAACCCCGTGTCATGTTTATTATCTCTCCCTTTCAGACATGGAATTTTGCCTTGTTTACTATTTCAAAGCGATTTTGTGTGTATGTCCGTGTTCTATGAACACATTTTCTAGTTTAGTTATCTCCCTTTTTTGTTTTTTTCGCGCAGTGATTTGTCCAGAGCATAACGCGAACACCCTTTGCAATATTTTTTATGAAACTTAACACATGCATAGGTCTCACGGGACAGTGCGGAGCTAGCGTTAAAGGTACATGCCCACTCAGTAGGCACAAAATGTTCTTTATGTCAGAGACATCATCAGAGACATTTTCTGGCCAGATAAACAATCATTTACCATTACCCACGTATTGTTTGGCATTATTATACATTTTATATCAGAAGAAAATTTCCACATTGATATCAGGGACGATAACCGTGTTTCCTTAAAATGTTAACGGACATTACTATTTATTCTCTGTATTTATTTTTTAATGTGCGATGATCATACTTTTTAATCTGTCAAATTTGTTTTCAGTTGATGCATTTAATTAGTATAAATAATTATAAAATATCATGCCCCATTTGCACATGAAAATACCGATACCACCGCGCGTCACTATCAGTAAAATAAATATTACCAAATGATTAGGCCACATAAATTTAATTAGTAGATTCTCATCCGAATTTTGGGGAAAGATGGGGCGGGTGGGCGAATTTTATTAATTATTTTTTATTGAAATTTGTTCAAATTAGGTGTCAAAAAACAATAATCATTTGAATTTTTTGAAATATATACAAATAAAAGATTAATTTGGCCCAAAGATTTAGGGGCGGGTGGGAATGAGAATCTACTAATTAATTTTCTGTGGCCTTATATCTGTATAGCGGGCACTCATAATGTTTATAACTAGTGGAATAGTGACAATTATACACTTATTTAATTCCCATGAAGAGCATTTTTAGCCTACTGAGTGGGCATGCACCTTTAAAAAGGGGTTGGACAATTTTTGTCATGACCGCCTGCGGACAGTGCGATATAGTCTGCGCATTGACGTCCATCCGTAGTTTTTTTGCCGAGCCTGCTTGCGAAAAGCGAGACTTAGTGATCACAATGACGGCGTGCGTCAGTCCGTCCGAAATCGGTGTATGTTTTTAAATACCATATCCTAAGTCACATTGACTTGAAACATCAAATGCTTATTATTCATCATCCATATATTCATTCTGTGTCCCACTCATGCGGCCCCTGTGCCCCAAGGTCAAGGTCAAATGACTTTGAAATTTGTGTTAAAGTTTTTGCATACCTTATATCTCCACAACACTTACGGTACTCAGATTTGCTTCAAACTTCAGATAATTCTTTATTATCATCCACATTTTCATATTATAGCCCACGCATGCGACCCACATGCCCAAGATCAAGGTCAAATGACTTTCAAATTTGCGTTAAAGCTTTTACATACCTTAATTCAAACTTCAAATAAATATACTCCGAGACCATCAAATGCCTCGGTGGGCTCGACATGCGGGCCATGGCCATCTGGTTTTTAGCTCGACTATTCGAAGAATAGTTAGACCTTATGTTGTCACCCCGGCGTCACGCCTTGGTTAAGGTTTTTAGTCAAAGCTTGTATATGCAATACTACTGGCCCTACACCCACCATACTTGGACAACTTCATCTCCTAGTGATGTACATCAATAACCCCTGATCTATATTTGACCTTCACCTACATTTCCTCTTGAATTACTTAGTTAATTCCCATTGGTTAAGGTTTTTAGTCAACCTTGGTTAAGGTTTTTAGTCGAGCTTGTACATGGAATGCTGTTGTGCATACATACACCATACTTGGACAACATTTTCTCATACATGTAGGGATGTACATGTACATCAATAACCCCTGATCTATATTTGACCTTGACCTACATTTCCTCTTGAATTACTTAGTTAATTCCCCTTGGTTAAGGTTTTTAGTCAAGCTTGTAGATGGAATACTCCTGGCCCTACACCAATCATACTTGGAAAACTTCATCTCCTAGTGATGTACATCAATAACCCCTGACCTATATCTGACATTGACCTACATTTAACCTTGAATTACTTACTTAATTTCCCTTGGTTAAGGTTTTTCGTCAACCTTGGTTAAGGTTTTTATGCAGGCCGCGGCCACCTTGTTTGTCAAGCTATGTGTACATCGACAACCCTCGTAGTTGAGCTATGCTGTTCTCCTACAGCTCTTGTTATTTACCGTAGGATAAAGTTTTTAAGAACACTATATCTCAGAAACAGCTTCGCCAATTCACTCGAAGCTTCACATGTGTGTTTATCATCAGGCTGTTAATTGTCAGCCTTCTCTCACACCTTTTGTGTCATATTGTATAATAAGAACCCAGGTGGTCTGTATATGGTCAAGTTGTAAAACAATTACACTTACACTGTACATGGATTATCCCTGTTATCAACAGGGATTTTCTCAAAATTCCAAAAGCAGCTTTTATTAGTGGCAGGTTACTATAGTAATGAGGGGTGTTCTCATATACAATAAAAATAGACATTTGGCAAATATCTACATGACTTGTATATAGGTAAGAAAATTGTCCTAGAAAAATAAATATGTTTTTTTTCTCTAGTAATAAACATATTATTTATTATTATATTGCAATGTTTTTTATCCTATAATGTGCTTATCAGTCTACACAGATATAAACCATAGTACAATTTGTAGATATAGGAGATAAAGAGACCAACTTGACATTTTGTAATGAAAAAAGACCACCAAGATTCATATTTCCCGTATTTCCCCAGTAATTTCCCGGTATTTCCCTCCGTCCAGCCGGGAAATACTCTTATTTCCCGGAAATTGCCAACCCTGATGAAACTTGATCAGTCGGCCATCGCACAGGATTAGTTTTAGCCCTGATCAGGTCTGACCATCGCTCCAGGACTAGTTTAGAACTTGATCATCGCCATCGCACCAGACTAGTTTAGAAAATGATCACGTCGGCCATTGCTCCAGACTAAGTTTAGAACTAATCAGTCGGCCATCGCACCAAGTCCTCAGTTTAGCACTTTATCAGTCGTACCAACTCACCAAGACTATTAAAGAACTTGATCAGTCGGACATCTCACCATGACTAGTATAGAGAACTTGATCAGTCGGCCATCACACCAAGACAAGTTTAAGGGCCCTTGATCAGTCGGCATCGCACCAGGACTAGTGTAAGCCCTTGATCAGTCAGCCATCGCAAACCAGACTAGATAGAACTTGATCAGTCGGCCATCGCACCAGGGACCTAGTTTTCCTGGACACGGTTTATTTCGAACCAGGACTAGTAGAGCACTTGAACAGTCTGCATCACTAGTATACGCTAAATGATATAGTCGCCCATTGCACCATTCCCAGTATAGCACCGATTGATCAGTTTGCCATCTCACCATGCCCAGTATAGCACGTGATCAGTCGCCCTACCGAGTATAGCCTTGATCAGTCGTCCATCACACACCAGGACTACTTTAGCACCGTTGATCATCGGCCATCCCACCAGGACTATATATCACTCAATCATTGGGGCCATCCACAAACAGTACTAGTTTAGAACTAGATCAGTCCGGGCATCGCGTACCGTTACTAGTTTAGCCCTTGATCAGTCGGCATACCATCGCACCAGGAACTAGTTTAGAACTTGAATCATTCGACCATCGCACGCAGGGAATAGTTTAAGCCCATGGAACATCGGCACATACCGCACCAGACTAGTATAGACACTCACGATCTGTCGGCCATCGCGACACATGACTAGTTAATAACTTGATCAGACTGCCATCGCACCACGACTAGTTTAAAACATGATCCAGTCCGGACCATCGCACCAAGACTATTATAGCACTTGATCAGTCGGCCATACGCACCATACAAGTATAGCAACCATGACTAGTTTTAGAACTTGTTCAGTCCGTCCATCGCACACACGACTAGTTGTTAGAACATGATCATCGTCCATCGCACCAAGACTATGTATAGCACTTGATCAGTCGGTCCATCGCACCAGGATAGTATAGCAACATTACAGTTTAGAACTCGATCAGTCTGCCATCGCACCACGACTATTATTTTAGAACTTGATCATCGGCCATCGTACCAAGACTATATAGTAATTGAACAGTCCGGCCATCGCAACCAGGACTATTTATAGCACTTGATCAGTCGGGCCATTCTCTCCAGGTCATATTTAGAACTTATCAGTCGGCACCATCGCACCAGGACTATTATTAGCACTTGATCAGTCGGGCCATCGCTCCAGGACTAATTAGAAACTTGATCAGTCGGCCATCGCACTAATGAAAATGAGACATAGACAAAAACTGGTGTTGATGTGATACACCATGTTCCCAACTGTTGGATGTAGACCGGAACTTTTATGACTGCCAAAATAAGATTGCAGTTGTGTGGGGGATCATTGTTTGGTGGTCCCCTTGGCTGTGGTGCGTAGTACAAATGATGAATTACTTGATGAATAACTTTATTGAACACACATGAGTATATGCACTTGATACCGTATTCACAATCCACAGTTTTAAATTGTTTCTGTATCGTAAAACTGAAAATTTATTCATTTTAAAAACTTAAAATTTGGCAGATGATGAAAATTATAAACCGGATGTTTACATGCAAATGAACCGGTGCACGGTATAATTTAAACGCGCACGATGACCCCACAGTAGATTCATACCAATAGTCCCGTCAACGGATATATCGAATATACGAAACGTATATCGTATGATTGTATACATATTGTATAGAACTTTTGTATAATTAAAACAAACAGTACTATACGATGATACGTACAAACATACCAATATTATAAGATCATACGATATCTCATTAAAAAAATCCCAATACTATACGATTACTATATGTATAACTATATAGTATATATACAAATAGTAAGGGAGCAGAAAGCGCTACTGTCGGTGTAAATACGCGTAACGCTAAGTTTTTTTTAAGCACCGAAAATAGCGAAAGAATTACCGCACACACGTATCGCGAAAGAAATGACCCGCGACAAACTGAACCGCTAAAGAATGACTGCACAAACGGTATCGCGAAAGAATGACCGCAAAAACGGACAAATCAGCGATTGGACCGCAATTAGACTGCAATTTCAGTGGGGACGAATGGCAATTCAAGACCGCAGGATAGTCAATTCTGTAAAAGAATTGCAGCTGGAGTGCAGAGCTCCTGCGGTTTCTCCTTACAGCGAATTGCAATTCCTGGAGTGGCTAGGATTGCAATTCGCGTTCCCATAATTGCAATTGGACCCGCAATCGACTGCAATCATGTGACTGCGTCCCCAAAGATTGGTTGCGGATTGCAATACTTAATATCAGGAGATTAGCGCTGCGCTCCGCTTTTAAATTGCAGTTTACCTCCTTTTATTTCTTTAAAACTGCGAAAGAATGACCGCATAACGCTGCGCTCTGCAGTCAAACAGCGGACCGATCAGTAGACCAATGCGTCATAAAATCAGAATTGTTCTCATAGACAACATAATGCATAATCATCAGAACTTTCAGGTCATGTTTTATACCCGCAAATGAACATCATGATATGATGCATTTTAAAAAACGCAGTTTAAAAGTAAAACAGCTTAACTCCCCACAACACTTTCTTTTTGTTTTCGAACTTGCTGCAGTTGCTACATTACACACTGTTACTGTGTATTGATACGTCATAAAATATATTCAAGGCTTGTTTTCATGATATTTAGTTTTCTGCTAGCTTTACATGTTCTTATCTTTATCATTTAATTTGGATATGTAAATGTTACCATGGTTGATACCAAAAATACCCAAGACACTGTTGGCACATAATTAGGTGGTGGTAAATGGGATTTGAATTTTGTAGAAATAGTTGGAATGAGAAAAAACCCTGAGAACTGGGTTAAAATAAAAACATGGCCATATCAGCTGATATAATAAAGACTGTATGTATGAATTAAGTGCATGAAGTTTCACATTTGTATTACTGTTTTTTTCCGTAAACTGTTTGTTTGGAAACATGCATTGTTGTATTATTTTGTTAATATTTTAGTTTCTAGAAGTTCACAAAACCCATATGAATCTCATATTGGGCCCAAGTTCATGGTGTGGTCCCTACACTGAGGAGCTCTTCAAACACTGTAGGGCCCCTCACAATAATAACAGAACAAACACATCTCATATTATCAATTATACCATTAAATGAGTACTAAGATAACCTTTAACAACACAACACACTATTGTTTTGAAATACTCTTTCTAGATTCCAGATATTAATCAAAAAACAAACTATAACTTACTTTGGACAGAGCCATGTTTATACAATTAATAATAGTAACAAACACGCACTGAATTATAGTGGCTCTAAATTATGAGATGTTTCCTTAGTGTCAATGTTATTTGTCTACATGCCAGTGTAGAAGTACACTAGCTCGAAATGATTTTGAGACGTCTCCAAAAGATTTATAGATAACTCCAAATGATTAGGAGAGCTCTTCCAGGTAACTATATTCCGATATTTCAATGTCCCTGAGAATACTTCGAAAACAATATTAAAAAAGCCACAAAAGTACATGCAAACAGATTTGTATCGTTAAACGTTAACATATACTCACCGATATTGATGTCAATAATTATACATCAATGCGTACAACACACGATCACCAAATCTGCGATATCTAGTCCAAGTTTCGTCGAAATGGTCAGGTGTTCATGAGAAACCTTGTAAGAATTTGAATTACATTTAAATGTCGAACACTCATTGGATTAAGCACGACCTTCAGTTAAGAATTTGGAAAAGGAGTAACGATCTATGTGAAAGTTTAGTCAACATCATGCAAGTGCTACTGAATGTTGACGGATCATGCGAACTGGTGGTAACAGGATTTTAATTGAGCTTCGTCACATAGTGACTATAGTCCTGGCACTCAACGCTTCTGACGGCATTTATATTAATACATGAAGTTACACATTATACACATATGAGAGGGGTCTTTGTGTCAATTTCATTTGTCTTTGAGCGAAGCTTATTGGTAGTAATTAGAATACACACTAGCACTAAATTATAGTGCTTCAAATACTAATGGTTCTTGGGTGTCAATTTCAATTTCATTTTCACTTTTCGATTTTCTGGAAAATTTTTAATGATTAAAGTAATGAGATTTTGAAATCTAAAACCAAGACGCAATATCGTGGAATCTGCAGTTGAGCCAGATCCTGACAAATTAGCATGTATATAATAACAAAATAATCAAATCATTGTACAGCACCCACCTTTTATGACGCAAAACTCTGGCATAAGAATATTACTTGCAATGGTCAGATTCCCATACATTAGTGGGGTCCTGTATATGCTGAAAGGCACTGCCAAAACATAAACATGGACAATGACGTGCGGATGCCATTGTAAATATGTACATTTTCCAACCGAAACCATGACATTGATGAAATATCTTATATTCCCACATAAGGCAGAATGTAATATTTCATACATAAAATCAACATTTGAGTTCACTTGTTATACATAAAAGCATATAAAACCAGCATTAGGCGGACTGTATATTTCCATATATAATGAACCACATTAGGAAGACAGTATATTTCTCACATAAAATCAACATGAGTTCACTGAATACTACTATCTATCATATAAAACCAGCATTAGGCAAGACAGTATATTTCACATATATATAAAACCATCATTCGCAAACTGTATATTTCTTACATAATAACAACCTTGAGTTCACTGTAAAACCATAATATCAATATAAAACCAGCATTAGGCAAGACTGTAATATATAAAAATCCAGCATATGCAGCTGTATATTTCATACATAAAATCAACCTTGAGTTTCCACTGTATACAAATATCATATAAAACCACATTAGGCAACTGTATATTTCATATATATATAACCTAGGCATTAGGCAGACAGTATATTTCATCACATGAACTTCCAACTTGAGTTCACAGTATACAAAATAACATTAAAACCAGCATAAGGCAGACTTTATATTTCATATATATGAAACCAGCATTAGTCCAGACTGGTAAATTTCACAACATAAAATCAACATTGATTTCACTTATACATAATATCAATAAAACACCGCAATAGCAAACTGTATATTTCATATAAATAAAACCATCATTAGCAGACTGTATATTCATACATAATATCAACCTTGAGGTATCACTGTATACCATAAAAAGCAAATACACCCATCATTAGGCAACTGTATATTTCATATAAATGAAACCAGCATTAGGCAGACTGTATATTTCACACATAAAATCACATTGAGTTCCCTGTATACATAATATCATATAAAAACAGCCTTATGCAGACTGTATATAAAAAAAACCATCATTAGGCCAGATGTATAATGTTCATACAAAAAGATCAACTTGTAGTTTCACGTATACAAGAATAACAATAAAACCAGCATTAGAGGCAGACAGTATATTTCATATATATAACACACAGCATTAGCAGACTGAATAGTTTCACACATAAAATCAACATTCATTTCATGTATACAAATATCCTATAAAACCCAGCATTAGGCAACTGTATATTTCATCAATATAAAAACCAACATTAGCAGGACTGTGTATTCATACATAATACCAACGCTTGATTCACGTATACAAATATCATATAAAACCCAGCATTAGTCAGACAGTATATTTCATATATATGAAACATCATTAGGCACGACTGTATATTTCACACATAAATCAACATGATTTCATTCTGTATACATAATATCATATTAAAACCAGCTTAGCAGAGACTGTATATTTCATATATATATTAACTAGCCATTAGGCAGACTGTATTTCATGACATATTTCAACCGTTGAGTTCACTGTATAACATACTAACATATAAAACCATCATTGCAGACTATATATTTCATATATATACAAACCAGCATGAGGCAGACTGGATATTTCATACTGAAATCAACCTTGGGTGGGGGGGGAATTCACTGTATACATAATACATATAAAACCAGCATTAGCAGACTAAATATTTCATATATATAAAACCAGCCATAAGGCCAGACTGTATATACATACATAAATCAACATTGATTTTTCACTGTATACATAGATATTCATAAAAAACCAGCATTAGGCAGACTGTATATATCATAAAAATAACCACATTAAACGCAGAACTGTAATTTCATACATAATGTCAACCTTTATACCCTGTTATACATAATAATCATATAAAAACCAGCATAGGCAACTGATATATAAAAAAAACCAGCATTAGGCAGAATGAAATTTCATACATAAAATCAACCATGAGTTCACAGTATAACATAATATCATATAAAACCAGCATTAGCAACTGTATATTTCATATATATATAACTAGCATTAGGCAGACTGAATATTGTCATCATACAAATAACAACGCTGTGAGTTCACTGTATACATACTATCAAATAAAACCAGCATTAGGCAGACTAAATATTTCATATAAATATAAAACCACATGAGCAGACTTGTGATAATTTCATACATGAAAATCAACCTTGAGTTCACAGTATACAAATATCCATATAAAACCAGCATAGGCAGACAATATATTTCAAATATATAAAACCAGCATTAGGCAGACTGTAAAATATTCATACATGAAATCAACATTGAGTTCACTGTATACATAATATCATATAAAACCAGCATTAGGCAGACTGATATTTCAATATATATATAACCAACCATTAGGCAGACTGTATATTTTCATACATAATGCCAACCTGAGTTCCCTGTATACATAATAACAACTAAAACCAGCATAGGCATACTGTATAAATAAAAAACCAGCATTAGGCAAGTTTAATATTTCAAATAAAATCAACCTTGAGTTTCACTGTATACATAATAACATATTAAAACCACATTAGGCAGACTAAATAATTCATATAAATAAAACCACATTAGGCCGACTGAATATTATCATACATGAATTCAACCTTGAGTTCACTGTAACATACTTTCATATAAAACCAGCATTAGGCAGACAATATATTTTCATATATATAAAAACCATCATTAGGCAGACTGTATAATTTCATACATGAAAACAACCAAGAGTTCACAGTAAACATAAATATCATATAAAAACCAGCATTAGGCAGACTTAATATTTCATAATATATTAAAACCAGCATTAAGGCATACTGTATATTTCACACATAAAACAACATTAGTTCACTGTATACATAATATCATATAAAACCACATTACTCCAACGTAAATTCATATAACTAAAACCATCAATATGCAGACTGTTATTCCATATATATGAAAACCATATTAGGCAGACTGAATATTTCACACATAAAATCAACATTGATTTCCCCTGTATAACTGAATATCATATAACAACCATCATTAATGCAGACTGTATAAATAAGAAAAACCACATAGCAGAACTGTAAATGACATACAAAATACACCTTGAGTACACTGACTACATAATATCATATAAAACCACATTAGTCCAGACTTTAAATTCAATATATATGAAACCTCATTAGACAGACTGAATAATTCACACATAAAATCAACATTGAGTTTCCCAGTATACATAATATCCTATACAACCAGCAATAGGCATGACTGTATATATAAAAAAACAGCATTAGGCAGAATGTATAATTTCATACATAAAATCAACCTTGAGAGCTTCACGGTATACATAATATCATATAAATCCAGCATTAGGCAGAACTATATATTTCAAATATATAAAACCAGCATTAGGGCCACTGTAATAGTCATACATGTAAATCAACCTTGATTACTGTAAACAATAACATATAAAACCAGCATTAGCATACTATATATTTCATATATACTAAAACCATCATTAATGCAGGACAATATATTTCATACATGAATCAACATTGAGTTCACTGTAATCTAATATCCATATAAAACCACATTATTGCAGACTATATATTTCAATATATAAAACCAAGCATTAGGACAGACAGTATATTTCATACATGAAATCAACCTTGATTTCACAGAATACATAATATCAATTAAAACCAACAATTATGGAGACAAAAAATTTCCTATAAATATATAAAACCATCAATAGCATACTGTATATTTTCATAATAATTCAACCTTAGTTCACTGTATACATAAATAACAAATAAAACCAGCATTAGGCAGAACGTAAATTTCATATATAAGAAACCAGCATTAGTGCCAGACTGTAAATCTTCACACATAAAAAATCAACATTGAGTTCCCATTATACAAAATATCATATAAAACCACATTAGGCCCAGACAGACTTAATATAAAATATCAGCATTTAGGCAGATGTATATTTCATACATAAAATCACCCCATGAGTTCACTGTATCTATAATATCATATAAAACCACATAACTTTATCAGACAAAATATTTCAAATATATAAAACCAGCATTAGCAGACTGTATATTTTCATCACATAAATCAACAATTGAATTCACTGTATACATAATATCATATAAAACCAGCATTAGGCAGACTATCTATTTCAATATATATAAAAACCAGCATAGCAGACTGTAATATTTCATACATGAAAATCACATGATCACTGTATACATAATATCATAAAAAACTAACTTATGGAGACTAAAAAATAACATAAAAATTATAAAACCATCAATAGGCAGACTGTATATTTCATACATAATAACAACCATGCGTTCACTGTAAACATAATATCAAATAAAACCAGCAATTAGTCAGACAGAATAATTCATATATATGAAACCAGTATTATTCAGACTTGTAAATTTCACACATAAAAACAACATTGAGTACCACTGTATACATAATATCAAATAAAACCAGCATTAGGCAGACGGTATATAAATAATATATTAGCATTACATATGTATATATTACATACAAAAAATACAACCTTGATGTTCCACTGTTATATATAATATCATATAAAACCAGCATTAGGCATACTATATATTTCATATATATACAAACCAGCATTAGGCAGACTGTATATATCTTACATTAAATCAACATGATTTCACTTTATACATAAAATCATATAAAAACAGCATTAGGCCAGACTATATATTTCATAAATATAAAACCAGCATTAGCAGACTGTATATTCATACATGAAATCAACCTTGATTTCACTGTATACATAATATCATATAAAACCCAGCATTAGCGACATATATTTCATATATATATGAAAACCATCAATAAACAAGACAGTATATTTCACACATAAAATCACATGAGTTTCACTGTAATACATAATATCAATAAACCAGCATAAGGCAGACAGTATATTTCTATATAAAAAACCATCATTAGGCAAGACTGTATATTTTCATACATAATATCAACATTGATTTCATTGTATACATAATATCCATAACACCAGCATTATGCAGAGACTGATATTTCATATAAATGAAACCGCATTACAGACTGTATATTTCATACATAAATCAACCTTGATCACTGTATAAATACTATCATATAAAACCAAGCATTAGGCAGACTATAAATACGCATATATATAAAATCAGCATTAGGCAGACTGAAAATTTCAATACATGAAATAACCTTGAGTTCATCTTATACATAATATCATATAAAACCACCTTAGGCAACTATAAATTTCATATATATAAAACCAGCATTAGGCAGACTGTATATGTCCATACATAATATCACCTTGAGTTCACTGTATACATAATATCATATAAAACCAGCATTATGGCAGACGTATATTTCATATATATTGGAAAACCAGCATATACAGACTGTATATTTCACACATAAAACAACAATGAGTTCCCTGTATACATAATATCATCCAAAACCAGCAATTAAGGCATACTGTATATATAAAAATACCATCATTATGCTGATGTATATTTCATGACATAAAATCAAACTTGAGAGTTCACTGAATACATAATATCATAAAAAACCACATTCGGCAGACATATATTTCTTATATATAAAAACCACATTAGGCCGACTGTATATTTTCAACAGTGAAATCAACCTTGAGTTCACTGTAAAATACATAATATCATATAATACCACATTAAGGCAGACTGTAAATTTTCGTAAATATGAAACCATCATAATGCAAGACTGTATAAAAATTTCACACATAACACAACATTGATTCACTGTAATACATAATATCATATAAAACCAATCATTATGCCAACTGTATATTACAAATATATATAACCAGCATTAGGCAGACTGTATATTTCATCACATAATATCAACATTGATTTCACTGATATCCATAATATCATAAAAAACCATCATTAAGGTCAGACGGTATATTTCATATATATGAAACCAGCATTAGGCAGACTGTATAATTCACACATAAAAACAACATTGATTTTTCACTGTATACAAAATAACAAAATAAAACCACATTAGGCAGACTGAATATTCCTATATATATATAACTAGCATTAGTCAGACCAGTATATTTCATACATAATATCAACCTTGATACACTGTAATCCATACTATCAACTAAAACCAGCATTAGGCAGACTAAATTTTCATATATATACAAACCAGCATTAGGCAGACTGTATATTTCATACATTTGAAATCAACATTAAAGTTCACAGTCTACATAATATCATATAACACCACCATCATTAGGCAGACTGTATATTTCATATAATATATAAAAACCAGCATCAATAGGCAGACTGTAATAATTCATACATAATATCAACCTTTAGTTCACTGAATACATAATATCAAATAAAACCAGCATTATGCATACTGTATATTTCATTATATGAAACCAGCATTAGCAGACTGTATATTTCACACATAAAATCAACATGAGTTCCCTGTATACATAAAATCATATAAACCCACATAAGCAACTGTAAATATAAAATTCATCATAAGGCAGATGTATATTTCATACATAAAATCAACCTTGATTTCACTGACATAATCAATATCATATAAAACCAGCATTAGGCAGACTTTATTATTTCAAATATATAAAGCGCAGCATAGGCAGACTGTATATTTCATACATGAAAACAACCTTGATTTTCACAGTATACATAATATCATATAAAACCAGCATTAGCAGACTGTATATTTCATAATAAAGAAACCAGCAATTAACAACTGTATATTTTCCACACATAAAATCAACATTGAGTTCACTGTATACATAATATCATATAACACCAGCATTATGCAACTGTATAATTTCATATATATAAAAAACCATCATTAGGCAGACTGTATATATCATATATAATATCAACCTAAGTTCATTGTAAACAATAATATCATATAACACCCATCATTATGCCAGACTGTATATTTCAAAGCATATAACAACCTTGAGTTCACTATTATAAAATACCTATCATATAAAACCCAGCATTAGCAGCCAAATATTTCATATAAATAAAACCAGCATTATGCAGACTGTAAATTTCATACAGAAATCAACCTTGAGTTCACTGTATCATTAATATCATATAAAAACCATCATTAGGCCAACTATATATTTTTCATATATATAAAACCAGCATTAGCAGACTGTATTATATTCATACATAATATCACCTTGAGTTCACTGTAAACATAATCATCAAATAAAACCCCCATCAGGCAGACTTTATATTTCATACAATGAAACCCAGCATTAGGCAGAGCTGTATATTCACACATAAAATCAACATTGAGTTCACTGTATACAAAACGATCAATAAACACCAGCATTAGGCTAACTGTAAATATTCATATATATATCACTAGCATTAGGCAGACTGTAATATTTCATAATAATATCAACCTTGAGTTTCACTGTATACATAATATCATAATAAACCAGCATTAGGGCAGACTAATATATTTCATATATATAAAACCCAGCATAGGCATACGTATATTTCATACATGAAATCAACATTGATTACTGTAACAAACAAAATTCATATAAAACCAGCATAGGCAGACTATAAAATTTCATATATATAAAACCAGCATAAAGGCAACTAATATTTCATACATGAAAGCAAAAACCTTGAGTCACTGTATACATACTATCATATAAAACCAGCATTTGGCAGACTGTATATTACATAAATATAAAACCAGCATAAGGCAGACTGTAAATATAAAATATATCACATTAGCAGAATTATATTTCAACATACAATCAACCTGAGTTCACTTTATAAATAATATACATAATTATCATATAAAAAACCAGCATTAGCAAACTATATATTTCCTATAAAAAAATCCATCTTAGGCAGACTGTATATTTCAATACATGAAATCCAACCTTGATTTCAACTGTATACATAAATATCATATAAAAACCAGCATTAGTGCAGACTGTATATTTCATATATATGAAACCAGCATTAGACAGCCAGTATCTTAACACTACATAAAATCAACAATGAGTCACTGTAAACATAATATCATATAAAACCAGCATTAAGCATACTGTATATATCGATAATAAAAAACCATCATTAGCAGACTCTAATTTTCATACCATAATATCAACCTTGAGTTCATGTATAACATTAATATCAAATTACATCCAGCATTAGCAGACTGTATATTACATACATAATATCACCCTTGAGTTCACTGTTAAATATACTATCATATAAAACCACATTAGGCAGACTATATATTTCATATAATAAAACCACATTAGGCCATACTGTATATTTCATACATGAAATCACCTTTGATTTCACTGTATACATAATATCATAAAAACCAGCAATAGCATACTATCTATTTCATAACTATAAAACCAGCATTAGGCAACTGTATATTTCATACATAATATCAACCTGAGTTCACTGTATACATACTATCAAATAAAATCCAGCATTAGCAGACTATAAATTTCCATATAAATAAAACCAGCATGAGGCAGACCCTGTATATTTCAAACATAAATCAACCTTGAGTACACTGTATTCATAATATCAAATAAAAACCAAGCATTAGTCAGACTATAATATCATATATATAAAACCTACAGCATTAGCAGACTGTATATTTCATACATGAAATCACAATGAGTTCAACTGTAGAACAATAATATCATATAAAACCATCATTAGGCAAGACGTATATTTCATATTATAATAACAGCAATTAGGCAGACAGTAATATTTACAATACATACTGCCAACAATTGATTCCCTGTAAATACATAATATCATATAAAACCAGCATTAGGCATACTTATATATAAAAAACCATCATTAAGGCAGATTTATAATTTCATTACATAAAATCAACCTGATTCACTGTGATACATAATATCATATAAAACCAGCATAGGCAGACTATATATTTCATATATATAGAAACCACATTAGGCAGACTGTTTATTTCATACATGAAATCAACCTTGAGTTCACTGAACTACATAATTTCCATATAACACCAGCATTAGCATACTATATATTTTCATATAATACAACCAGCATTAGGCAGACTGTATAAATGTCATACCATGAAATCAACCTTGAGTTCCTGAAAACATAATATCATCTAAAACCAGCATTAGGCATACTGTATATTTCTTATATATGAAAACCAGCATTAGGCAGACTGTATATTTCACACAAATAAAATCAACATTGAGTTCACACTGTATACATAATATCATATAAAACCATCATTAGGCCAGACTGTATATTTCATATATATGAAACCAGCATTAGGCAGACTGTATATTTCATAATATGAAACCATAATTAGCAGACTGTAAATTTCACACATAAAAATCAACATTGATTCCCTGTAAACAGAAATATCATATAAAACCCAGCATTATGCAATACTGTATATATAATAAACCAGCCATTAGTCAGAAACTGTATATGTCATACATAAATCAACCTTTAGTTCACTGAATACATAATTCATATAAAAACCAGCATTAGGCAGACCTGAATATTTCATATATATAAACCAGCATTAGACAACTGTAAATTATCACACATAAAAGCAACAATGATTTCCCTTAATACATAATATCATATAAAACCAGCATTGGCAGACTGTATTATTTCATAATATTAAACCCTCATTATGCAGACTGTATATTCATACATGAAATCAACCATGAGTTCACTTAACATAATATCATATAAAACCAGCATTAGGCAGATATATATTTCATATAATAAAACCAGCATTAGCGACCTGTATATTTCATACATGAAACAACCTTGAGTTCACTGATACATAATATCATATAAACCAGCAATTAGGCAGACTATATATATTTCAAAATAAATAAAACCAAGTCATTATGCAACTGTATATTTCAAACATGAATCAACATTGATTCACAGTATAACATAATAACATATAAAACCACAATAGGCAGACTAATATAACTATATAAAAAACCCGCATTAGGCAGAACCTGTATTTTATCATACATGAAAACAACCTTGAGTTCACTGTATACATACATATCATATAAAACCACATTATGGAACGATATATTAACCAGATAATTTTTAAAACCAGCATTAGGGCATACTGTATATTACATACATAATATCAACCTTGAGTTCACTGTATACCTAAAACAATAAAAACCAGCAATATGCCGACTGTATATTTTCATATATATGAAACCGCAATTAGGCAGATACAGTATATTTCACACATAAAATCACATTGAGTTCCTGTAAACATAATTATCATATAAAACCACAGCATTAGCAGACATTAATATAAAAATAATCAGCATAGGCAGTATGTATATTTTCATACATAAAATCAACCTTCGAGTTCACTGTATATAAAATATCAGAATAAAACCAGCATTAGCCGACTATATATTTCATATATATAAAACCAGCATTACAGACTGTATATTTTCATACATGAAATCAACATAATGAGTTCACTGTATACAAATTTCAAATAAAAGAAAAAACCAGCATTAGGCATACTATAATTTCCATATATATAAAACCAGCATTAGGCATACAGTAAAAATCATCCTACATCAACCATGAGTTCACTGTAATACATATATCATATAAAACCAGCATTAGGGAGACTATATTAATCATAATAATTATATAAAACTCAGCATTAGGCAGACTGTATAATTTCATACATAATATCAACCTGATTCTAGTATACATAATATCAAATAAAACCACATAGGCAGACTGTATATTTCATATATATGAAACCATCATTAGGCAGACTGTAAATTTCACACATACAACATTTTTTTTCCCAAAAAAAAAAATAGAGGTTCCCTGTATACATAATAATCATATAAAACCAGCATTAGTCAACTGAATATATAAAATATCAGCATTAGTGCAGATGTATATTTCATACATAAAATCAACCTAGAGTTCACTGTAATATAATATCATAATAAACCCAGCATTAAGACATACTATATATTTCTATATAATAAAACCATCATTAGGCAGACTTATATTTTCATACATGACATCACAATGAGTTCACTGTATACTAATATCAGATAAAACCAACAATATGCAGACTAAAAATTTCAAATATAAAAAAACCATCATTTGCAGCCAGTATATTTCCATACATGAAATCAACATTGATTCACTGAAATACATAATTCGATATAAAACCAAGCATTAAGCAGACTATAAATTTCATAAAATTATATAAAACCAGCATATTTCATACATAATATCAACCTTGATTCACTGTATTACATAAAGTAATCCATGTAACACCAAGCATTAGGCAGACTGATATTTCAAAAATATGAAATCCAAGCATTAGTCAGAAGTATAATTCATACATAATATCAACCTGATTTCACTGTTATCATAATATCGATATAAACCATCAATAGGCTTACGTTATATATCATACATATTGAAACCAGCATTAGGCAGACTGTATATTTCACACATAAAATCAACATTGGAGTTCAACTGTATACATAATATCATATAAAACCAGCATTAGGCCAACTGTATATTTTCATATAAATATAACTAGCATTAGGCAGACTGTAAACTTCATACAAAATTAACAACCTTGGTTCACAGTAAACATAATATCATAAAAAAAACCGCATTAGTCAACTATATTATCATTATATCAAACCAGCATTATGCAGACTGAATATGTCAAACATAATATCACCTTGAGTTCCTGTATACATAATATCATATAAAACCATCTTAGGCAGAACTGTATAATATCATATATAGAAACCATCATTATACATACTGTTATATTTCAACACATAACATTCAACATTGAGTCCCTGTATCATAATATCATATAAAACCGAGCATAGGCAAACTGTAATATATCAAAACAACCAGCATTATGCAAGATGTATATTTCAAACGATAAAATCAACTTGAGAGTTCACTGAAACAAAATCACATATAAAACCATCATTAGGCAACTATATAATTTCATATATATAAAACCAGCAATTAGGTCCGACTGTAAAATTTTCATTACATGAAAATCAACCTTGATTCACTGTATACATAATATCATATAATACCAGCATTAGCAGACTGAATATTTCGTATATTAAAAAAATCAAAACCCCCCAGCCCCCCCAAATTAAAAAAAAGGCCAGACAGTATTTTCACAACATAAATCAACATTGAGTTCACTGTATACATAATAACAAAAAAAACCACATTAGGCAGACTGTAATATTTTCATATATATATAACCACATTAGGCAGACTGTAAATATTAATAACATAATATCAACATTGAGTTCACTGAATACATAATAACATATAAAACCATCAATAGCCGACTGTCTATTTTTCATATAAATAGAAACCATCATAAGGCAGAACTGTATATTTCACACATAAAATCAACATTGAGTTTCACTGTATACATAATATCATATAAAACCAGCATTAGCTATACTGTAATTTCCAATATATATATAACTACAATTAGGCCAGACTGTATATTCATACATAATATCAACCTAGAGTTTCACTGTATACATACTAACAAATAAAAACCCAGCATTTAGGCAGACAATATATTTCAAATATAAAAAACCAGTCATTATTACAGACTGAAATTATCATACAATGAAATCAACATGATTTCACTGTATACAAATAAATCATATAAAACCAGCATTATTCAGACAATATAATTTCATATAATTATATAAAACCACAATTTTCATACATAATATCAACCTAGATTCACTGTATACATAATATCAAAAAAAACCATCATTAGGCAGAACTGTATATTTTCATATATAAGAAACCAGCATTTAGCAGACTGTATATTTCACACATAAAATCAACATTGAGTTCCCTGTAACAATTATATCATATGAAAAACCAGCATTAGGCATACTGTATAAAAAAAATAACAGCATTACGCCCAGATGTATATTTCATACTAAAATCAACCAAGAGTACACAGTAATAAATAATATCATAATAAAACCAGCAATAGTCATACTATATATTTCCTAGAAAAATAAAAAAAGCGCCAGCATAAGTGCAGACTGTATATTTCAAACAGGAAATCAAACATTGAGTTCACTGTATACATACTCACTTATAAAACCAGCATTAGGCAGACTGTATATTTCATATAATATGAACCCAGCCTATACATACTTTATAATTCACACATAAAAATCAACATTGAAGTTAACCATTAACCAAACTGTATACATATATCATAATAAAACCAGCTTAGGCGACTGTATAATATCATATATATAACACCATCATTATTCCATACTTATATATCATACATAATATCCACCTTGAGTTTCCTTGTAAACAAATAATCAAATAACCCCACATTAGGCAGACTGTTAATATTCATACATAAAACCAACCTTGATGTTCACTGTATTATACTATCATATAAAACCAGCATTATGCAGACTGATATTATTCATATAAATTAAACCAGCATAGCCAGACCAGTATATTTCAACATGAAAAACCAACCCTAGAGTTCACTGTATACATAATATCATATAAAACCAGCATATTCAGACTAAATATTTCATATATATAAAGAACCAGCATTACAGGACTGTATATTTCATACAAAATATCAACCTTGATTTCACTGAATAATCAAAATATCATATAAAACCAAGCATTCGGCAGACTTAAATTCATACATATGAAACCATCTATTAGAGCCAGTTCAGACTGTAAAATCTCAACATAAAATCAACATTGATTCACAGTATACATAATCTCATATAAATACCAGCATTAGGCCAATTCTATTTCATAATAAATAACTAGCATAGGCCGAGACTGTATATTTCTTACATAATATCAACCATTTAGTCACTTTATACAGAATATCATATATAAACCATCATTAGGCAGACTATATATTTCATATTATATAAAACCAGCATTAAGGTCCGACTGTAGATTTCATACATGAAATCAACATTGAGTTCACTGTATACATAATATCATATAAAACCAGCATAGGCAACTATATTATTTCATATATATAAAACCAGCATTAGGCCAGACTGTATATTTCATACTGAAAGCAACCTTGAGTTCACTTTATACCTAATATCAAAATAAAAACCAGCATAGGCAGACAGTAAAAATCATATATATATAACAAGCATTAGGGCCCGACTGTATATAAAAAATATCAGCATTAAGTGCATATTATATTCATACAAAAAAATTCAACCCTTGAGTTCACTGTATAATATACTAACATATAAAACCAGCATTAGGCAGACTATATATTTCATATATATAAAGCCCGCATTAGCAGACAGGTATATTTCATACAAGAAATCAACCGTGAGTTTCACGTAATACATAATATCCTATAAAAAAAAACTTGTTGCATTAAGGCAGACTATAATTTCAAATATAAGAAAACCATCATTAGACAGACTGACTATATCACACATCAAGAATCAACATTGAGGATCCCCGTAACCATAATAACAAATAAAACCATCAAGAGGCCAGACAGTTTAATTTCATATCAATAAAAACCATCATTAGGCAGACTCCTATATAATCATACATAATATCAACCTTGATTTTCAATGTATCCATCTTAACATCTCACACAGCATTAGCAACGTTTCTAATTTCATACATAATATCAACCCTTGAGTTCCCTGTATATAAACAAATCCTATAAAACCAGCATTGCAGACAATATATTTCATATATAAGCAACCAGCATTATGCAACTGTAAATATCCTACCAAGACATCAACCTTGAGTTCCTGTATACAAAATATCATAAAAAACCCAGCATTAGCAACTATATATTTTCATATATAAAAACCAGCATTATGCAGACGTTATATTACATACATAATATCAACCTTGAGTGTCACTGTAAACATAATATCATATAAAACCAACATTAGGCAACTTTATATTTCATACATAAGAACCAGCAATAGCAGTACTGTATATTTCACACATAAAATCAACAATTAGTTCACTGAAGACAATAATCATAAAAAAACCAAGCATTAGCCACTGAATATAATTTCATAAAATATAACTATCATAGGGCATACTGTATATTTCATACATAAATATCAACCATTGGTTCACTGTAAACATAATATCCTAAAAAAACCAGCATTATGCTGACTATAATTTTTCATATATATAAAACCACCATTAGCAGACAGTATATTTCAACCATAAAGCAACCTTGAGTCACTGTATTACATAATAACATATAAGACCAGCATTAAGGCAACTGTATAATTTCATATATATATAAACCACCATTAGGCAAGACTGTAATTTCCCATAAATAAAAAAACCATCAAATGCAGACTGTATAAGGTTCATAACAAAAAATCAAACATTGAGTTCACAGTAATACATACTGTCATATAAAACCAGCATTAGTCCAGCACTATATATTATTTCATATATATAAAACCAGCATTAGGCAGACTGTATATTTCATATATAAAAAACCTATCATATTAGGCAGACTGTCTATAAATTTCACACATAAAACAACCTGGAATCACTGTAAATATAATAATCATATAATACCAGCCTAGTCAGACTGTTTATAATTACATATATATAACACCAATTATATAGGCAGAACTATATTTTCGTACATAAAAACAACCTTGAGTGCACAGAATACATGACTCAAATAACACCAGCCATAAGGCATCTGTATATTACACATTTAGAAATCAACCATGAGTCCTGTGAACACAAAGGTTCGTCGAATACATCCTGGTTTTTGTGATAAATAGAATAACTTTTCCATGGCAGCCATCTTGGATTAGCAACGACCTTCATGTTAACCAAATTTGAAAAGGATTAACCATTCATATAAAATGTTTTTGTCTACAATCGTGTGCTAGTGGTACGGAAGACATATTCAAAAGTGGTGTAGAAAAGCTGTAACGTAGTATACTGTGCCATCAGCTCAGGGAGCTATAGATGGCACTTTCGGATAGAAATGTTTTTTATTAATAGTCCACATGTGTAACTGAATTATAGTGCTAATACCGACATATGAGATGGTGTAAATTTCATTCGTACGTGAGGCTTTAATGTTAAAGGTGTTCCCAATTTATACCCTTAATGCCAACAAAAATGCATATATATATATAATAGCAATACTGTATTAAAGTTCATATACAAAACCAGCATTAGCAGACTGTATACTTCATATATATATAACCAACATAGTGCAGACTTTATATTTTATATAAAAACACAGCATAAAGTGTATGATACTCCACTGTATATTGTACATACGGTATGCAATATATAATCAACCTATGTTCCTAATTGTTGGGTAAAATATAAATCAATCTCAAATAATCTTAGGCACATTGTATATTTCTAATACCCGTACTTAAACATGGTGAAAGACAAAATTCAACGATCTATGTGAAGATTCTTCACCATCAGGCAATTGCAAAAACTGAATGATTACAGACGGATCATTCGAACTGGAGGTAACTAAACATTGTATAAAAAACCAGCATTATGCATTTAAATAAAGATTCTGATTTTGGGAATTTTACCTCATCGTGGACAGATGTGACGTAATTCTACATCTTTTTAACTTCCAATTTCTTTGTATAACTACCCTCATAAATATACACATCGAAAACAGTTTCAGATTAATGGGAGACTCAACTTCAGTTTATTTTCAATTTCGCAAGTAATAATTCAGGTCATGTAGAGCACGCGAATAATTTTGAAATAAACCTGAAGTTGAGTCTCCCGTTAAATCATAAAACTGTACAGACAGCTAACTGCTACCACAATGCTCATACACTAGAGTGTTATATGAGTATTTCATCATCAAAATCGGAGGTAGTTATACAAATATGTTGGAAGTTAAGTAGCTGTATAAAATACGTCACATCGTTCGGCAATATTCGGAAACCACGTGATCCCCCACCTTGAATTTATTTTAGAAAGTAAATTTTTAAGCCTCCAGTGTGGGAATATGTCTTTAAATGTAAATTAGTTTTAGTTGTACATGTACGGTTGTGTGTAATAACACACATACTGTTACTTGATAGTTTTACCATCTATACATTTTAATTTTTTAAGTTGAATAATAATACATTATTATATTTGTTTTTTGGATATTTTGGGATTTCCTCCTTCATACAGCTGAAATATATGTAGCTATGATCCAGCTACTTCAATTGCGTAAATTACGTGGATACACTGATTACCTGGGGCACTGTTTGTACGGCGCTGGCTCGACGACCTAACATATCGTATCAGCGGCACTAACTTGACGACCTTACATGCCGTAACGGCGGCACTGGCTCGATGACCTCTCATGTTTCCCTTGTGTGGTGGTTGGGAGCAACGAAGGGTAATTTAACGATCGGTATTCATCCTTTCCGGAATGCCGACTTACATGGTTTGGCCCTCATTTACATGCCCCCTGTACTTGAGAGATAAATCATGTTATGCTCCATTAAGAAGTAATAAGCTTATAGCGAATCATATTACTTTGGGGCCGAGCTATTAAAGTGACTGGTGTGGCATGGAAATATTGAGTTCTGATTTTGGGAATTTTCCTCATCGTGGACCGGTTGAATGCGGGATAGTCCAACCCGTTGGCCCGGCCTTAAATGACCTTAGCTGTTGATAGACCGTTAAACACTAATACTCACTCGCTCATTCATTTTTTCCCCCGAGACTCTGTAACTACTAAAATGCGGACATATATTGAACCCTGATTTGATCGGCTAATAACATCATGCTCTGCATGACTTTTCATATGTTGACTTAGTCGTGTGTGACAAGTTTACGTGCAAGTTTCTCAATCATACAATAACTTCTTAATGGCTTGGCCAATTACTTCAATATTTATACATATGAACATGACTTACACACTCCACCCACCACTACTACAACATTGACATGTTCGCCTTTAAATGTTTACTTATCAGTTTGGGACAAATCTATATGCATGTTTCTCAATCCTACACTACCTTCTTATTGACTGTGCCAATTACTTCAATGTGTATGCACTTTATAAAAATAAACATTCTGTACATGCCCACGCTCAATGTTAATGCTGCCAGCGGGAGAATTCGCGTGCCGACTTACCATATTTCTAGTTAATAGTTGAAATACGTGTCCTTATATCGGCATGACATTACAATGTTTATTCTACTGGAACGTGTTTTGCGGGGATCTACCGGTTTCTGATGGTTGCACGATTTCGGGGATTGATTTCAAAATAGTCGTGTAATGTCATGCTGATATAGGACATGTATTTCAACATTATTAGTGAACGGTTATAAATTATAAATACGTTTTGTATAAAAATACTTGTCACCACCCTGGTAATTTTTGTTTGAACTTAATAGTACATGTAATACAACAGGACGTCAATAAAGAGTATCATGTTCACATGTGTTGTTTGTTTATTACCCACACATGTGCACAATGCACCCAGTTTCTGCCATACTGATCAGCCATACATTGTTATATCTTAGCAATAGTCCATGTCTGTCCGTCCGTTAGTGCACCTGTATCTCTTCAGTTTAGCAAATGCATCAACATGATCAAGGACATTTGTTTAAATCGATAACTTTTAAGTTGTGTACCTATCAATGTCTTCCCTGCCCGGGCGGCTGTCATACGCTGGAAATTAGACAGCGAAAGAAAATCACGACAGGCAGGAATTAGACCTACTGAAGTGGTAGGAAGTCTCAATTTAGTTGTCTCATCATAGTGCGACAGACGCTACGCCCCTCGGGAATTAGATACAGATGTTCATCCCGACAGGCGGGAAGTAGAGTCACTTTTCCAATTTGATGGTGTCTAAATATAATATTTTCTGACTGTATCTCGGAGCGACTTACTACACTATATGTAAGCTCTGTGAAAATTCGGGTTAATGTGGAGGGGGCATTTAATGTTACCCATGTCCATCCGTCCCGTTCGTCCGACCGTCTTCAACCAGGTATAATGGGTGGAGGTTGGGAGCACGCGAAGGGTAATTTAACGATCGGTGTTCACCCTTAATGGAATGCCGACCCACATGATTTGGCTCTCATGTACCGCTTTGGCCTCTGTTACTTGATAGCTAAATCCTGTTATACCCCATTAAAAAGGAATAGGTTCTGTACAGATAATATTGCTTTTGGGGCTGGAGCTAAGTGACTCTGGTGCGATATGGACCTGGCACCAGGTCAGGATATTCTAATTTCAGGACTGAAATATTGAGTTCTGATTTTGGGAATTTCCCTCATTGTGGACAGGTTGAATACTGGATAATCCATCAAGTTGGCCCGGCGTTAAATTACCCTGGCAGTTGATAGGCCGTTAAACCCTAATAATCAATAAATCAATCAACCAGGTATACTTGTGCATCAGTTCGTGTGTACAATATGTACTTGTGCATCAATCAAGAATACCATTTTATTTTGGCTCACGATGGTCATGTGTATCGTTTCCCAATAGTTGATGCACAAGCATTTGGTGTCCGACTATCAAACTCGGACGGTATCATGTGTGTTCAGCCAGGTATACTTGTGGATCACTTTGTGTGTACAATATGTATTTACGCATCAATTCTCCTTTTGCACCTATGTGCACAATCAGACCTATTATAGGTGCACAGGCAAGTATACTGTGATGTATAAGTCCGTCCATTCGTCACAAAACTATCGGGTAGATGTCTCATAATTTCTTCATCCGTCGACAGATCTGCATCATATTTACACCCCCGGGGGTATATAGTTTTCGGCATTCCGTCCGTCCGTCCGTCCCATTTGGTAAATAGCCAATATTTTCTGTTTCCTTGCTCAGATTTGCTTCATATTTCATGCACGCGTTCTTCATAGGGTCCTCTACTCCCCTACGAAAAATCCACGCTCGTCCTACCCCCACTAAGCCCTGGGTGAAGGTCACATACTTAGTGCGTCACAAAACCTTAACGCTCGGGTAAATAGCCCATATTTTCTGTTTCCTTGCTCGGAAGTGCTTCATATTTCATGCACGCGTTCTTCCTAGGGTCCTCTACTCCCCTACGAAAAATTCACGCTCGTCCCACCCCCACTAAGCCCAGGCTCAATGTCATATACTTAGTACGTCACAATACCTTAACGCTCGGGTAAATAGCCCATATTTTCTGTTTCCTTGCTCGGATGTTCTTCATATTTCATGCACGCGCTCTTCCTAGGGTCCTCTACTGCCCTGCGACAAATCCACGCTTGTGCCACCCCCACTAAGCACAGGCTCAATGTCATATACTTAGTGCGTCACAATACCTTAACGCTCAGGTAAATAGCCCATATTTTCTGTTTCCTTGCTCGGATGGGCTTCATATTCCATGCACGCATTCTTCCTAGGGTCCTCTACTGCCCTGCGACAAATCCACACTTGTGCCATCCCCACTAAGCCCTGGGTCAAGGTCACATACTTAGTACGTTCACAAACTTTCTGTTTTCTTTCGTTCCTTGACATTGTTTTCAACTATACCGCCACCAGGCGCGCTTCGTTGTCTTCTGGCAACTATTTGTCATTATATACCATCGTAATGCGCCCTTCATGCCCAATGTCAAGGTCTATGCATATCTATGCATCCATTATTCACATTCACTTAACACTTCATACACGTCTTAACCTTCATCAATATTTTCATTTAGTCCACACATCCATCCTTTATGCCTGTTCTCAAGCTCAAATTTTCCATAAACCTTTTTTCTCTTTTTTTTCATTTCATTATTTCCTTTCAACCTTTTTGTTACCAAATATCTATCACCATAACTCTGCTTCACTATAAACTTCATATACTTCTTGACCTAAATTCATTTCTTCTTTTTCTATTGCACCTATGTGCTCTGCCCTTCTACTTGATCTCCATTGTGTTTCAGCATGTCACTACTTTTTCAGTCTCACATTTCTGTTTTCCCTGTTGTGAGTATGTATTATTAATTGTTAATATGCATGCCTCTTATTCTTTTATATTTCACCAACAATTAACTTGTTTTCATTTCATTCTGTAGCACACCCATGCGGCCTTTATGCCCAAGGTCAATGTCAAATCACTTAGAAATTTAGGTTAAAATTTTGTCCATTTACTTATATTTTTGCATTTCTTGCTTGCTGTGTCCAGACGGTGGCCGGGGGTATACGTGAGCCATCGCTCACTTGCTCTAGTTCATATGCGCATTGCTCTAATGGTCCTAATCCACGTTTGTCCTGCCCCGCGAAGCCCAGGGTCAAGTTCACTTACTTGGTGGTTCAAACATTTTAACGCTCAGGTAAATGTATTATAATTTCTCTTTACATTCACGCATCAATTTCATATACGCATTTCTATACTGGTCCTCTACCGCCATGTGCCAAATCCACGTTTGTCCTGCACCCCGCCGTGCCCAGGGTCAATGTCACATACTTGGTGGTACAAAAACGCTGAGGTAAAATAATGTCTTATAATGTCTTTCCATTCACGCATCAGCTTCATATTACATACATGTATACGCACTATACGTTTCGCCCTGTTCGTCCGTCCGTCTGTCTGTTTTTCCCCACAAAACCTTAACCGCAGGCATATATTTTATGTTTCCTAGCTCGGAATTGCTTCATAGTTCACACACGCATTGCTCTAAAGGTCCTCTACACCGCCATGTCTCAAATCCACGTCCGTGCCGCCCCTGCTGAGCCCAGGGTCAATGTCACATATACATGTACTTGGTGCGTCACGAAACCTTAACCGCCGGTAAATGGCCTATATTTTCTGTTTCCTTGCTCGGAATTGCTTCATAGTTTACACACACATTGCTCTAAGGGTCCTCTACCGCCATGTCACAAATCCACCTCCATACTACCACCCCCCCCCCCCCCCCCTCCCTAAGCCCAGGGTCAAGGTCATATACTTGGTGTGTGTGTCACAATACCTTAACCGCGGCTAAATGGCCTATATTTTATGTTTAATTGTTCGGAATTGCTTTATATTTCACACACGCATTGCTCTAAGGGTCCTCTATCGCCATGTGACAAATTCACGTCTATTCTATCCCCGCTACGCCAAGGGTCATGGTCGCATACTTGTTGCGTCGCGAAACCTTAAACGCGGGTAAATGGCTTATATGTTCCGTTTCCTTGCTATGGATTGCTTCATATTTTACACATGTGAGCAGATAGAACGAGTTGTTTACGCGGAAACGACGAACGCGAGTGTATTATTTCACGAGATTACAAGGTGTACGATGGATTATCCTATTTATTATATTCCGTCTCACTTATTTGGTAAATCCTTCGTTTTTAATTACTAAAATCAGCCTAAATGGCAGGTGTGCCAAAATGCGCGTGTATGTGACGTCAACTTAAACAACCGTTTACTAGCGTCTTTAATGTACAAAATAAGTTCACATTTCATACGCGACAAAACAAATCTATGTCTATTCAAACAATATAGTTTGCATAGTGGATCTGAGTATTCAAGAATCACTTAGTCTCAACTAAGAATCACTGTACGCGTACAGTTGCACGTGAAAAATCAAAAGGTGTTAATTAACAATAAATAATTCATTACGGGTTTTCTCTCACCGAAAAATCGATATAATAACACGTTGGGAATATAAAAAGTACATTTATCTACCATATATAAGTTAGCGATATTCATAGCATAACAAAAGAGAGAAAGCAATGAAACTGACGTTGCCGTGAGGATTTTGTGTCAGTGATGCTATTGAACATTTTCGTAGCAAAAAAAACGTGACAGAACGTGAACATAACGAGTCTCGTTTTGTTCGTGACACACATTGCGCCACGTTTTGCTGCGGTATGCTACGCTGTGGCCGCGTTGCACCCACGTTCCCCGTCCCATTTGGTTTGGTCATTCAGCCAGTGTATGCCGGTTTTTTAACTGGCATAACGTGGCACAACGTGGCGATAGCAAGGCATAACCTGACGTCGATCGTGTCTACGTTGACTACAACGAGGCGATACCATGGCTAGCACGTGGCCACACTGTGGCACCCGCCCAAAATTTGTAAACAGTGTAGGTGAGAAACGGCGCACAACGGCGCGGCCAACACGTGACACTATGACTGGGACAAAATGGTACTGGGAACGGGTACAGTGCAACGAGGCCACAACGTAGCATAACGTGGCACAACGTGTCCACGAACACGTTATGTTCACGTTCTGTCACATTTTCGCCATATTGTAGTAAGTTATGGGGAAACGGGGTCGAATTTTGAACATGCCAAAAAATTAAAATTTACAACGTTTACGCACGTTGTAGCAACGTTATGCCATGCTTCCCATCGTAGCGAAAACGTGACACTACGACTGTGACATGAGCAGCCCTTCCAGCGGTCCTATAATTCCTATAATTCCTATATTTTTCACTTTTTCAAAATGTCCTATATATCCTATATTTTGGGCAAAATTTTCTATAATTCCTATATATTTTTTGGGTAAGCAAAAGGTTGCTTTTTCTTTGGTTAAAATAGAACTGTTTTGTTAAATTTGTTGCACTGAATTCATCATGCAATTTAAAGGACATCCATAAGTATTTATTAATGTGATTTTGACATAATTTCAACAAAATTAATTTATGTAGTACCATGATGTGTGCCAATTCATTCTTAATTGTTTTTCAAAAATCCCTTTTTTAATGTAATAAGTTAAGGTAAATGACTTATTTGCACAAATAAATGATTTGTGGTGGAACGCGGCTGGCTAGAAGGGGTGTTGGGAGGCCAGATATAGTGTCCTATATTTTTTTGAAATAAATCCTATTTTTTTTTCACTGTGCTGGAAGGGCTGCATGAGGTATGCACATAGACACTGGCCAGTGAGCAGTTAGTGGTCAGGATAGGCATTTGCATATGCTTGTATATGCACTAGTGAAAGGCTCGCAGTCTATATTTAAATTAAAAAAATAGAATGAAATATAGTTTGACCTTGACCCTGGAGCCCGGAACTTGTTTTAATAGTCCTATATTCGTCTACATATCATGCATAGTATAAAGTGTAGATGTATAAAGATTGACAACTATTGCTGGTACGGTGTAGAAGCAATGACACGAAAACTTAACATTGAATGACGACGCCGATGACACCGAAGACGCCGGGAAACTATCACACATGTCTCACTTTTGTTTCGCAGCCGAGACAAAACACATTTTGTTGGCGGCCATTTTGAAATTCAAGATGGCTGCCTCAAACTAACTATTAAATCTTATTAGTAACATTATTATCATGTTCCTTGACCCCGAAAACATGGATATAGACACCAAAGATATACATCGTTGATTATTACAGCCCGTGTTATTAACAAAAGTAATTTGGATGGCAGCCATTTTGAAATTCAAAATGGCTGCTATGGCAGCCATTTTGAATTAAATATGGCTGACCCAGCTAAACTATTACCAGGAGTACCAAACATGGGATATGCATCAAGAGTCTACCTCTGTAATCACCACTGACGGAGTTATACTTATTATATTGCCAACATCATTATTTGATGGCGGCCATTTTGAAAAATGGCCGCCAAACATGGACTATTCATTACTCTATTATGAGAACATGTTTAATATCAATCATAAAGCCCACGACCATAATAGCCCACAAACCAAAAAAAATAGAGTGAATGACATTGATAATGTCTGCCTAATGATGATTTTATATATAAAAAATATATAGTCTGCCTAATGATGGAATTGTATATAGATTCTGCCTAATGCGTACAACGTATATACGAAAATATTATGGCAGACCAAAAAAATGATATATATTTCTAAGTATATCTGAAAAAAAAAACGCATACTTGCTTCAAATGATTATAATTTCATGAAAAAAAAATGCGAAAAAAGTCAGTTTTAAAAGAAATTGTATATGTCTGCCTAATGATGGTTTTGTATATAATATCGGGTAGGTCTGCCTAATGCTGAAAATAGATATATAATATATATATATATATATAGATATATATATATATATATATATATATATATATATATATATATATAACTGTATGACATGACACACTAATGGCATTGACTACTGTTATGTATGAATATATATATAACTGTATAGACATGACACACTAATGGCATTGACTACTGTTAGGATGAATTATATATATATATATATATAACTGTATAGACATGCACACTAATGGCATTGACTACTGTTACGGATGAATATATTATATATATATATATATATATATATATAGACATGACACCACTAATGGCATTGGACTACTGTTATGTATGATATATAGAACTATAGACATGACACACTAATGGCATTGGCTACTGTTATGTATGAATCTATATAGAACTGTATAGACATGACACACTAATGGCATTGTCTATTGTTATGTATGAATATATATAGAACTGTATAGACATGACACACTAATAGCATTGACTACTGTTATGTATGAATATATATAGAACTGTATAGACATGACACACTAATGGCATTGACTACTGTTATGGATGACTATATAGAACGTAAAGACATGACACATTAATGGCATTGACTACGTTAATGGATGACTATATATAGAACTGTATAGACATGGTACACTAATAGCATTGACTACTGTTATGTTATGGATGACTATATATATAACTGTATAGACATGACACACTAATGGCATTGACTACTGCTATGGATGCATATATATATAACTGTATAGACATGACACACTAATGGCATTGACTAATGTTATGGATGAATACATATATAACTGTATATACATGACACACTAATGGCATTGACTAATGCTATGGATGAATACATATATAACTGTATAGACATGACACACTAATGGCATTGACTACTGTTATGGATGACTATATATATAACTGTATAGACATGACACACTAATGGCATTGACTACTGTTAGCATACTATAGATAAAACTGTATGACATACACACTAATGACATTGACTACTCTTATGGAACTATATATAATAACTGTATAGACATGACACACTAATGACATTGACTACTCTTATGGATGACTATATATATAACTGTATAGACATGACACACTAATGACATTGACTACTGTTATGGATGACTATATATATAACTGTATAGACATGACACACTAATGGCATTGACTACTGTTATGGATGACTATATATAACTGTATAGTACATGACACACTAATGGCATTGACTACTGTTATGTAATATATAGAACTGTATACATACACTAATGACATTGACTACTGTTATGCATGACTATATATATATAGAACTGTATAGACATGACACACTAATGGCATTGACTACTGTTATGGATGACTATATATATATAGAACTGTATAGACATGACACACTAATGACATTGACTACTGTTATGATGACAATATATATAACTGTATAGACATGACTGCACTATAATGGCATTGCTACTGTTATGGATGACTATATATATAACTGTATATACATGACACACTAATGGCATTGACTACTGTTAGGATGACTATATATAACTGTATAGACATGACACACTATGGCATTGACTACTGTTATGATGATCTATATAAACTGTATATACATGACCAAACATGACACTACAGGTGACATTGACTACTGTTATAGACATGACCATATATTATAACTGTATATATATACACACTAATGGCATTGACTACTAATATGGATACTATATATATATAGAACTGTATAGACATGACACACTAATGAGATTGACTACTGCTATGGATGAATATATATAGAACTGTATAGACACGACACACTAATAACATTGACTACTGTTATGGATGACTATATATAGAACTGTATAGACATGACACACTAATGGACATTGGTTACTGTTATGGATGAATATATAGAACTGTATAGACACGACACACTAATGGCATTGACTAACTGTTATGATGACATATATAGAACTGTATAGACATGACACACTAAGTGACATGGCTACTGTTATTGGATGAATATAATATAGAACTGTATGGACACGACACACTAATGGCATTGACTAATGTTATGGATGAATATATATATAACTGTATATACATGACACACTAATGGCATTGACTAATGCTATGGATGAATACATATATCTGTATAGACATGACACACCATGGCATTGGCTACAGTTATGGAAGAATATATATAGAACTGTAGACAAGACACACTACAATGGCATTGACTAAATGTTATGGATGAATACATATATAACGTATATACATGACACACTAGGCATTGACTAATGCATGGATGAATATATATAACTGTATAGACATGACACACTAATAGCATTGACTACTGTTATGGATGAATATATATATAACTGTATAGACATGACACACTAATAGCATTGACTACTTTTATGCATGACTATATATATACCTGTATAGACATGACACACTAATGGCATTGGTTACAGTTATGGATGAATATATATAGAACTTTATAGACATGACACACTAATGGCATTGGCTACTGTTATGGATGAATATGTATAGAACTGTATGGAAACGACACACTAATGGCATTGACTAATGTTATGGATGATATATATATAAAACTGATATACATACACACTAATGGCATTGACTAATGCTATGGATGAATACATATATATAACTGTATAGACATGACACACTAATGGCATTGGCTATGTTATGGTGAATATATATAACTGTATGGACACGACACACTAGGCAATTACTAATGTTATGATGAATATATATAACTGTATATACATGACACACTATGGCATTGACTAATGCTATGGATGAATACATATAACTGTATAGACATGACACACTATGGCATTGCTACTGTTATGGATGATATATATAGACTGTATGGAACACGACACACATGGCTTACTAATGAGCATGAACATATATACTGTTATAGGATGACACACCTGGCATGATACAATGATAACTTATATATCATGTATACACGACACACTAATGCATTGACTATGTATGGTGGAATATATACGTATAGACATGACATCGAATGACAGACTACGTTTATGGATGACTATATATATCTATAGACACGACACACTAACATGCTAATGCTATGGATAATATATATATAACTGTATAGACATGACTATAGCATCGACTATGTTATGACTATATAATAATGTATAGGAACATGACACAATGATTGATATGTTATGGATGACAATATATAGAACGTATAGACATGACACACTAATGGCATTGGTTACTGTTATGGATGAATATATATAGAACTGTATAGACACGACTCACTAATGGGCATTGACTATGCTATGGATGAATATATATTACCTGTATAGACATGACACACTAATAGCATTGACTACTGTTATGCATGACTATATATATAACTGTATAGACATGACACACTAATGACATGACTACTGTTATGGATGACTATATATATAACTGTATAGACATGACACACTAATGACATTGACTACTGGTATGGATGAATACATATATAACTGTGTAGACATGACACACTAATGACATTGACTACTGTTATGGATGACTATATATAGAACTGTATAGACATGACACACTAATGGCATTGGTTACTGTTATGGATGAATATATATAGAACTGTATAGACACGACTCACTAATGGCATTGACTACTTTTATGGATGACTATATATATAACTGTATAGACATGACACACTAATGGCATTGGCTACTGTTATGGATGAATATATATAGAACTGTATGGACACGACACACTAATTGCATTGACTAATGTTATGGATGAATATATATATAATTGTACAGACATGACACACTAATTGCATTGACTACTGTTATAGATGACTATTTATAGAACTGTATAGACATGACACACTAATAGCATTGACTACTGGTCTGGATGAGATAGCATTGGCTACAATTTGGGAAGTTTAAAAACTTTATAAACCAGGGTATGGGATCACGTGGTCTATTGTTTACATTGCAGTAATGGCGGCGCCATTGAGATCTCAGGTAAATCTTATTTTTGATCATACCGAATGCGGATTATTCATTTTAATGATGGCATTGTACATTATGAAATTCATTTTTGTTCGAAAGCTTACTCGTTGTTTACGCAGAAGCTACGGAGCCCCGCAGGGAACTTATAATTCTTTTTTCGTTCCCTCAATTTAACAATTCGTTACCTCAATTTAACATGGGAACGAATTGTTAATTCGAGGGAACGAATTGTTATATCGTTGGAACGAATTGTTAATTCGAGGGGACGAATTTCTATTTCGTTGGAACGAATTAATAAAACAATTCATGTACCCTGCGGGGCTCCGCTGACGTACGCTCGTGTATTATTTCACGCTCTTAAAACATGTAGGATGTAATATCGTCAATGTCAATGTGTTCTATTGTCCATACCGCAGGTTGGTCGGGTAGAGTTCCGGGGTAAACAGGAAGATGGTGCTGAATGACGCCGTGATGGCCATCTTGCCCAACAACGTAAACACTGTGGAGCTGATCAGCATCGCATTACTGCCATCTGGAGGGTCATAGAGAGTACATTGAATGTATTGGTTATCCATTTCGCCCTTAGATTGAGTTTGAGCAAGGATACCACCACCCCCACCCCCCCCCCCCAACCCGCCCCCCCCCCAACCCTCTCACCCATATTTGGTGAGTATGACTTTCGGATTCAGTAGCCTATTGTCTATCAATCCTGGTCGTCTGCGCTAAAAGAAAGCCGCTGGATGAACAAATGGCGGCCATTTTCCAAGATGGCCGCTAGTCGTTATTTTATTGTTTTAATAAGGACAGTTAACTTTAAGCCTGATCAATATTAACTGGGTAAATTGATATAATTCAGTTACAGTTGGAATGTAAAATCATTTAGAATACAGCTTACATTTAAGTAAATCAGCAAATGGCGATATTTTCAAAATGGCCGCCGAAATACAATGTAGGTTGTTTTTCAGTATTTAAAGCGTGCTGTTATGAACGATTACATACATTCATAAAGTTGAAAGGCATATACATTGCTTTCCCGCACAAATACATATAAATTACAGGAGATCGTCATGCCATATCCTTCTATAATTGTCAAGACAGTCAAAATGACCGCCTAAATGTTATTGTTTATTTTTCCTTATTCTTTACTCTATGTGACTGTTTTAAACAGCAGTTATGTACATTATTGAATGTATTCGTACCAGTTTGATACCCAAATAGAATAACCTGATAATATATATATATCCAGTTATACAATGCTATAATTATATTTTCCAAATGGCCGCCGACTAACCAGCTGTTCAATGCTATTTACGATGAAGCTGCAGTTTTCAGTAATTAAACAACAATAGCATTTCCATGCATAGAGTTCACTATTCTGTTTATTTTCAAAGACACATATGGATGGATTTCAATCATTTTCAGTATTGCAGAAATGCTTCAAAGTGTTTCAAAATGTTTTTGACTGTTGATAATGAAAACATTGTTATTATTTAGCTGTGTAGATAATGTGATTGGTAACAAACACACTTATCCAAATTAGCCAAGCATGGGTATGCTTATTACAAATATGCATGGCTTTCTCCAACAGTATAAATCCCACATATGTCTTCACATGTGCCAATATTTTAAATTAACCCTTGTTCGTGAGTTGCAAACATTGGAAAACAAATACAATACATGCTAACGATATATAATTCATGCAGTCACTGGTGTATTCCGTTCTACATTAAATACAACACGTGCTGTATTTATTTTTCTAATTAAACATTATTGAAACCAATATACCCGAAATGTAATCATGTACAGTGTCACAATGACTGTCAGTTTCAAGATGACCATCAGCATGGCCGCTTTTGCAATTAGGAGGTGATATTGACGGATCTATATGTACACTATTAATACAGACGTAATTTGTTAAAGTAGTTTATGACACCCTTAGCACGAGGAGGTTTCACATATTGTCTTGTGCTGACACCAAAATGTACTAAATTATAGAATATACTTGAATACATGTCTCTGGTTGCTGTAATAAATTTGAATGTCGACCTGTTTCGTGGAATCAATGCCACACAGGGGTCTATGTCACAAATAAATGTATAGTAGCTACAATCTGTATGCATATGCTAAACAGGTACATATAATTCTGCTTTCTGGAAACAAATTTGGAAATGGTACATGATGATAATGTGCTTAGGTCATTAATATAATGACATTGGCTGTTGTCAAATAAGAGAAATATATATCCCGAGGAGACCAAAGAGTCAGAAAAATGCACAACCTGTGGCACAAGGATGCATAAAGAACCTTCCACAAACCTGATTCTGACCGCCCGCGTAAATAATTTGAATGTCATGATAACATTAGTTAAACTGCATAATAAATCCAAGTTTAACGTGTCTAGATAAAGAATATGTGATATTGTTAGATGAGTTTTATACATATACATTGCATAATAGGTTGTGGGGATACATTTATCATTTGGGGGATTTAAACGCATATTGTAAATTGATGAATTCGGAAATTTAGTTAAAAAATGGGCATATCCTTTGTGTAATAATATTCTCCTATTGATGTATTAGATTCCATCTGAATAGCAGTACCCTTAAATATGGTCTCTTGTTGTATTATGCTGTAGCTATATGTATGCCGGTCCGATTGGTATGCTTTTAAAACTAGACTACATTGATGTTGAATGTAGACGCATTTATGGCCATCAGTGATATAATTATATACATGAGCTTGACGGACATATACATCCGTTCAGACGTCATTGATACTTTCAGACACATTTGTCACACATTCATTTTGGCACAGTATGAAATGCAAAGACTACATTTCAGCAATGTTTTCGTATATTTGAAATATGTAATGATGCTGTTATCCGAATGCTATACCTGTATATGCCAATCTGATATATTTGATTACATACCCACATCATTTTTGGTTTTGGTAATTTGACACGACAGTAACATATTTGAAACAATTAAGAACACTGAATGTTCAAAACAGTATTGCATACATGCGTACATAACACAGCTATATGAATATAGGGGATATATTTAAAGAGCACATGCATGCTTTTATAAAGATCACGTACCTTAAATTTGAAAATGAAATGGTATATCAGCCTTACAGGTTATCAAATATTACTATTAAGAACTCCTGGTTAAACGTTAACTTACAATGCAGCACTTTCAAACTACCATATGTAATAGGTGTCTCTCTAATGAGAGTGTGCACTAATGTAGCAATATATATATATATACATTAGGCAATGACCATGCTGTATGCACGGGTGTTCACTTACAATGGTAATACATGACGGCCATACACAGTGGAACACACACATTGTCTCATGACACATAGTGAATTTCAGTACTTCTCTGCCTTACCGAGATGCAGATATTGCATTTCCTTTCTGGTTGTCAACATATCAGCAAGTTATGCACTTTTATTATATACATGTTTTTACAAGTACAAGTGTCAACTACGCATTTGAGTACTGTTCCCACTGATGACTGGGAATGGGTTATGGGAAGAACAGTGGAATGCACAGTAAATACTCTGTACAGTATGTGGAATCGGGATATGTATTATGCCAGTTTCATCCGTTCCAATACATAATTGTATTATTATGACATCATACATGTAGTAATAATGATAAGTGTCATGGCTGCATAAATATCAAATGGACATATAGAGAGACGAACATACATACATTCTGTATCTGAAATGTGTGTGGGTGGGTAACTAATATTATAGGTTTTAGTATGAACCTTTTAAGTATCTGGCAGCCTATGCAATAAGAAAAAGTATTGCATGTAAAATGGCCATTGTAAATTCAGTGGATGGGGAATGATTATAACTACTTGTTTTACCATTGCATCATCTGTATACATTATGTAAGCAGAATATGGGCAAGTAACATAGCTTGAAAACACTATTGAGTACCATTATCATTGATACAATTAGTATGTACTGCGAGAGATTATCACAATCTGACTCGTTTGGTAGTTGTTACCTTTAATAAGTAAATGTGAAGCGGACGGACAAACGGACGAACAGTCGGACACACTGTATCTGCAGTGTGTACGGATAGCTATTAGTAGTACATAAGTAGTTGCATATGTATGTAAACCATTTATATGTAAGTGACAGGGCATACCTTAAGTGAAATGCATTACATGTAAAATTCCCATTTTAAAATGTGTGGGTGGGGAATGGTACAACATACTTTATTTTAACATTGTACCATCGACTGCAGACATCAGATAATCGGCATATATGCAATTAACATGCCTAATGAACACGAATAGGTACCATTGCTACAGAGAAAATACAAAAAGTATCATACGTTTATGGAGTAGTAGTATATAAGAGTCATAATGATACAAGTTTATATGGAAGCCACACACTACGTGTGGTGGCTTCCACACGAAACTTGTAATCATTATGACTCTTATATACTACTACCGCGAGACCATATATTTTTATGACATGAGAAGATACACCCTATTAGAGATAAAAATCCATATGTTATACTCAGTATATATATAACATAATGGTTCTAGTTAATTGTGCGTGGTTGAAGACAGGTAGTCACGAGAGATGTTTTCGCACCGGTATTTACGAATATTGCAAACACACCGTGCATGGATGCGAAGAGGTTCCGTTTCACCTCGCCCATGTCGGCATTGTGGGGTAGGGACCAAAGCTGAGTCATTGCTATGTCCACCATGCGGTGGCACTCAGGCTACTCATCGAATGGCTAACAAGGGATTACGTGCTCGCAAGTATTATCGTTTAGTAATAATTCAAATCGGAAAGTCAGTTAGAAAGATAGAATCGATCTAATAAGTCACGGTGTTTCTACAGCATTAAAACACTGTAAAAAACATTATCAAACTAATTTTTATCAAATTGAACAGAAAAAACGAGTACCAATATATAAAAAGAGAAAATGGATAATTCAATACAATTTGAATTGCAAATTTTTAATGACTGTGTTGAAGAAGTTTACGAAGAAGACGGGGGTTATAATCCTGTATATAAATTCTATAAAATGAGAACACTAGGCGATATCGAATATATGAAATACCAGCGTAATTTATTACGCTCCGATAAAAACGTTACATTTCCAATATTATACCGGCAATTATGTCAACTATACAAGAGGCAAATACGAACATTAAGACGGATAATGCGTATCGGATATGAAACTAAGGTGTATTATACAAAAATTTTAAAACCCAACGATTCGTTTACGAACGTACATTTCTACGATATCGCTTATAAATTTATGTTGTAATCACAACACCAAGCAGACGACAATGTTTCACTTACACGTGTTATAAACACGCAAATTATGTGTCCTACCTTACACGTATATTAAGTGTCCATTTTATAGAGAGATTACACGATTACGTCTTCCGGGATGAAACATAAACACACTGTAATATATACTACACACACGTGGGTGTGTATTACACAACCCGCTATCGATATTCCGGAATGAAACATAAACACACTGTAATATATACTACACACACACCCCCATCTTTCGGCTGATCTAGGAACCAGTGTCGAAAGTCTAGGCAACCTTGGAAGTGTCAGCACGGGTGCACTGAGCGCTCATTTTTCGTCAAGGGGCGTTCCCCAAGACAAAGTATTGTTGTTAATTTTACATATATTAAGCTAAAACCGTGTTGTGCAATACCAATATTTACTCTTTTTTTTTTATTTGCTTTTTATATAATAAGTTCGTTTTTTATTTAATAATATAGGTTATAACGTTCTAAATTATTAAAAGTAAAATTAAAAAAATAATTTAGAACGTTATAACCTATATTATTAAATAAAAAACGAACTTATTATATAAAAAGCAAATAAAAAAAAAAGAGTAAATATTGGTATTGCACAACACGGTTTTAGCTTAATATATGTAAAATTAACAACAATACTTTGTCTTGGAGAACGCCCCTTGACGAAAAATGAGCGCTCAGTGCACCCGTGCTGACACTTCCAAGGTTGCCTAGACTTTCGACACTGGTTCCTAGATCAGCCGAAAGATGGGGGTGTGCAGTACGGGTAGCTACATACACCTCGCTAAGCCAAAAAGAAAAGAATGAATGAATGATGAATGAATGAGAATGAAGGCTTAGCGGGGTGGACCCAGAAGGGTTTTGCTGGCGTGGGTTCGAGCCTCGGTGGAAGCTAAAAAAAATAATTCTTTTTTTTCTTTTTAAATTGTTAATAATTTTCCTAAAATTAATTAATAAATTGTTTACTACGACAATATAATTAATTTTAATTAATTTTATAATTAAAATTAAAATTATATTTTATAAAATATCACAATGGTGCTGTAGCATTTCTTCCGACTTTATCTCCAAGTTTTTCCCTAAATTTATCCCAATCAGTACACTCAATTTTGGGCATGGTGGCGCGTGCCTTGATTCTTATATCATTTTTTAATTGTTCATATCTCCCCATTTCTTCCACCACGGATTCAAACTCTAAATTTGATATTTTCTTATCGGCCAACGCTTTGGACACCATAACGTCGATGGTATTTTTTCTTCGACCTGGCGAGAACGGATATTCTATCATGTTTTTCTACATTTTTTCTCGAGTTTTCCACCCAACGCCCTAATTACCATACACAACAACCCAGAAACGGCCGACACCGCACATAAAAATCCCCGCTACGGGAACCGTTATAATGGTGGATATAGTTGCAGCTGTCCTCGCCCCACACAACACAGAAACACTCGCCAGAGCCGTGCTAGATACTTCAGCCATGTTCACCGCGCGCCT